>JAYKKM010000450.1:3960000-4560000 GCA_035772405.1 Chrysogorgia sp. JL179-B06 | reverse complement strand
AGGGGTAGCTAGAACACTTTCAAGCTCCACCCACTGATCTTGAAAGAAAACTGGATCGAGCAACTATTCTTCAGAATATGAAGTCGGAAGTCTGCCATCTACAGATTTACTGTGACTTTGGTACCTTAGTAATGGCTGCCGTTGGCTCTAATTATCCTGAGTGAGAGAAACCTAATATGAGACGTCAAATTAGATTCAAGATTTTATGCATTAATGTTAACAAAGAAACTATATTGGCCAGACACTAAACCTATTTCGCGAGCATCACAGTTTGATTTGCTTGCAAACTCGGAGCTTCTAATGATCTCGGAAAGCTCAATCCAGTCCTATTTTTGAGATCAGTGGGCCAAATGTCAGGGGGGTAGGACAATGTGTAATATGTGTAATATGACCTGACTTACACAAGTATACAGGTCACTAAATTGAATATCCCCACTTCAACTTTATCGTTACCATAGCAATATATATTAGTTCCCAGACCTTTCATCCTGCAGCAAACATTTTCTATTTTCCACCTCTGTTTTGTTGGCAATACTATTGAAAATATACCTCACTGATCAACAGTTAAATATTGGTTTAGAAAAGGCAGAATATAAACAAATTTATGAGAGGAATAAAGGAGTCTGGGAACTAGTCTGTTACCATGGCAACGATAACGTTTAGAAGATATGCTTCATTTTCTGATTCGTCATAATGGTGGGGGTAGACGTCATAGGTCATATTACACAATCTTGAATAACTCAAGAACGAGATAAGGTATGGAAGAACTACAAACGCCATTCTTTATCGTTTGAGGAGCTCTTTCAAATAAATCAATAAAAAAAGTCATCTCAATTTTCGTTTCATAAACACTTTACATATAAACCTACAAACTATATTCGCCATACCTGCGCAATTAAACAAGATATCTACCCGTTCAACGTCGGATGCAAGTTGTTCAATCGCTGCTTTATCGGTCACATCTAACTTTCTCGTTTCAATCCCGGCTATTGAGTTCAGTTCAGCCAATTTCTCCTCGTTTATATCAGTCGCTATAACTCGAGCGCCTTCCTTTGCGAACTCGATGGCCGTAGCCCGACCAATGCCTTGCGCAGCTGCTGTAAGAACAGCTACCTTACCTTCTAAACGACCTTTGTGTGCAGCCATTTGCTAAATGGCCTATTAAATAGTATTTTAGTCGTCTGCGGCCGCAGGCTGCTATCGGAGACGTGACTAGCCTGCGTGCAGACTCCACCTGATAATGAAATTATATTGCATTCCGAGATATAGGCTAGTTCCGAGATTGTTGCCGGGTTACGAGTTCTATCGGCGCTACTTACAGTATGACATTTATCAATTATTGAATGCCGAAGTTTGTGTTATCTGCCAAAGGCTGACGGTGGATAACACAAACTGAGGCCTTGATAATTCTTCTTATCATGCGAAAACCGAATTCAATAATTGTTTTATTATTTATTTAAAATAATTTATTTAAAAACCGTTCCTTTGAGGAACCCATTTGTGTTTTACTGAGGCAATCAACTTTCGTCCTGCATCGTTGGAAAAACGTCATAGCGTGCAATATTAGTTTTTCATATTGCACCAGGTGACGTTAATCGTGCAATAATCTTTTGTCATATTGCACCATTGATGTCACAACTCCATATTTGGTAGGGCAATGAGTTGATATGACGATTTCACCGTTGGCTATTGCCAATCAGCGATCACGAATTCTTTTAAGTAAATAATTGCTGCGTAGCGAGCGCAGCAGCGATTCATAATTCAAGGCGCAAAAAATCTTGACTCGATTTTCAACCACACTCCTTTGCGTTATCAACCACAATCCTTTGCACAGCCCATATAAAATTATTTGCACGTTGAACACACACTTCTTCGATCGCCGTTGTCAGTCATCAGTGCCACAGTTGCAAAGCTTAAACTTTAGATTCTAACTTGAAAAATACGGAAACCATTTTCTTTCATCACAACTAGTCTATATACCAGTTGTTTTCGCGTGTGTGGGAAAAGTCAGATTTCTCGCTCCGGCTGCGGTATATTCCGATATTCTCCCATTCCGATCTATGGCTAAATTGCTCAATATATCTATATAAAATTACCATAAAATTACAATAATGTGTTTAAGTATTCTACCGCATATATGTTTAGATAAATTCTGTGCCGGAGACGACTATCGTATTCGTCTATCGCCTCGTGTAAGCATGTGTGTCTCTGCCTCGTGTCATCAGGAATTCAAAACCAGATTTTGGATTTCTGTTTTGTGTCTCTCTGCACTCGTGTACCTTGTCCTGACATATATAATACCATCTATGTATGAGCTTCATATACTGTACATGTTACTCGTCAAAGGATCAGTGAACTCCTGTCGACAACTGTGAGGGTGTCATTATAAACAGATTAACTGAGTCATAAATAATTTCAATATTTTGTTAGCCATTGGCAGTTTACCGTTACCATCACACAAACAATTGCGCAAAATTGCACAGAACTCTGCGCAGCAGCACTTAGTAACCTAGTAATATACATTGAGATTACATGAAGTCTTACTACATTGGTGACTGCCTGAATCCAATATGGCGGAAGATGGTAACGTAGAGACTACTGACTCTACCAATAATTCGGCCGTTTTGCAAACTTTAAAAGAAGATGGTGAGTTGTAGTCAATTATCTTAGCTCAAAAGAGCTTCTTTGTATTATTTAAGTCCAATATATGTATATATTTTTTCATTTTATCTGTAGTTACTTTTGTGAAATTTCTTGAGAAAGATTTTGATCCAAAAGGGTATGCAAATAACGTTATCCAGAGTCTAGCAATTGGTGAATGCTTAGAAAAACTTGCAGATGGTGTACGGTTGTTGGACAAGGAATTGCATTCTCAGGTAAATGGTGGAATGGTTTCCTCCAGGGCAGCTAGTGGAGGGATTAGGAATAATATGTTCAAAAAATTTGTGGTGTGGCCAGTTGAGAAAAATGCAACATCAAGGCCTTCCGTCAATCTCGTACCCAGAGCCTGCGCCATAAGGAACGCAGAGCCTGCACCATAAGGAACGCAGAGCCTGCGCCATAAGGAACGCAGGCTCTGGGTACGAAATTGGGCCTTCTGTCTGGAATTGAACCTGTGATGCTAGTGCAGTGCTCAGCTGACCATGTAGCTATGGTGGCCGTTGCCGAGAGCCTAGTCACAAGTTCTGTGTGTATATAGTGGTGATAATGCTGGAAGATGATTTGGGTATATTATAAGTAATATACAAGGGCTAATAGCCTTGCATAGTTGGCTGTATTCAGGGTGGGGCTTGGTGGTTTAGTAGTGTGAACATAGGTTAATGGTGTTCTCCTAACGTCTTGATTGTTTAGGTTGTTATGCGTCATGAAGATCTCTTGCAGCAAGCCACTGGAATTGAGACACTCGAGGGTATGTCAGTGCATGAACTAGATAGGGCCTCCAAGATAGGCCAAAAGACCATAACCCCACCTTCCCCTGCCCCTAAATGCCGTTGATGGTTATTGTTTTGGGCTCCTTATTTGGCCTGGGCCCGGGGGCAGTTGCCCAGCTATCCCCCCCCCCCCTGCTCTATGCAGGGCTGGAACTAGACCAAACTGGTGACTTTGCTAATTGTGTACAGAATACTTTAACAATATTTAACAGAGAGAGCATAATTTACATGATTTATAATAATATTTGAAAATTTATCTGACTACCCCAACCAGGAATCAACTCCAAGGTCTCCAACTTAATGTACCAGTGCTCTGACCAATTAGCTATTGGGGCATATAGGATAGGATAGGACAGGTTAAGATATAATAGGACAGGAGAGGATAGGAGATAGGATAGGATAGGATAGGAGATAGGACAGGAGATAGGATAGGAGATAGGACAGATTAGGATAACATAGGACATGATAGAAGATAGGATAGGATAAGAGATAGGACAGGATAGGAGATAGGACAGGATAGGAGATAGGACAGGATAGGAGATAGGACAGGATAGGAGATAGGACAGGATAGGAGATAGGACAGGATAGGAGATAGGACAGGATAGGAGATAGGACAGGATAGGAGATAGGATAGGTAGGATAGGAGATAGGACAGGTAGGATAGGAGATAGGACAGGATAGGAGATAGGACAGGATAGGAGATAGGACAGGATAGGAGATAGGACAGGATAGGAGATAGGACAGGATAGGAGATAGGATAGGAGATAGGATAGGTAGGATAGGAGATAGGACAGGTAGGATAGGAGATAGGACAGGATAGGAGATAGGACAGGATAGGAGATAGGACAGGATAGGAGATAGGACAGGATAGGAGATAGGACAGGATAGGAGATAGGACAGGATAGGAGATAGGACAGGATAGGAGATAGGACAGGTAGGATAGGAGATAGGATAGGATAGGAGATAGGACAGGATAGGAGATAGGACAGGATAGGAGATAGGACAGGAGATAGGACAGGATAGGAGATAGGACAGGTAGGATAGGAGATAGGATAGGATAGGAGATAGGACAGGTAGGATAGGAGATAGGACAGGTAGGATAGGAGATAGGACAGGATAGGAGATAGGACAGGATAGGAGATAGGACAGGATAGGAGATAGGACAGGATAGGAGATAGGACAGGATAGGAGATAGGACAGGATAGGAGATAGGACAGGATAGGATATAGGACAGGATAGGAGATAGGACAGGTAGGATAGGAGATAGGACAGGTAGGATAGGAGATAGGACAGGATAGGAGATAGGACAGGATAGGAGATAGGACAGGTAGGATAGGAGATAGGACAGGTAGGATAGGAGATAGGACAGGATAGGAGATAGGACAGGCAGGATAGGAGATAGGACAGGATAGGAGATAGGACAGGTAGGATAGGAGATAGGACAGGTAGGATAGGAGATAGGACAGGATAGGAGATAGGACAGGATAGGAGATAGGACAGGATAGGAGATAGGACAGGATAGGAGATAGGACAGGATAGGAGATAGGACAGGATAGGAGATAGGACAGGATAGGAGATAGGACAGGTAGGATAGGAGATAGGACAGGTAGGATAGGAGATAGGACAGGATAGGAGATAGGACAGGATAGGAGATAGGACAGGCAGGATAGGAGATAGGACAGGTAGGATAGGAGATAGGACAGGATAGGAGATAGGACAGGCAGGATAGGAGATAGGACAGGATAGGAGATAGGACAGGCAGGATAGGAGATAGGACAGGTAGGATAGGAGATAGGACAGGATAGGAGATAGGACAGGTAGGATAGGAGATAGGACAGGTAGGATAGGAGATAGGACAGGATAGGATAGGAGATAGGACAGGTAGGATAGGAGATAGGACAGGATAGGAGATAGGACAGGTAGGATAGGAGATAGGACAGGTAGGATAGGAGATAGGACAGGTAGGATAGGAGATAGGACAGGTAGGATAGGAGATAGGACAGGATAGGAGATAGGACAGGTAGGATAGGAGATAGGACAGGTAGGATAGGAGATAGGACAGGATAGGAGATAGGACAGGCAGGATAGGAGATAGGACAGGATAGGAGATAGGACAGGCAGGATAGGAGATAGGACAGGTAGGATAGGAGATAGGACAGGATAGGAGATAGGACAGGATAGGAGATAGGACAGGATAGGAGATAGGACAGGATAGGAGATAGGACAGGATAGGAGATAGGACAGGATAGGAGATAGGACAGGATAGGAGATAGGACAGGTAGGATAGGAGATAGGACAGGATAGGAGATAGGAGATAGGATAGGACAGGATAGGATAGGAGATAGGATACAGTAGGATAGGATAGGATAGTCAGAAATTTAACACCATTATTTTCCCCATCTCTACCAGGAGACATTACATCTTCACTTCATATAGAGTTGAGCCTCTCTAGCCAAATGACTTATCTTTGTAGCAGAGCATACTCATAGCTTGTGACAAATAGCAGTACATCTGCACATATGTAGATAAATGTGATAATTACACATAGAACAAGCTCAGCAGTTTGGCATATTCAAAATATATATATGCTTTTTTATTAGGCCTCTGTGTGGCCTCAAATCACCATAAAAGTTACCATATTTGTGGTTTTTATAGGTGTTTTACAAATGATGCAATCAAGAATTACTTCTCTTCAACTTTCCATTGAGAGGTTTGACATGTTTTCTAATCTCTAGTTTATTTTTTAAATTTACAGTAATGCATGTAATCTTTAAAAATATCAATGTTGTAGGATCCATCAACAAATAACTGAACCATATGAAAAGATCAAAACAAGAACTTCGCAACTACGTAGTCTTCAGGTATATACTTTACATTTTTAAATAACACTCCTCTCAAATAAACACTCTTTTGAAGCATTAGTAAACCCCTTCCTAGGGTTCTTGAGATTTAATGCCTGCACTGGTATTTATCAACATACAAATTATTGGTGCCCAAACATTTCTTATAGTACTAGTTGGGAGAAGTTGTTTTAAAAACATGTCAGTTTATCTTTACTGATCATTTCCTTTATTCTCATTACTTCTATGCTTGGTTAAACATTGATATTATTAGGAGAAGTTAGATGTTGAACATTTATTGTTTTTGTTTTTTCCAGACAACATGTGATCTACTAAGAAGGGTAATCAGAATAAGTTATCTTACAAAACGACTTGAGAGTCAACTTAAAGGCGGGACTAAAGAAACCACTAAAGCAGCTCAAAGTCTCAATGAATTAGGTACTATTGTACATGTACAGGGAATTACAACAATGTGTAATACCTGTTCAGTGGTGAAGTTAGAAATTCTTAGAAGGGGGTGTGTCCAAAAAGAGAGAGTGTTCAATAAGTGGATGTGTCCAAAAAGTGGGTGTGTCCACAAAGTGGGTGTGCCCAAAAGTGGGTGTGTCCAAAAAGTGGGTGTGTCCAAAAAGTGGGTGTATCCAAAAATGTAGATGTGTCCAAAAATGTGGCTGTGTCCAAAAAGTGGGTGTGTCCAAAAAGTAGGTGTATCCAAAAATGCAGATGTGTCCAAAAAGTGGATGTATCCAAAAAGTGGATGTGTCCAAAAAGTGGGTGTGTAAAAAATGTCTGTGTGTCCAAAAAGTGTATCCAAAAATGTATCAATGACCTCTAAACGATTTTTCCAACAGATAGAAAAATCTAATAGTTCTGTGGGGCCAGTAGCTACACCACTGCACACTACCTCTGAATTGAATTGAATTGAATTTATTTATTTGAATTTCCATTGTTTAGGTTATTTGATGGAAGGTGTTGACTTATCTGGTATTGAGGTAAGTTTAGAGAGTGACTTCAGTAGAATTATGAATTATATAATTATACTTTCTGTCTTTAAGGTTTTAGATAAAGATATTGATTGGATAAGAAATGCAAAGAAAGAAGTAACATCACAAGCTCAAAATATGTTATCTCAAGGCATGAGAACACAGGTAAAGTTTGGCTATTCAACAAATTCAAGACCATGCACATGCAATGCCTCACAGATTAAGCTTGGGCAACATAGCACAAATAGATATATTGTTGTTGTTAGAAGTCTTAAAGCGATAAAGAACAGAAAAGCCTAAGATCTTTTGAATTAAAGAAAGATTTCCCATCAGTTCAAGTTGTTGGAAATACTCTCAGAAGGCAGGGAATGCTTCCCAGAAAGACATGCTTCCTGACCTCCCTAGAAAAGCCTCCAATCTGACCTCCCTAGAAAGGCCCCCAATCTCACCCCCCTAGAAAGGCCCCAATCTCACCCCCTAGAAAGTCCCCAATCTCACCCCCCTAGAAAGGCCCCCAATCTCACCCTCCCTAGAAAGGCCCCAATCTGATCCCCTAGAAAGGCCCCCAATCTAATCCCCTAGAAAGGCCCCCAATCTGACTGCCCTAGAAAGGCCCCCAATCTCACCCCCCTAGAAAGGCCCCAATCTCACCCCCTAGAAAGGCCCCAATCTCACCCCCCTAGAAAGGCCCCAATCTCACCCCCCTAGAAAGGCCCCCAATCTGACTGCCCTAGAAAGGCCCCCAATCTCACCCTCCCTAGAAAGGCCCCAATCTCACCCCCCTAGAAAGGCCCCCAATCTGACTGCCCTAGAAAGGCCCCAATCTGATCCCCTAGAAAGGCCCCCAATCTAATCCCCTAGAAAGGCCCCCAATCTAATCCCCTAGAAAGGCCCCCAATCTGACTGCCCTAGAAAGGCCCCCAATCTCACCCTCCCTAGAAAGGCCCCAATCTGATCCCCTAGAAAGGCCCCAATCTGATCCCCTAGAAAGGCCCCAATCTGATCCCCTAGAAAGGCCCCCAATCTAATCCCCTAGAAAGGCCCCCAATCTGACTGCCCTAGAAAGGCCCCCAATCTCACCCCCCTAGAAAGGCCCCAATCTCACCCCCCTAGAAAGGCCCCAATCTCACCCCCCTAGAAAGGCCCCAATCTCACCTCCCTAGAAAGGCCCCAATCTGATCCCCTAGAAAGGCCCCCAATCTGACTGCCCTAGAAAGGCCCCCAATCTCACCCTCCCTAGAAAGGCCCCAATCTGATCCCCTAGAAAGGCCCCCAATCTAATCCCCTAGAAAGGCCCCCAATCTGACTGCCCTAGAAAGGCCCCCAATCTCACCCCCCTAGAAAGGCCCCAATCTCACCCCCCTAGAAAGGCCCCAATCTCACCCCCCTAGAAAGGCCCCAATCTCACCTCCCTAGAAAGGCCCCAATCTCACCCCCCTAGAAAGGCCCCAATCTGATCCCCTAGAAAGGCCCCCAATCTAATCCCCTAGAAAGGCCCCCAATCTAATCCCCTAGAAAGGCCCCCAATCTGACTGCCCTAGAAAGGCCCCCAATCTCACCCTCCCTAGAAAGGCCCCAATCTGATCCCCTAGAAAGGCCCCAATCTGATCCCCTAGAAAGGCCCCAATCTGATCCCCTAGAAAGGCCCCCAATCTAATCCCCTAGAAAGGCCCCCAATCTGACTGCCCTAGAAAGGCCCCCAATCTCACCCCCCTAGAAAGGCCCCAATCTCACCCCCCTAGAAAGGCCCCAATCTCACCTCCCTAGAAAGGCCCCAATCTCACCCCCCTAGAAAGGCCCCAATCTCACCCCCCTAGAAAGGCCCCAATCTCACCCCCCTAGAAAGGCCCCAATCTCACCTCCCTAGAAAGGCCCCAATCTCACCCCCCTAGAAAGGCCCCAATCTGATCCCCTAGAAAGGCCCCAATCTGATCCCCTAGAAAGGCCCCAATCTGATCCCCTAGAAAGGCCCCCAATCTAATCCCCTAGAAAGGCCCCCAATCTGACTGCCCTAGAAAGGCCCCCAATCTCACCCCCCTAGAAAGGCCCCAATCTCACCCCCCTAGAAAGGCCCCAATCTCACCCCCCTAGAAAGGCCCCAATCTCACCTCCCTAGAAAGGCCCCAATCTGATCCCCTAGAAAGGCCCCCAATCTGACTGCCCTAGAAAGGCCCCCAATCTCACCCTCCCTAGAAAGGCCCCAATCTGATCCCCTAGAAAGGCCCCCAATCTAATCCCCTAGAAAGGCCCCCAATCTGACTGCCCTAGAAAGGCCCCCAATCTCACCCCCCTAGAAAGGCCCCAATCTCACCCCCCTAGAAAGGCCCCAATCTCACCCCCCTAGAAAGGCCCCAATCTCACCTCCCTAGAAAGGCCCCAATCTCACCCCCCTAGAAAGGCCCCAATCTGATCCCCTAGAAAGGCCCCCAATCTAATCCCCTAGAAAGGCCCCCAATCTAATCCCCTAGAAAGGCCCCCAATCTGACTGCCCTAGAAAGGCCCCCAATCTCACCCTCCCTAGAAAGGCCCCAATCTGATCCCCTAGAAAGGCCCCAATCTGATCCCCTAGAAAGGCCCCAATCTGATCCCCTAGAAAGGCCCCCAATCTAATCCCCTAGAAAGGCCCCCAATCTGACTGCCCTAGAAAGGCCCCCAATCTCACCCCCTAGAAAGGCCCCAATCTCACCCCCCTAGAAAGGCCCCAATCTCACCTCCCTAGAAAGGCCCCAATCTCACCCCCCTAGAAAGGCCCCAATCTCACCCCCCTAGAAAGGCCCCAATCTCACCCCCCTAGAAAGGCCCCAATCTCACCTCCCTAGAAAGGCCCCAATCTCACCCCCCTAGAAAGGCCCCAATCTGATCCCCTAGAAAGGCCCCCAATCTCACCCTCCCTAGAAAGGCCCCAATCTGATCCCCTAGAAAGGCCCCCAATCTAATCCCCTAGAAAGGCCCCCAATCTGACTGCCCTAGAAAGGCCCCCAATCTCACCCCCCTAGAAAGGCCCCAATCTCACCCCCCTAGAAAGGCCCCAATCTCACCCCCCTAGAAAGGCCCCAATCTCACCTCCCTAGAAAGGCCCCAATCTGATCCCCTAGAAAGGCCCCCAATCTGACTGCCCTAGAAAGGCCCCCAATCTCACCCTCCCTAGAAAGGCCCCCAATCTGATCCCCTAGAAAGGCCCCCAATCTAATCCCCTAGAAAGGCCCCCAATCTGACTGCCCTAGAAAGGCCCCCAATCTCACCCCCCTAGAAAGGCCCCAATCTCACCCCCTAGAAAGGCCCCCAATCTGACTGCCCTAGAAAGGCCCCCAATCTGACCCCCTAGAAAGACCCCCAATCTGACCCCCTAGAAAGACCCCCAATAATTTCCCTATAATACATGCCTGAAATGTGATTATTGAATAATAAATTGTCACTTGAACGTTGGTTTTCTACTAATTTCAGAATCAGACACAGGTAGCCACAGCACTGCAAGTCTTCCATAATCTTGGATCACTTCAAGAAACTGTTGAAATCCTCATACAGAGCCTTAGAGAAGATTTAAAAATAAATATTGCAGAGACACTTGATATTCAGAAGTTGATGTATTCCCAGAGTGGTGGTAAGTGGTCCCCAATATTCATGATTTTAAATCATAATTTAACTATATTTAAGCTCCAGGACTGATCAGTATCTAACTTCTCCTAGTAATATCAATGGTTAACCAAGTATATAAGTAATGAGAATAAAGGAAATGATCTCCAATTAGACTATAGACAAAGTAGTGTAATGTCTTACGTTTGTTGTGACTCCTAAACGTAATGTTTGTGTAGGTAGTACCAGTGCTCCAGGCCGTGCAACTATTCCAGTCCCAGGAAACACAGCTATGTGGAGAGCAGCATTGTGGACTGGAATGGGAAAACTTATGGATAAAATTTACAGTATATGTGGTCAGGTTAGCTATGTTTAGTCTGCTGTACACACCTCCTTTTGTCCAACCTCATGTATACACCTCCTTAGGTCAGCCTCATCTACACACCTCCTTATACCAGCCTCATGCACACACCTCCTTTTGTCCAACCTCATGTACACACCTCCTTAGGCCAACCTCATGTACATACCTCCTTAGGCCTAGACCAGCCTCATGTACACACCTCCTTAGACCAGCCTCATGTACACACCTCCTTAGACCAACCTACTCTACACACCTCCTTAACACACCACCTTAGGCCAGCCTCATATACACACCTTAGGCCAGCGTCATCTACACAGCTCCTTAGGCCAGCCTCATGTACACACCTCCTGCACACTTCTTTCTGTAACACAGGTCCATCAAGCTTTTAAACTATTCAATTCTATCAAAGTTCTTCTGTTTAGTTCTCCATGTCTTTTCAATTTTCTCAGGTACATCATCTTCTCAAAGTGTTGTCAAAGAAACGAGACCCAGTTACCCACGTTTGTTTCATGGAAGAAGTCCTCAAGGTAAACACTTTTTTGAAACTCTTCACAGCTCTTCACATACCACCTATCCTTTTTAAACCCTCAATATTTTCTCATTATCTCCGTTTTCCTAGGACACCAAAAAGAGTTCTCTCTTGTCATTCTGGGAATCACTTACAAAAGTTTTACGTGAGGAGTTCAGTGGTGCTGCACAGAGTAAGAAAAACAGAAGGTTTTTGTGACTCACCATGTCTTTGTAATACACACTTGTAAATGTATTACAATCTCATTGCAAACCTTGAGAGCAAGCCATTATTTTGGCCAAAAGCCAGCCATTATTTTGGCCAAAAGCCAGCTATTATTTTGGCCCAACGCCAGCCATTATTTTAGCCAAAAGCAAGCTATCATTTTAGCCAAAAGTCGGCTATTATTTTGGCCAAAAGCAAGCTATTAATTTGGCGGAAAGCCATCCATTATTTTAGCCAAAAGCCACCCATTATTTTGGCCAAAATCCAGCCTCCATTTTGGCCAAAACCCAGCTGTTAATTTGGCCAAAAGCCAGCTATTATTTTGAACCATGCCTTTGCTCTTTATAATTGTAAAATTCTCTGATATCATTTTCAGAGTCGCCTTTTCTTAAACAAGCATTTGAAGGTGAGTATCCTAAGTTGCTGCGCTTGTACAATGAACTATGGGACCGTCTTCAGCATTTTGCGACGACAGGGAATCAGAGCAATGTATACACTGGTGGAGTACCCGATGTTGTGTATGGTCTTTTTTATCAATATCATGAATCCAACACAAGGTAGTTTACCTGTGACCTTACCATAATATTACTCCTAAAATAAGAACCAAATATGATATAAAACATAAGTGTATAACACTTTACTTATTCCAATTTATCAAGCCCTGAAGAATTACTCAAGTATAGTCTGTCTGGTTTTGAGAATGCCTATCTTGCTCGATCATTATCGCGTCTTTTTGATCCTATCAACCTTGTCTTTCCTGCTGGAGCTCAGGCTCCCCCGTCCAAGGAGGAAGTCGCTGGGATTGTTAAAACAATTGCTAGGTACATGTGTATGTGTGTCATGAGATTTTCAGTATCCTGATGGCAAAGCTCTGAGGAGGATGTCCTGCGCCTCCCTCAGAACAAAAGCTCGACATTGTATCGGCAATTTTTTTGAACTAAAATAATATCAATTGTTTGGTTTTAGTGAACTGAATGTGGCGAATGTTGATGCTGGTCTTAGTGCCTCTGTATCGCGCAACGTAGAGAAGACCATTCAACTATACACTGCTAAATCTGAGCACTTGGTAGGTAACCCGATTTACTATGGAACCCAAAGAGTAACATTGAAATTGTCCTGCCAAATTTTGAATGCTCTGTGCAGTTTTTCAAAAAAGGATAAGAAATTTTTCAAATAAGTTTTTGAACGTGACTTTAAAAGTTACTGTCCATGACCCAACGTTTCGTCATTCCAATCTAGTGTCTTCATCAGGGGTGATCGTTGTAAAGTTAGGATCCCTATTTATACCCTCATAGAACCGATCAACCGATGATGGCGTTATCTATTAACAAGATGCAAATAAGCTTAATGGGTTGTGGGCGCTATTGATATGCCAAGCCTCCAGACAACGTCTCTACCGGTACCCCTGTGGTACCGGTACCCCTGATGAAGACACTAGATTGGAGTGTCAAAACGTTGAGTCATGGACAGTAACTTTTAAAGTTACGTTCGAAAACTTGTTAAAGCCAGAGTAGCGTCAAACTATGTCTGATTTATCACCTAGCTGCGTTGGGAAATTATTTGATGGCAATTACATGCGCATGTTGTCCTGACGATGATACTGAAATACATGTTACTGTTATATAACTCTTAGTGTGTTGGTTTTCTAGCTGGTTACCAGTGTTGATGCATATCAAGTTGATTCAGAAGTGACAGAAGCTCAGCAGAAGAATAGTGTTATAGTTAATATGCTGTATCAATTACATCAGGCTGTGACAAAAGTAGGTTTAATATTTTATTATAAAATAACCGGAAGTAAATGAGCGAGTACACGCTGTCTGATTGGTTACTGAGCTCAAAAACCGTGCGATTCCTCGCGTAGATTTTGTCGTTTTTGACGGATTTTAAGTAGTTTAAATCACAAATGAAAGTCAAAGAATACCAGGATACAAAGCTAATCAAGGTACTAATACAACAGAATGTTTTAACTGCAACGTTGAGTGCATTTTCATCGCTAAATCCCAGCAACGCGCGTTGCTATGTGCTAGCAACGTATCTTATAACAGGTAAATCTACATTTTTCATGGCTTTATTGTTAATTTAATGGTGTTCTTTTATAAAAGAAATAAAAAACTTTGTCTTGTGTGATTATCGAGTTATAATGGCACTCGAGAAGCTAGTAAAACACTCGGCTATCGCCTCGTGTTTTACACGCATCTCTCGTGCCATTATAACTCGATAATCACACGCGACACGTTTTTTATTTCTTAATTAGAAAAACTCAATAATTCATGAAGAAAAACAGAGTGTAAGGGCCAGGGGTGCGGTCTATACTTCTCCTGCACCAAAACATTCCATGTTGAAAAATCTCTCTAGCATGCATGGATGAATTGACTACATGATTGACTCTCCAACTTGCCTGATAATTTAAAATTATGTTGTGTTTCCTGATACAGTCTGATCTATAAGTATTAAAGTTTTCTTATTTCTCATTTTTATACTATTGAAGGTCATAATCACCATTGATACTCCTTCATTATGTAGATACTTAGCAATCTTTCCTTCCCAAAACACGCCAAAGAGACGATCTCAGATGCACTAAAGGTAGATAACTAGTGAAATGTGTTTACATTTTATTTCAAAAGACTTCTGTTGTTGTCGTTGTCGTCGTCGTCGATGTCGTCGATGTCGTTGTTGTTGTTGTCGTTGTCGTCGTCGTCGTCGTCGTCGTCGTTCTATTGGTCATTGTATTTTTCCATTTAACGAAACTCAAAATTTGTCTAAGTTCAAAAGTTCTCTTGACTTTTCTTAGGAAACTCTTGTTTTAATTGAAAATGCTGTTGACCCATTGCTGACAGCAGTTCAAAGCCGAATGGAGTCCATTGTTTATAGAATTCATTCAGAAGATTTCACAAGGTAACTATGGTGACACATCATATCCATAATTAAAGTTGGGACACAAGAAATATCTTCCAAAAAAATTCGTTGAAATTTTCACTGTAAAATAGACGTCCATGGTTGTGCGTCAGGCCAAAAATTAACAGCTCAGGTTAAGGGATACATCTTACATGGACGATCTCGAAGCTCAAATCATCAGAAATATGTTTCTGAGTCACGGACAGGAATCGAACCTGTAACCTTCTGATTACCAGTGAGACGCTCTAACCATTGAGCCACCGAGACTCAGATGGAGCGCGAAGGTTACAATGATGTACTGGTTCGATTGATATTTCGAACCAGTACATCATTGGCAGTCGTAATATATCAGTAATGCTTGGATGTGTTAATATATATACACTGCTGTGGTGAATGTGGGAGAGCTTGGAGTAGACAGACGATACATGGACGATCGTCAACCTCATATCAGATCAGAAAAATGATTTTGAGTCCCGGACAGAGATGTGATGAGCTTGATGATCGTCAATGTATCGTCTGTCTACTCCAAGCTCTCCCATATTCACTACAGCGGTGTGTATATTAACACAAGTATTATATATAAAAGAAGTAGAAACGGAAATACTAGCGTAACTTTCACTACCTAATCTTACATATAGTGCTCTATGTTAATTCAAAAAAGTAAAATCGATACCAAATCTCTTGCAGTGCTCAACTTTCAACAAGTATATCTCATGTCCCTGAGGCTCCGTGTTCAACTTATATCAATGAACTTCAGGTAGGTAGCTAGGGAAATATTAATGATGTACATTTCTTCAATGATGAATGTACTGAATGTCATTTTACATTCTAATCGTTCTGTTTTTCCTTTTTCCCCGTCTTGAATATGAACATATTCTTTTCCATTTCGATTTAGGATTTCATCAACCATATTCACAAAGACATTTTATCAATGTATAATTGTGGCGATTTTCTTGTTAACTATAGGTAACTCTTTCAACCACTAACTCTACTAAACGTTTACCTGTAGTTCAATGTTTTGAGCTCCTCGAACGTAAAATCACGCTAGGCCCTACGGAGCCACCTTAAGTTACCAACATTTTTCTGTTCCAGACTCCACTCCATCGCGTCACGTATTTTACACGTGTTTGTTCGTCACGTTAGCTTGTTAAGAAATCTGGGTGAAGGAGGAAAACTACGCTTGGCTGCTGACATGGCTCAGGTACGCTGGTAATCCTAAGGGACGATGATGGATAGAGGGGAAATGGGAGAACCAGCAGGAAGGGAAGGGGAGCGTAAAGTGTCTATCTCACGTTTGGGGATTTTACATATTCGTAATATTTGGGTCTTCCTTAGCAAAATCATAATATATATTGTCAGTCGAAAATTTCATCTTCATGGACTTTTTTGCTGTTAAAGTTATCGGATGTGATGTCACAAGAGGTATTTTTGTGGTAAGTAACAAAAGAAAACTGGTTTGGAATGCCTCTTGTGACATCACATCCGATAACTTTGACAGCGAAAAACTCCATGAAGATGAAATTTTCGGCTGACAAGATATATTATGATTTTGCTCAGGAAGACCCAAATATTACAGATATGTAAAATCCCCAAACGTGAGATAATTTAAATATAAAATTGCCCTCCAATTTATCCAAGATGGCAGCATCGTCTGGTGTCTTAATCATGGGACATTATAACTGTTATGTGTTTTTCTATGTATAGGTAGAATTTGCAGTTGGCCCTTTATGCCGACGAGTATCAGACCTCGGAAAGCCTTACAAGCTTTTAAGATCATTTAGGTAAGCTATTAAGCTGGTCTTTTCCTCAGGACTGGATCGTGTCTATGGCAATCAAACAGTTGATAATAATTCCTGTAATTCTCCATTTTGTTGAGAGTACATTCTAATTTTATTAGACCTCTCCTTTTCCAAACCGCCGAAGATATCGCAAAGAACCCAGCTCTTGGAGAAAGTCTCCCATATTCTGTTGTCTTACATCATCTCTTCTCACAAGCTCCTGATGATCTCAAGTCACCTTACGAAGTAGGTTTCGGTTTGTTGTAACCATCCTTCTCAGGCAGGGTCGGTAAGCCAAAGGAGAAACATTTACTCTTATTTTATCACTGTTGTCTTACTAGATCACTGGTTGGTCTCTTAGTTATTATTCTCAATGGCTTGATGAGCATGAATCAGAAAGCGAAAGACTGGAACTAATAAGGTACGATCCTTGATCCTTATGAGATTATAAGTGCCCACATTTAGGGATTTTACATATCCGTAATATTTGGGTCTTCCTAAGCAAAATCATAATATATCTTGTCAGCCGAAAATTTCATCTTCATGAAGTTTTTCGCTGTCAAAGTTACCAGATGTGATGTCACAAGAGGTATTCCAAACCAGTTTTCTTTTGTTACTTGCCTTATCCACATCTATCCCTACTTCACCCTTATTATCCACATATATCCCTACATAACCCTTCTTATCCACATCTATCCCCCTTAACCCTTCTTATCCACAGCTATCCCTACTTCACCCTCCTTATCCACATCTATCCCCACTTCACCCTTCTTATCCACACACATCCCCACTTAACCCTTCTGAGAAACAAACACGAAGTGCGACTAGCTTTCTCACGGTCAGCCACTAGCGACGACAAAAACGCCTCTTGTGAAATCACATCTGGTAACTTTATCAGCAAAAAAGTCCACGAAGATGACATTTTCGGCTGACAAGATACATTATAATTTTAGTCAGGAAGACCCAAATATGTAAAATCATCAAACGTGAGATAGACACTTTAATCAGACTGATGAGTTCTTAACCTTTTCTTAATTCATACATAGTGGAACACTGGAGGCTTATGTTCAATCAGTACGTGCCAAAGGAGAGCGAGAGTTTGCAACCATCTACCCCATTTTACTCAAAGTTCTACAGTCAGGAACTTCATGAACGGTAAAACTATCTTGTATTATTAATTTGAACACAAATATCTGGACCCTGGATGCAGAGGTCCGCTCGGGAAACAAGAATGACATGGTACAGACCGCTGACCTCTCTCTCGAAATATATCTGGACTGCGGGCTCCCATTACCAATGACTGAAAAAAGTTTTTTGAGGGAGAGCCCACAGACCAGTTATAAATAGAGGTCAGTGATATACAGACAGTAGTCTTATCGATGTACATAGTAAGTTATTTTTACAGGAATTGTGTGTAGATAACTTTAAAATTAGGTTTTTGCGCGAGACTGAAGCCAAATCGATGGTTGGTTAGTATTTTGAAGAATATTCTTTCTACCGATTATCAATAAAACATACCCATTTATCAATATCAATAAAACATTTTCCGTGTTTCCATAGAGCTATAGAAACACGAGTGGAAGTTTGGGAGAACGAGAAATGGCGCGGGCGAGCGTTTCCACGCTATTTCGAGTTCTCCCAAACTTTCACGAGTATTTCTATAACGTATGGGAACACGGAAAGATGTTTTCTATTTCTTTTATAAAATAACACTGAGGAAATAAGTAATAAGACTCTTTTATTAAAATGATGAAAATATACATGCTCCTTACTCACGCTAGACAGCGTCGTCGGCTGCTCAAATGAACATAAACGCTCTTAACTGTGAAGAAAAGCATCCAATCTTCTCGTTTTTCTTCTTGTTGGCTGTCACAGAACATATTTATCGACATTGTAGCTGTTTGCGAGCAATGGTTCGTCTGTCTTACACAGTCCACTTTATAAAAATGGCGGGGAAAATCCGTGTTTTCCATCGAGTTATAAGTCAATCAGCGCGTGCGTTTTTAATTTGTTATTTTATAATATTGATTTAAAAAGGTCGTCTACTGGACAAAGTTTCTCTCACAAGGTATTCAAACGAAACCGCTCTTTGTTTATCGGGCGACACTCGAGTTGAGAGTGAATGGCGGAAAGTACTTATATGGGCGAAATATGCAAATATCTTGAACAAAAATAGGAGCGGCCGTTTGTCACCTTACTGTCTATACGTTTGAAATATTCCGCAGCTCTTCCAACTTACTGCTTCTCGAAGGGTCTCTTCTCAGAAAGCTTTAACTGAAAGCCGCCAAAAGTCTACATATTTTGACAATTGCAGTTCTATTGTCTTTTTCACTGTTTGGTGACCTGGTTGCTTCTTTGCCACAAGAATTGTTTACGCTAAAGCAGGCAAGCAATAAATATCGGTGTATTATAATATACTACTTTGGGAAGTGCGCTCGAGAGGCCTTGCTCCACGTTGTGGTTAGATGCGATGTATGCCTGTTGGTGTCGAGTGAAAGCGGCTAATTTCTGTATATGGAGAAATTACTGACTGTTCTGACCGTGTCTCGATAGCTCAAAGGTTAGAGCGCCGAAACGTTGATTCGCGGAGAGCAGGGTTCGATTCGCGGTTGGGGCAGTCACCTTTTCCATATATGTATTTGAATATACTATAGGAGTTCTTATCAGAAGTGAAATGCTGTCTCGGAACATACACAGGAGCAGTGCAGTGGGTACGAGGTTGGGGAGCAGTGTTCAGGATCAGGCATTCCAGATAACGCTAGAAATGTTTTATAGCCTTGTAATGTAAAAACAACATACGGTAATAAATATTCAAACATTTTTCGTTATCTATACCGGCATTCTCCACTATCCCGGTTCATTATATTCATAATCGTGTGATAAATTTCCATCCAACCTCGCTCGCTGAGATCCCACCAACTGCATAGTGGGATCTCACCTAACCTGGTTGGCCCGCCACGACCACACGACATTTCCGTCCAGGATGTCCCAAGTATATATGAACAGATCCTTCTAATAATTTGCTTATATGTACATTTTCTTCCCAAGTGCTTGGCACGTCCGGCTTCGCAGATGCCGGGAGAAGTGATAACCCAATCCGGAATAAGTAATCATTATTGGTTACAACTTACAAATTTGATTTAGTTCTCTGGTGACCATCGACTCGGTAGACATATTATGAATGACAGCTAGCTGTAATATGATCATAGTCTTCGATCATCATTCATGGATTGCATCATTAAAATACCTTCCAGTGACGTGTATATTTGGTGTTCCTGACAAGAAGGGTGTTGCCTTGTTGTTGGACTACTTGAACTACTTCCTAGGTTGTTCTTTAGTCTTAGTTGAAAACACGGGTGAGGAACTGGCCTTGTGGAGAGTATATCAAACCGGCTATCTCGACACGCTGTGTCATCTTTTTCCTGTCACTCTCACAAAATGTAAATATTTATATTTCATGCATAGTACCCTGGTCTCGTTTTTGATGAACTGATTTTCTGGTAACCCAATGGTTAAAGTATTTCACCAGTTCTAGACGTTCTTTGTGAGCCTTTTTTGCTGAGACGATTCCATGGATATTTTCATCCCGGTTGAGGGGCTAGGCTGCTATGCAACAAGGCCGGGATCCTGGCAATTTTTAGAATATTTTAGAATTTTAATAAAATATCACATCACAATTACTATGATATTACAAAAATAGGAAAATGGTCAATAACATTGTAAATAGAGACAATATAAAAAGAACATGTAAAATCCAAAGTTAAAGCTAAAATATAGTTCCTTAGTTATCGTGAGTTGAAAGATTTGATGGCTGATGGAATGAAGCTCTATTTGAAACGGTCTGTTCTATATACAATTAGATATCTCAAAGTGAGTAGGATTACGTAGGTTGTATTTATGGGTCTTGGCGGTCGGAAGAAGATGATTAAGTTTATGTACAGGGTTGCGCATCTTATTGAATAATCGATTAGAAAGTTGATCGCGACGATCAAATAACGTAGGAATATCAGCAATCCGCAAAGCTTCTTGATATGTAGAATTTGAATAGATAATTCGAAGTGCTCTTCGTTGGATGGACTCGAGTTGATCACAGAGGTAAGCTGGCAGGGCTACCTATTATCCTGCGAATACAGTGCCACTTACCGGATGATTCAGTAAGCGCCGGCCGTGAATGGACTGTATTTGCAGACTAGCTAGATCGAAATGTTTACAAACTATGATTTCTGTAGAGACTTTCTCAAGTTTAACGGTACAGCTCTGTCAGCTCTTAGCATAAATCGGGTGGGCGTGCACGCGGTTGCCCTAATACGGTAATGCCGTGGCAGATCACTAGTGTCTGGCGCGTGTGTCATCGAGTCCATCTTTCAAATAGTTGATATTAGCGACCGTCAACACAACGACGGCAACCTTAACGATTACGTCATCTACAACAAAGAGAAATCAGAATTTTTATTCACAAGCTCGAGTATAATCTCACCGTCTTTGTTCTATACTCAATGCCTGCACTGAGAGCGGTATTTTCACGTCTTATACCACAACGTTAACTCGTAGAGAGTTGAGAGCTGTTGCCTAAGATCGACATCAACAACCATGATTTTACGCATACACTGTTCACATTTTTCTGAGGATATGAGCTTGATGATCGTCCACTATGTATCGTCTGTCTGGTAGTCTAAGCTCTCCCACATTCACTACAGCAGTGTATATATTAACACATGCAGACACTACATGACTACAACCGTTTTAGCCGAGTAGTGAAGGGTTTTGGGTATAGAAAAGGTAGTCAACTATAGTCAACTAATCATGATTCTGCTAAAACAAATACGACATCTATACTTATGAAGATGTTCTATAATTTGAGTTTTGATGTTCTAGAAAGATTTGTTTTTCCAGAATGTTAATCATGTGACGTCAACCAAGTCATCATAGATTTTATCAACTCTTTTTTCACTCGCCAATTCTCAAGCAGTCTATCACACACGGGAAGCAGAAACGGAAAGCTAAATATCTGACTTGACGTCTCATTGTTAGTATTTCAGGAAAACAAACCTCTCTGGGATAGCGAACATCAACGCAAACCTCAAATCATAAAATATTTTGTCATTCAACTATTCACTTCATGTTGAATCTATATCAGATGGGCACTTTTATCTTGGTTCCAGAACATCTAAGGCACTTCAACCACCGTTCAACATCTCACATCGCTCTGATATGGAATTATTTTTAGTCATTGCCTAATCCCCGCTAAGTGTGTCATGATCTCGTAGGCGTCACTGCGCCAGACCACAGGTGACGTCGTACCATAATTGTGAGATAATCTTGTGTCAATAAGGAGACCGCTTTCCTTTCGGCTTTGTGTAAAACCCCATTAGCATTCTATTCAATAGTTTGCTTTAGCTTAAATGGACTTTGTCATAAATATAGAATTAAGAATATCAACCGAATCTTCCTCAGGGTATTAACATAAGATATCTTCATGCTTGTGCCTTCAAGTCGATTGAAAAGTACAGTCGACTTGAGCAGAATTCCAGAAGCAAGCGCATAGTTTCGCTTTCCTCGCCTGGAGCGGATTCTCTTGTAGAATCATCTTTGGGTTGAGCTGTCGTACGTCGACAGATCTCAGGATGTTTAACCACGCTGTCCTTGTCTCTCTGTAGTGCGAGAATAAATATTCATCCTACACGTCTGATTTATACCTCGCAAATGGCAATCTCTCTCTCTCTTCCGCAGAGGAAAACGCCTCTGCGGAGGAGAGTGCGTTGGTGGGGACTGGACACGTTGCGTGGGAGGCTATTTAATTTAGACTAATTTAATTTATTTGTGTGACGACAGGAAAATTTCGCCTTCGCTACATATATCGCAACCGCTGTCATCCTCTATCCCATACGACTTTTCCTCTCGATTGTCATACTGCGACAAGCCATTTTCAAGAACTGGCCAGACACACCCATAATGTCACACACCCAATGTCTAAGAACTGCGCTCACCCTCTTGTGCACAGTTGAATCCTGCGAGAGAACATTCTCAAACGGTTGCACTTCATCAAGCATTGACTGAGATCGATCTCTGCTTAGTCAACACCATGTATCAAA
This sequence comes from Chrysogorgia sp. JL179-B06, assembly GCA_035772405.1. Classification (NCBI taxonomy): domain Eukaryota; kingdom Metazoa; phylum Cnidaria; class Anthozoa; order Scleralcyonacea; family Chrysogorgiidae; genus Chrysogorgia; species Chrysogorgia sp. JL179-B06. The sequence continues at coordinate 4,537,314 of JAYKKM010000450.1, read as the reverse complement.
AACTTGCGTCAAAGTCCTCGGAAATGGAACAGCTTCTTATGTTCTGAAATGTTATGTTCTAAATGTTGAAAATGTTCCGAAATGACTTTTCTTTCTTTTCTTATTTGTTGTTCTGGATCCGGTGTTCTGAAATTGCAAATATTGCCTGTTCACATGCATAGACGGGCCCCTTCCCGGCTGAAATGGCAAGGCCCCTAAATTGGGCCCATAATCCTTTGTATACAAAATCATTCCCACCCCTTACTCTCGACTTCCCGGCTCCAAGCGGACTCGAGAAGCGGGGCAAAGCGTACGATACTCCAGCCTGCGCGCAGACCTGCGCGCAGAAGTCTCTCGTCCGCAGAGGCTTCTCTTTTGTTTACTTCTGTGTGAGTCTGGGAGACGAATGCAACGGGAAGCTAAGGTGCTCGCGATGGAGGCTGGCCTTCGCAGCAGCGTTGGAAGTTGAAAACTTCCAACGCGAGAACGCGCGACCACTCTGCCCACGCGGTAAGCGCGCGCGGGTAACTCGCATGTGACAAAGATAAGAACACCTTGTGGTGTCAAATGTCGATCGTGAGAAAATGAACAAAATGGCTTGCGTTACTATTGTTATGTTGATAGATAAGGATTATCAGAGGCGTGTTTATAAAGTCAATAAATCTATTCACGACCATATTAATATTCCATATAAAAATGATTAGCATCATAAGATATTGCCATGTGCGGGCGACCACGACCGACTGAAGTATTTTGGGCAAAGCGGGAAAACGCAGACATTACGCAGTACGGCGGAGACATGTGTAATAACTTTAAAATACGATCGAAATACTTCATGGATTAGTGTTAAGTAGTCGTGTGAATATGTCTGACGGCTTTAAATACCTAGATCATGCGATAATATTATTTTGCTTTTATTTGATATATGAATATAAACAGAAATGGAAAGTATTATTGTTGATAAGCATCAGCCTAAGTCGATCAATTTTAGCTTTAGTACCGTAAACGCCAATATTATTCGTAATATACCTCGATAACTTGTAGTTGTAAAGGAAATCCATGGGAAGTGTGGAAATTTAATTTTAGTTGTCAAAATAGTATTTAGTATAAGGTACGTATGCTAGGCGGTTAGTATTGTGGTTCGTTAATATTGTGGTTAATAAAAGGATTAGTTTCTTGCTAGTATTTGGGTTAAACATTACAGCTTGTATTTCGCTTGTACATAGTCATATATGTTTTCTAGCCCGTGTGTAACTCAGCCAGTAATTCCAGCTATAAACGGGCTAAAAAATTCCCCCCAACACTACCGCCAAATGCCAAGTTTCCAATCTGTCTGGTGTATATATATATATTGACAAATATAAGTAACAGATGAGTTACAAATATGACTTTGGATATGAGAGCGCTCAATACCATTGCAGGTAGAGCGGAATAATATAATTAGTTTGAATACAGGAGTCGCAACTCTGAGTTTCACGCTACATGCGATCTTCAGGCAACTAACAGATTGGATTAAATATATATATATATATATATATATATATATATATATATATATATATATATATATATATATATATATATATATATATATATATATATATATATATATATATATATATATATATATATATACTATATATATATATATATATATACTATATATATATACTATATATATATACTATATATATATATATATATATACTATATATATATACTATATATACTATATATACTATATACTATATACTATATATACTATATACACTATATATACTATATATACTATATATACTATATATACTATAATATACTATATATACTATATATACTATATATACTATATACTATATATATATATAGCTTCCTCTGCAGGCCACTCTGTGACAAAGAGTCCGAGTCAAATTGCGAGCAATGATTTGGCTGGGATTGCAGGGAAGTATAGGGATTGTGAAGGGATTGGGTTGCGAAGAGAATATACATCGAGTAAGCGTAATTTTTTGCGGAGTTGGTACTTTAACTTGTGTGGAGAACAAAGTCCGGACACCTGGAGATCAAGTTCCGCTCAAGTCGACAAATTTGTCGGTTGACTTGACAGCTGATGGCAATTTAATATCTCGCAGCGATTGAGGTTCTTACCATTGTACGTTTGGCCTCCAACTCACGCGGATAATCATCCTTTCAAAGCTCAACGAAAAAGCGGATCCGATATATTACTAAACTACTAAATAAACGACGATGACAAACTACAGACATCGTACTGTCTCCCGATGAAATCGACGGCAAATCGCACTATCAAACCACCTCTGATGAAATCTACAACGCCAGCAATTCTTAGGGTTCGTATTTCACGAACCCAACACCTTTTCTATATTACTAATATATTAAAATATCTTCGTGAGAAACATTGGTAGGAATGTGAACGAAAAACGTGACAAATTGCCTGTGCATGCACCGTATCCCCGTCATTCAGGATTTCTTTAAAAAAAATCTATTCATTACGATGATCCAAATGAAGCTGAATGCGAAAGTGTTGGTCAGTCTCAATTGTTATTGCCAAATCAAATAGAGAACGGACCAATGAGAACCGCTTGGTCTCACGCTCATCACAATGCGTTGTCAATGCCGCAGTTGTCTCACCCCGCACGGGCGCGCGACATTTAGCCGTCTCGACCAATCATCGCCGACCAGTCCCACGGTCGCCGTCATTTAAATTCATCTCATTGTCTGTTTTGTATAAGAGAGTCACAAGTAGACAATTAAGTGGTAAATATTTGAGTATGATAACGCCTGATCGCGACATTTTCCCACGATCGATGTAAATAGATAAGTGTTTGTTGAATACAACTCACAAGACAAACCATCGCCGACGAGTGACGAACGCACACTGAAGCTCCACCGGCGTACAAACTAGCACTAGCAGTATAGTATATCACATTTGGAGACATGGGTCTGGAAAATTTACGAAACGATGGTGAATTGAAGTCGCCTGAGCGCAGAAAAGTGAGTTAAACTTAATTATCGTTGTACGCATAATATAGATGCAAAGCTTTAACGTAATTTTTCAAGGCTTGGTGAGCGAGTGAAGAAGCCGCAGACAAAATGACTTCACGTATTTCGTTGACTCGTCATATTTCTAATTATAATTTAAAAGCATTATGATACACGTTGGTAGTGTTAAAATATAAATAAAAAATCCTAAAAGTGCTTCGTTGTATTGCCGCGTTATAGTGTACAGCGAACGTCTTTATACGTTTCACTGTCTAAGCCGGCTTTTCCGGCCACAGACTGCATGCGTTCCGCAGACCTCCTATAGACTATTTTATCTGTACACCAGCCTATTTGATGTTTCTATTTTTTTCTCTCCCTTTAGGCGAAAAAACCACTTATTGAGAAACAACGACGAAGGAGAATCAACAAAAGTTTAAATGAGTTAAAGATTCTTGTGCTTCAGGCTCTGAACAAAGATGTAAGTTCCGCTCAACATTAGTTTTAGGTTAAGTTTTCAAAGCTGTCGTAGGGTTCATGGTTTCCAACTGGTCAGATTTAGCTCGAGTTACAATGATAGTGTATAGTGGCTCACACAGCATGGTGACTCATGATCAGGCACGACCAAAATTATTTTTTTTATAACTGTATACATGTTCCGCGTTGGGGCCAAGGAAGGAAGCTTTGAATCGGCGATATCAAGAAAAATTGGGAAGAAATCGGCGTGGTCTTTCACGTGTGTATCCGTGGTGCACCAGACATCCACTAGTCCACGATGATGGGGGAGTGCTGCTACTGCTGCTGCACGAAACCTATTTGTCGATGGCTCTTTAGATATTCTTTTTAAATCAATTCAAACCATTTTAGTCTTTTGTGAATGTCAGTGTGCACGCGTACTGCGTTTGAATGTCAAAGTATTTTCACAACACATTTCCCTAATATGATAGTCGTTTTGACCAGTTTTGACCACACGTGTTTCATTGCGAAGCGTGCGAAGCCGTTTTGTAACATTTTGCAACAACCAGCAAAAGAATAGTAGTCTCCACGTGCAAATAATTCCATATACGTTAGGCCATGACAATCGTATAGAGACATCATATGTTCCTATTGTGTCTCAGTCAGAGCAGAAAAATCAGTTTTCTGAACCGTGTCGACACCAAATTGCGACACACAGGTAGAGCTGTCTGCATGGCTGTCTGGCTCACCGCGAGAGGTTGCAATACCTTAACACGGCACCTAATCAACTTGCAAAAACTAGTCCTTCCATGCAGGCGGTAGCGGTTCCGCTGTATATTTGCTACATCGCCGGTTGCGCTCGGAACTATAATTTCACACTCGCAATTGTCGTCCTAAAGACGCGAGGTGTTTTTTTTAACACATCATATTATCCCAACAAAAATTCGTTAAATACCAAAAATTACATGTTACACGCATCAATTTTCAGTGCAACATTCTTCGCGCTAAAAATCTTCGTTCAAAAATGGTCCCGTGCAGGTCACATCACCTTAACTACAGCTTTAAGCAAACGAAAACGATGACCGTTAGAATAATAAACCGTTGGTAATTAAAGAATCAAAATCGCGCGTGGTTCATATAGTGTCATTGTAATCCGTATAACAATACATTCTTGCGATATAGACGCAACAGAAGTGAACAAGTAATATACTCCTCGTGGCATTAAAAAACGACTCAATTCTAATCCAAAACACAAACGGAAGAAAATTGTTTAACAATAAATGAAACTTTACAAGCAATAAAACTCCGTCACTCCACATCCTTGCTGCGTTATAGACGCAATACGCTTCAGAAGTGAGAAGCTAATTATATATTCCAATGGCGCCAAAAAGCGGAAGAAAATGCTTCAGCAAGTATCACTTGTTTCTCGGTCCGGTTGAATGCTGCACCCTGTATCCACTTTAATTCAGGAAGTGTCTGACTATTGAGTTGAAATGAAAGGAGAGCAATTGTTAATGTATATTGAAAGAGTGCCGTGCAGTCACGTCTCATTACTTATCACGTTTTATCTCTCTTTGTAGCCATCTCTTTACTCAAAAATGGAGAAAGCAGATATCCTTGACTTGACCGTGAACTATCTGAAGTCTGTCAAATGTGAACAAGGCTACCTTCGTGATGCTAACTCGTTGGCTAAATACAGAGCGGGTTACAACGACTGTGCCGGAGAAATGACCCGCTACCTAATGACCGACAATGGTCTTGACTACCACAGTCGAACGAAACTCCTCTCTCAAGTTGCCTCGTACTGCCAGAATGCTAACTTACGAACGACTGCTGACCTCGGTGCTCAACCGGTGGTACAAACTCCACTTTTTATGCGCCCTGTTGGTACTACCGTTGTACCCTCTACCACCACATGTCCTTCCATGTCCACTACTGTTCCCTCCATGTCCACCACTGTTCCTATCTTCCCAGCAACGTATTCCCCCGTTGATAATAAACTCCAAACGAGCTTCCCATTGCCAGTTGTTCCATCAGCAATGTCTCAGAACCAAATGATGGCTGCGAATTATGGTCAATTTTTAATGACTTCACCAGTTGTAAATACCTTAGGCAATTTCATTGGTAGCAGGGGAGGTCTGTGGAGACCCTGGTGAACAATTGAATTTGATGACAAGAATTAAATGTATTGAATAAGGTGGCAGCTGTTGATGTAATGTAACTTTTGTAGCACTAGAAAATTGTAATAACTTTACTTTTGTAATAATTGTAATATCTTATATTTGTGGGTGTGTATACCAGTTGTCATCTTCTTCGATTAGCAAGTTCGTAATTTCGGGAATGTATGTATGCTCATAACCGCGGTCATAATTAAGCAATCGAGGATTATAACATAGGCTGGTGCTATATCTTCTGGTTTCAGAAACTTGATTTTTGACGCACCGATTAATTAACAATTTGAATTGTAAGATGTGTGAAGTTGATCGTCCAGGTTGTTGTAGTCTTGAGAAAGACTATTATTGGTGACTGACAACTGACGTTTCGACGGCCTCAGCGGCGGTCATTTTCAGAGTCAAGTCTCTGAAGATGACCACCGCTGAGGCCGTCGAAACATCAGTCACCAACAATAGTCTTTCTCAAGACTACAACAACCTGGATGATCAACTTCACACATCTCATGATACTCCTAGGTTCAAACCATTTACTTTAATTTGAATTGTCATCAATAACATTCAATGACCCAAAGTTGTCCCAACAGAAGGCCTAAACATCAAAACGTCTTTGGAATTGTGAAAAGAGTCTTCAACACCTTAGCTTCGTGTTATGATTGAAATAAGTTTTATCCCGACGCAGATCACATGCGCAATCGAAATTACGAACTTGCTTATACTATGAATTTGCTGTTTTTTATTTGTACATTTTGAGATACTATATATATATAAATTATTTCTTTACGCGCGTGTAATGTGTTGAACAGTATTTGTAGATTATATTGATTAAGTTAACAATGATTTGTAGATAATTCACTATATAATTATATGTTAGTCTATTTTCCTAGAGTTATAAATGCATTGAAAACTAAACGGTTGTTTTGGAGTTTTATTATTGTGCGAGAAAACCGACGGCGATGGTGCGAAAGTAACAAGAGCCATTTCGTCCGAAGAGAAAATGGTTGGGTCACTGAAAATTCTAAGACCTAAATGGTTGGGTAAAAAAATCACTTCTCTGAAGGGTTGCGTAGCAAAATTTTCATGACTATTTACATAAAAAAATAAAGAGTTCATCATTTAAAATTGGAATCTCATCATCAGTTCTCCTTAGTCATCATTACACATTAGCTTTTGTTATTGTATTCCTCTGCTTGTTTTCCTTGGATTCCTGCTCTGTATAGGGAGATAATAATCTGAATGTTACAGTAGGCTCTGTCTGTATATCTATTTGGATTTGTTATTAAAACTTGTATCGACGATATGCTGGGAATTGCGCTTTATCTAACTTTTTTCTTCTTGGGTTGGGTAAAAGATTTTCTTTACCCATAAATGGTTGGGACGGTTGAATTTCTGATCTTAATTTGGTTGGGTAATTATTTTTTCCAGCACCAAATCTATTTCTCTTCCGCCCCCACCTCGACCATAAATATAATGACCGATCCCTAACTGTTAAGATTGTTAGTCTCCCCTCTTTGTCGGATCGTAGGAGTATTATTTGTAAATTATTTGTTGATCGGCAACACAAGGAAGTCTCGCTTGTCTCCAAACTAATGTGTAAAACTAGCACACATGGATATTCTTTGAGATCACGTTAGAGTGTAACCAACAACGTGAGACCAATTGGAAGAACAGATCGTTTGAGTCAATTTTTAACGAATATATTTTATATAGCTTTGAACAACATATATGAGTATTTAGACATGGTTTTATTTTTCAAAATAACACATGGATTAATTAATCTAAAACCTTCCGTCCTTCCCGTTATCCGTACTTCCAGACCAACTAGATCTTCTAATGGAAACACAGCTAAATTTATCATTCGTCAATGTAAAACAACTACCTATCAAAAATCCTTACTCATCAGAACCTGCCGAATTTGGAACCATCTTGCTGATAAACTGGACCTTACAAATAATCTCAAATCCTTTAAATTAGTCATGCCTAAGTATTATTTTTCATCTTTGATAACTTGTTATAATTGTGAAGATCCTTGTACATTCAAATCTATTTGTCTCAAATGTAACTCTGTTCGTAGTCTTCCTGGTCCAATTTCTTGTTGAATGTAATATTCATATTGTAGTGTGATATATTTTTTTCTATAGTTAACATTCTACCCGTTGTATAAGTCTAAGGGCCGATAGTAATTGGCTAACGCTGTTGTGGATCCCCTGCCATTGTTAATCTTATTGTGTGTATTATTTGTATGTACGTTACATATATGTGATATGGCGACGCTAATAAAATAAAATAAAATATATATACCATGGTGATTGGTAATAACCTTAGAACATTCTGAAGTACTGCTTATATATAAACACATTTACCAAAAATCTAACAATGGTGTAATGTTGGAGCAAAGGACGAGAAAAAAGAGATGAGTTCTTAGAAGAACTGTTTAAAGACTTAAGAAAATAATAGGCTTAAAATAAAAGAACACGATGCATTTCGGCAGACAACTTATCACGTTCACCGATATTATAGTTTTGATATGTATTAATGATAATTTATTCTATTTTAAATATTTTTATTTATATTGTAAATAACTCCCAATTCAGTGTTTTAATTCTGCTATGAGTTATCAATAAACCAAGTATTATTATTAAAACTTTCTTACTTCAATTGCTCAATGATTTATTTAAAACTAAATTCATTTCATACTATATATACAAGAAAAAGCAACATTCATGATTCAAAACTGCATAGCTATTACAGTATATATTTACAATGACTATATACACTTCCCCTAGCTTTAGCGAAAGCAGTAATAAAAATGTCGCAATTAACCACTGCGTTGCACACTAATTATTACTCCAGTATTTCTCCGAAACTCTCGTTGTTTATTGCGAGGTTTATTGGGTCCATGGTCGCCATATTGCTTGAAGTGGAGAAGTGTTCGTTAGTGGTGATGTACACGACGAATGATGTGACGTCTTCAGCTGCAGCCGAGGGATCTGTCCGGCGCCACATCTTCTGATCGAGTTGATGGGATGATTTAACAATGGCTTGAGCGCTTCACGTGTTGCAGATTGGTGGTCCATCGATGTCGTCTTCTTCTGAATGTTCTCAACTGTTTGGTAATGTGATACAGGGCTATGCATTACTCTTGTTGTTGATGATGATGTTCCTTTCGCTCTAATCGGAGTCACATCGATTTCTGTTTTTGGCGACTGCGTGTTCGCATTGAGTTGCTTAAGTAGGCTTCGTTGAATTGGTTTCTTGTTTTCTTTATCTGGAGATGCTCGCTCACTTTCTTCGTCGTTTTCTTTGCCTTCAAGGCATCGTATAGCAAGCTCTAAAATATCAGCTTTCTCCATGGGCGGATAAAATCCGATCTGTACAGGGAGATAAGATAAGGTAAATATATAGACACTTTTGAAATTGAAAGAAAATTAGAGAAATTGTACTTTCTTGGGTACTTTGAAATCAAAGTAAATCACGTTAAGGTGGCTTGATAGTCTAAATCACGAGAAATTGCATTTTTCCTCATAAAAGGTTTTGTAATGCAGATCTGAGCTTTATTTTGGTTCATTGTATAGCTCTAGCGGTGGTCTTGATTATTGAAACGTTTCACACTTGTAGCATTTGTATATCTAGAGAAATTGCGTTTATGATAAGAGGCAGATTTTATGCAAATTAGTTTTCTGGATTTATTGGAAACACGATTTCTCCACTCAGGTAAATTTTGAGGGTATAATGTTGAGGGAGCTTCTAATGATCTCTCGTCAATTTACATTATGCAAATATGCAAGCTTCAGATACAATAGAACGCTCAATCCAGTCCTATTTATGAGATCAGTGTTAAGTACACACTGCAGGTCTTAGCGAAGGTTCAATGAACTTACATCATTTCCAAGTTGTTTCATAACAATAATCTTCAGTTTCTCTAGTTTTTCATTAATACGCTGTCTTCGTCTGCGTTCCAGTTGACATTTCTTTGCCTTTAAAAAAAACGTGAGGCGTATTAGTATTTTGTTTTAATTGATATTTTGATACGATATACCACGCTTTTACTTTTTCAGATTTCTTAACTCTTTCCCTACGGCTGAAAAACATCAAAAATTGAACGACCACGTTGTTCTATTGATATCTCTTGAAATAACCATAACTGTTGCGAAAGCTATACATTTTCTGGAAGCCCAATAAACCGGCTTTTACTTGTTCTTTTAAATTTCCCGAACAAAACACATTATGTTAATATAAATTAGCATTAATTATCATAAATCAGGTTGAAAAATTTACATTTTTCCAGAAAAGGCCATCTTGCACGCCCGCGTAGCATCTTGAAAACTCAAAATGCCACCAATCGCAGAGTTGTTTATGAAATCAAATCAAACTTGGCGTGTGCGTGGATTTTATGTTCCTGGCGCTTGTCGAATTTCAATTTTTAATATTGCGTTACCGTGTGCCGTGTTTTTCGATTGACGACTTTGCGGGTCATCAATGACCCATTTTAACTGCGCCCGTAGGGAAAGAGTTAATACCTCTTGTATTTTTTAATCATTATCGATGACAAAAGTTTATGAAATGTTAATTTTCTTGTCATATATCTTGCTGATAATATAATTTGAATTATACCAGCGCTGTGAGGAGAATGTGAAGTATAATTTCAGGTTATGACTGGTAAAAGTGATACCAGCTGTTGTGGTCTAGTGGTTACCACACATGTCTATAAGCTGGGAGACACAGGTGCAAATCCTTGATCGGACCTCCACGTAGGGTCTTAAAAATAATTGAGGAGAAAGTGCTGCCTTTGCAATAATACCAGCAAGTGCTTAGACTTTCAGGTCTTCTCGGATAACGACCTTAAATCGTAGGCCCTCGGAACCCCTATAATTGGGCTTCTAGCCTGTTGGGGTATTCCGTTCACCAAAGAGTGATAAATCAATAAACTAAACTATCAATGAAGGGGCCCCGGAAGCCCATCCCCTTTTTCAAAATGGGAAGCGTCATATGGACTCAATATCACTAATATTATAGTATTAATATTAATTAGTTATTAATTAGGATTAATATATTAGGCTTAGGGTTATATTTGTAGGATGGAAGTGCTCGTTTGCTGGGAAGAAAGTATCCTTTTGGTAAAAGCAATAACATTGTCGAGCAACAGATTACTGATAATTGTGGAGTGACATAATAACGTCTTTTAACTACCATACAGAACTAATAAATACAGAACATTATTACAGAATCTTATTACAGAATCCACTGTAATAATGGTCCCGAAATATCAGGTGTCTTCCCCCCGGTGCCCCCGCACTTTTGAAGTGCTTCCGCGATGCTCTTGATATGCAATGTAGAAAATGTTTACATTTGTAGATAATTTCAATCCTTCAAATTTATATACAAGACACGTGTTCGATACTAACCATCGGAGTAAACCATAAATATATAAAAATGTTGTGTACTACGTAGGTATATAGGTAAGTAGTGTAGAAATACAAATTAAAAACTCTAGAAGATTGGTGTACTTTTCGAGAGAAGGACCTCCGTTTGAGAGGGAAATGTATAGATGTTGTTATAAAAGTGTTTTACTGCATAGCTATAGTGTTAAAATATAAATTGAAAACGAACGATTCAAGCAAAGGCTAATGCAAGAGTTCACCATCGAGCAGCAATCGTGCAGCCCTTTGCCTATAATCCATCGCATTAAACCATCCATAACATTTCGAATATATATATATATATATATATATATAATTATAATAAATATCCCTTCGTATGTACCTTGATCTGTTTAGTAACACCTGAATGACCGTACACATTTCTCTGTACCAACGCCATGGTATTCCAAAATCACGTATTTAGTCTTTACTGAGCACTGTCGTCCTGACTCCTACTCTCGCCTGATATAAAGAATAGACTGATGTCTTGCCGTTCTTAATGTCTTTTATTTGTAAAAGCAGCTAATTGTTCAACCTATTGTTTTTCCACATGGCTCTCACTTAGTAAATATCACCTATTGGGCACGCGCGTGTAACCACACCGCGCCAGTAATCCCGCCTAATCTTCATCTCTGTTTGTACATTGAAACCTGTATATAGTTATCCATGGTAATCTTCCTAAATAGACGAGGTTTTATTGGTGAGAAATATCGCTTGGTAGCGAGAGTTGTGGCATGATCGATTCATAACGAAAGGAATATATGATAGAACGCGAGCGACTGATTCAAATCCTCAGTTGTGGGGTCGTTAGCATAATATCAGACAGTTTGGGAAAATCATATGATATGAGCTGCCCCACAGTGTTTCCAGTGAGTTTCATTGACTCTTATAGCATAGTTTACAATGAGTTCTCATAATTTATCTGTAAGATAGGCGATGTTTGTTTACAGGCAATATATACAAGTCACATGTGTACAATATTCATTAAGGTATAGAGACACGATACCGATGGACGATTGTGATCGAGCTCGAATCCTCAGAAAAGATTTCAGAGTCCCGGACAGCGATCGAACTTGTAACCTTCTGATTGCCGATGAGACGTGCTAACAATTGAGCTACCGAGACTTGAATGGAGAGCGAAGGTTCGATTGATATATATGTACTGTCTATGCGGCAGTTACTGACACTGTATATCAGTAATGCTTGGGTGTGTTGCTGTAGTGAATGTGGAAGAGCTTGGAGTAGACAGACGATACATGGACGATCGTCAAGCTCATAACATCAGAAAATATTCCAGGGATCGAACCTGTGGTCTTCTGATTGCCGGAGACGCATATTCACAATATCAACTAGGTATAGAGACGTTTAATATTATTCTGTGCGGTCACAGTCTTACCCTAAGAGCCATATCTCACTGTGCCCATTTCAGTTCAACCATTTCACACCGTGGAAGCAATCCAGAATTCGCGCGTTTCTCGTCATAACAATGTCCACGTGTCGCACTTAGAACGTCTTTGTTTATCTCGCCGACACTTGCAGACCACCCGTAACTTTACCTCTTCAAACAAACACCTTTGATTCCACGCGCGACTTGATTACCATATTACCACGTGCTTCGCTAATCTCTTCGAACAATTAAACCACAGGGGTAAACACTACAAACAGTATCAATTCGAAATTATATTTTACGGATTTTACACGTCCATGCGAACGAGAACTTATTCGGCGGGAGAAAAATGAAAATTATATTGGATTGAATGTAGATTGAAATGAAAGCTTGAAAATGTTTACATTTGTCGATAATTTCAATCCTAGATTTGTATGTAACACGTGTTTAACACTAACCGACCGTGTAGAAACACGATAATAAACACATATTAAATAATGTATATAGTAGGTCTAATGCTTTGAGAGAAGGGCCTTCGTCACACAGTGAAATGGAAATAAAATACAGACTAACGGTCTGTTCAACTTCATATTATCCGACTTTCCTATCCGATTTCTCGTTTTGTTTCATCCGATTCTAATAATTGACAGGTGCTGCCTTTGCAATAACACCAGCAAATGGAAGACTTTCGGGTCTTCTCTGAAAAACAACCTTATAAAATCGTAGGCCCTCGGAATCCCTGGCTATCAGTTTGGTTTTCCGTTCACCTAAGAGTGATAAACTGAATAGTCGAGCGCTTAAAACATGACTCGGATAAATAGGACAACCTTATCCTACGTGATCGATTGTAAATAGCTCCTGTTTGTTTAGTTTATTTATTTACAAGCTTTGCCACACTGAGTAGCAGGGATACCCAACAGAGCTTATCGCTCGTTACTGGGTCCCTAAGTTACAAAATAAACTAACAGCACATTTTAACAAGAAGACTAGTCAGGGGACGACACAGGTGACATTTTACACAGACGGTTTCACTCTCTGACGAAGGGCCTTCGCTCGAAACGTTAGACAACTTACACGCTATTTCGGCAGTACACCAACCTTTTTAGATATTTGATTTGTATTTCTACACTGCCTACGCAGCACAACACGTTCAACTCAACAGGTTTTAAAAGTGTGTTCGCGGTTGCCGTATAATATAATGTTTTCATAGTTCAGACTTGAAGGTGTTCATTGAAGATGTTCACACGATCTGAACTGCGATACGGACAAAATCCGGAACCCAGAACTTCAGTGAGATGCGTTAACGATTGAGCTACTTGTACCTGACATAACTAGAGAGTGAGATCGAGTTATGCATACAGCACGTGCGAAATTGAGAGAGCTCTCTAGGAGGCCCCTCTAGCTTGCCACTCTAGCTTGCCACTCTAGCTTGCCACTCTAGCTTTTCAAGTGCTCTCCTAGCTTCTCAAGCCACATAACTCGACGAAGCACTGCCCCAAACCATCAGTCATCAGGGACACGCAGCTGGGGAATGTTTTGAGCGCGAACGAGACATTGGGCGATCCACCAATGGGAAATAAGAACATGAAACTTGCGCCCACGATTTAGGATTTACGATTACGAATTTATAATATTTTTTTGGACCCCCAAGTTGACCGCGTAGGGCCTGAAACCGATGTTCAACTTGACCGCGTATGGCCCGAAACCGAAGTTGACCGCGTAGGGCCTGAAACTGACATCGAAAATGTCTCTATGACGGCCATGTTTGGCGTTACAGTAGAAGACCCTGGGAATGAGGTTACGTTCCAGTCATACACAGTTCAGTGATAGGAGTTTCTAAGTTCGGCGAAGATGATCGGAGTAAATCGGAAAGCAATCGTACGATAAGCCTTGTTTACATGCTTTTTCAAAAATCGAGCACATGAAGTGACGTCAGAGATGGTAGTTTCCAACAGCGTTTTAATATCAACAGATAATTTATTACAGTGTATTCACTTTGTGTAATGGAACGGCTGCTCAAATTTCTATTTTTTCAGTTTCTTTACCGTTTTTGAAGCCAAAAGTACTACAGCAACCTCGACTGCGACATTTTGAGCAGCTTGTTTTCTAAAATAAGTTTGTTGCCAATGGACCTGCCATTTCTCCTTCCCCCTCAAGTCTGTTCGCTGATTGATCCGCTTAAGTATATCTGGTACATGATAATGTAGTACAACACGGTTATAGCTTGCGTTCAGGTGAAGGCAATAGTCGTTATCCTGCATACAGTGGAAGAACTGAATGATTTTTTAACTGTCAAATATCAGTAGTATAGTGAGTACATATTGTAATAATATTAGTTCACATCACATGTATCTACTTTTGTAAATACGTATAATTATTGAGTTGTTATGTTGACCCTCCACTGTAATTCAGTCATAAAACTGCAATATGGTGATGATTAAACTATCATTATAAACTGAGAAACACATGTTGAACACTTACCATCCAAGCCCTATCAAGCATAACAGCAAGTATTGCCCAAACAGCAGTTGCCATTAACTAAAACAACACAAACTGTTAGATGAAACAAGCCGTTTTTTCAAAGTCTATACTATTAGAACAGAAAGTGTCAGAGCGATGATGAAAATGCCCTTAATGTTGAAGTGAATAACATTTTTAAGATTGCGTTAATATATACAATGTTGTAGTGAATGTGGGAGAGCTTGGAGTAGACAGACGATACGTGGACGATCGTCAAACTCATATCCTGAGTGACGTACAGGAATCGAACCTGTAACCTTCTGATTGCCGGTAAAACGCTCTAACCATTGATCCAACGAGACTCATATGTATCACGTATCGTCTGTCTACTCCAAGCTCTCTCACATTCACTACAGCAGTGTATATATTAACGCATCCAATCATTACCGATATATAGTGACTGCCGCATAGGCAGTACATATATCAATCGAACCAATACACTCATTGTAACCTTCGCTCTCCATCTGAGTCTCGGTAGCTCAATGGTTAGAGCGTCTCACTGGCAATCAGAAGGTTACAGTTTTGATTCCTATAATTTTTCTGACTCAATAATTTTTCTGAATTTTTTTTTTGACGATCCACGTATCGTCTATATTTGCCTCGCATACAGTGTTTTATAATAATATAGAAATTGAAATAATATAGAATATTTTAAATAATATATAATTTGGTTTATATATAGGTGCACATTCTAATAAGTAGCCGAAAAAAGGTGGGAGTGTTTTGATAAAAAATATTAATTATTGGCAAGCCACTGTTTATATTTGTAGAACAAAAACTATTTATAGGAAAATTGATATAATTTCTATTTTTAACATGAGTCAGCCGGATCTAAAAACTAATAAGGGACTGGTGATTATTTATGGCTGGGGTGGGGGCCGAAGAGAAAATGGTTGGGTAACTGAAAATTCTAAGACATAAATGGTTGGGTAAAAATCACTTCTCTGAAGGGTTCGGTAGCAAAATTTTCATGACGATTTACATAAAAGAATTAAGAGTTCATCATTTAAAATTGGAATCTCATCATCAGTTTTCCTTAGTCATCATTGCACATTAGCTTTTGTTATTGTATTCCTCTCCTTGTTTTCCTTGGATTCCTGCTCTGTATAGGGAGATAATAATCTGAAAGTTACAGTAGGATCTGTCTGTATATCTATTTGGGTTTGTTATTAAAACTTGTATCGACGATATGCTGGGAATTGGGCTTTATCTAACTTTTTCCTTCTTGGGTTGGGTAAAAGACTTTCTTTAACCATAAATGATTGGGACAGTTGAATTTCTGATCTTAATTTGGTTGGATAAAATTGTTTTTCAGCACCAAATTTATTTCTCTTCGGCCCCCAATCCCGACCATAAATAATGACCGGTCCTAAGGACTTATAAGTAATGAAGAATATTTCACGGTTTCGTGTTGTATGCATTCATTCATTTGGTTTACTGCTTATCATATTAAATTCAATTCACAAGGCTATTAGCCTGCAAGTTCTAGCGTTCTCTATATTTAGTGCTGCTTGGATTGTTTGCTCAGTTCTGTCTGATCGTACAGCTTCGAAACTTGTTGAAATAATGTTGTAAGAAGGTGTCTGCCGCGTTTCTTGTATTTGTTGGCATTGAAGAGTAGTCTAAGACAAGCTCCTTCACTGACAAACTTTAAGACCCAAATAAGTTCCCACATTTTTCAGAGTGACTAATTCTCATATTGCACGGCGTCTTTGTAAAGCAGGTATTTTTTTTTTTTTTTTAATTTTTAATATTTTTATTTAACTTTGTAACTTCAATTTATAATTAGTATAGTATATTCTTGTAATTCCTATTTTATCTTGAAAGACCTACCGTGGGTAAATAAAGTTATCCTTGTCCTTTTTGAAGAGTTTGACCTGCATGGGTTGACGTCTAGAATTTTAAAAACAGAAATCTGTATTAAGTATCGAAGGAAAGATCAAATCAAAAAATATTTCAGTGTTCAACTATTTACCTCGTATATAGAATCTTTATAAATAATGAGAAATGGGGTTTGAAAAATAGGCATTATATAACAAGGCCATAGATTTTATGATTTATGATTTTTTTATGATTTATTTTGAGTTGATCACGCAGGATAAGGTTACCCTATTTATCCGAGCCAGAGGCTCGTGTTTTAAGCGTTCGACTATTCAGTTTATCACTCTTAGGTGAACGGAAAACCCAACTGATAGGGATTCGAGGGCCTACGATTTAAGATCGTTTTCCGAGAAGACTCGAAAGTCGTACCATTTGTTGGTATTGTTGCAAAGGCAGCACTTTCTCCTCAATTATTTTTTAAGACCCTGAGTGGTGGTCCAACCAAGGATTTGAACCTGTGTCTCCCAGCTCATAGACATGTGTGGTAACCACTAGACCACAACAGATCAGTGCATGGTATGTCGTCTCCCTTTCATTTCCTTTCAGTGCTGCAGCAGTGAGAGACAACACTCAGTCTCTTTTGTTATCGATTTGGTCTAAATCCTAGAATTACTGTCTTATTTTCCTGAAAAGTCAGTCTACATAGAACTCGCGTGCAGTTCAAACGCATTATGATATATATTCATGTACTTTCCAATTCACTCCAGTCTGACGAAGGGCCTTCGATCGAAACGTTAGACCTCCTACACAATATTTCCTCAAATAGTAGTACACCAACCTTTTAGTGTATTCTATATTTATATCTCTATACACTGCCTACGCAGAACAACACTCTATCACTCATTGTGGTCGGTGCTTGTGTATATAGTCTATTTTCATTATTAAGCTCCAAGCGGCGTTTCATATACATCTTAATTTACACCCACATAAATTGATAGACACATGCACAGAAGTGGGCCGGCTGAATGTCACTTTGACGTCAGTATCGATGTTTGTCCGCATTTACCCATAATTATTGCGGCCATAACAAAAGAAAATAGCTCATTTGCAATCATTTGTGAGTCAAATTTGGTTTGTTTGTCCGCTTTTTGAGCTATTAATAGCAACCGCTTAAAGGGCTATTACGCATTGCTATAACAAACGTACCAATGACGTAAGATACTTCCCAATGACGTAAGATACTTCCCAATGACGTAACCACTGGGAAAGGAGTGTATGATCACAGCCGTGCCCCCCTCCGCGAGGTTTGCGCGTCTGACTCGCGTGTTTTTAACCTATACAGATGTTAAAAGGGAATGACAAGGAAGTCAAGTTATATTGCAAGAGTTGTACTGCGCATAAAGTGTTCTGTTTCGCGTTCCACTATAGCTCTGACGAAAGAACGTTACATCTCTTGCTCGCTAGTTAAGTAGTATACCAACCTTTTAGGGTTTTGTTACACAAGCGTAGATTAAATTAGTCATGTTTAATCGATCGCAAAATGTCGATGAGAGACTCGTCCTATGACTGATAAGAACGATCTGTAGGTTTGCTATGAGGACGGGGACGTCGTTCAAACAACATAATCTTTATGCAAAACAAAATAAAATGAGTAATTTTTATTCCCAAAAGTAATCTCAACGCCGTCCTCGTTCTGTTTACAACGCCACTGAGAACATTTTCACGTCTTTAGGACGACGGTAACTCGCGGAGTGATGAGAGCTGTTCCTTAAGACTGACTTAAACACAGACACTACAATCCTTTTAGAAATATTGAAGCCTTTTGGAGATCATAAAACAAGCTTTGGATGTCAATTACGCTAGTCTATCGACCGTGGTTTCATTTAAATGCTAAAATAGGTTGCCGTTGTAGATCCCTATGATTCGAGTAACGGGAGCATTACCATATTTCGCAGTCACCAGCCGCGTACAATCTCTTATGACAAGACAGGAACTGTACTGCGGTAGTCATGCATAGGAACTCATCACTGCTATACTGCAGGGATGAAAAATTGTCTTGCGATTTTTTTCCAGAAAATCAAAGATCGAATAAGTCTACTCACTTAATATTCAAACAAAATAATAAATGCAAGGCTGCTAACTTGGAGTTTCGTTTCACAAATGGCAACAAACCATTAATGGCGGCTTTGGAAAACGGTCATATTTGAGAGAATAAGCTCTAGTGGTCACCACACATGTCTGAGCTGGGAGACAAAGGTTCAAATCCTGGGTCGGACCTCCACTCAAGGTCTTAAAAATAATTGAGGAGAAAGTGCTGCCTTTGCAATAATATCAGCAAATGGTAAGACTTTCGGGTCTTCTCGGATAACGACCTTAAATCGTAGGCCCTCGGAACCCCTATCAATTGGGCTTCTAGCCTGTTGGGGTATTCCGTTCACCTAAAAGAGTGATAAATCTAATAAACTAAACTAAACTAAATTAAGCAGTTTCACTTCAACAATATGAAGTGAACATATAGTTATTTGGTGGTGTTCTTTGATTAGATGAAAAAATATTTAACACAATTTTTCCTCGCAGAAGCACTTGAAGCTACTGCATTTGATATTTTCAACATACAACCTCGCTTGTTCAACCGAACTTATGTAAATTATCTTCACATGCATAAATGCAAACACAGGTAAACACTCGTGGCTTGTTAAAATATCTTTTGATATGATATAGCATATACGTAATTTTAAATAAGCATACCCCTAATGTATTTTGTCATACTTCATGTATTGTTGGCTACATATATCTTTTATAGTTATGCATGCATGACACTGTTGGAGATCGTATCTTTTAATGTTCATTAGTTAGATTGGTGAATTGATGAAAATTTAAAAAAAATAGTATTGATGAAATCCCAACCACAACCCTGAAATGATTGGAATGATTCTGAGATCCTCCTTCATTGATTAGACCATTTTTAATCGTCGGGTATTGATTAGACCATTTTTAATCGTCGGGTATTGATAAACTCGATATTTTAGATATTTTTGTTTTTTTCATCTATATCAGCAATCCTATCGCCTTTACCATGAAATTAATATACATTTGTCAACTTTGATAATTCGCTAAGGTGTGGGGGATGTTTTTTTCTTTCTAATTGACACTCAACATTGTACTCTCAGACGAAGGCCTTTGCTCTAAATATCAGATCTATTCTACATATACAACTCTACGTCCAAAAAGTTGAATTGATATACTAGAGGCTGCGAAATTCGTGCTATATGACAGATAAATACAATATTTAAAGTATTTGTCCGTTATAACACTGTAATTTGACACTATATATATGACGTACACAGCACAATTTTTTTATATCATGCACTTATTATCATGGGCGTTGTGCGTATATTTTTCAATATTAAACAATGAATTTCACTCAGTCTATCTCTATTTCTTAATTCCTCCTAGTCAGACATATCCCTTAAAACTTGATGTTATAACTTAAAAATAGTCTTTTTGAAACCGTACCGAATACGATATTGTAATCAAGGAGCTTATTATTTCCTCCGAACACAGACCAAAACCCGATTATTTTGCTGGATATATGTATATTTTTATCACATGTTGATTAAAAAGTCACCAGGAGACCCCAAAGCGATTGTTTACCTCCTAAAATTGTAAATGAATCTGCAGAAATCTCTACGTGGGCTTGCCCTGTATATTGCTATATATATATAACGCAGCTGTTCGAAACCATCATATCACGGTTTGCCTTTATCACGTAAACAGTCTACAAGGGTTTTCTCACTTTTTCAAAAAGACAAACAACGAAAAACCTTCAGAAACTCGACTGAAAACGCATTTCGTAAGCACGTAACTCGTAAGTATTTTAAAATGTATTGTTATTTTTGTAAAATAGTTTGTTGCACCAAAGTATACCATATCGCTAATTTTGATATCAGTTACATTTCATAGTTCTATACATTTCTTTTTCTCTTTTCCATATTCCTACCTGTGAGCGTAAGAAAATTAAAGAAATCTCCACAACAATTGTCCCCTTTTGACTAAATACACTCGAAGAATGATTTTCCTAACTATTTGCGTCTTTATAGACGAATTTCGACCATAAAAGATGACTTCGAATTATGTTTTTGCTATATCCTTTCCCTAAACTCACTAACCCAGGATATCAAAATCGAATAAGCCCTTCTTATATCTTCCGTGTCTTTGCTGTGTTTTTACGAGTAACAGAATAGTTTGTTATTGTCAGGTAACGGCTGTGATGTAATACAGAAATACCAGACAAGGCTTTATCGCATATCCTATGTTGTCAGTTATTGTTCAAACGTTTTAAAGTCAATAGACCTCCTTCAAGAGTATTCCATTTCTATTTCTCATGCACAACACTTTTTATCAAATATTTAATAACTTTTATTATTTTTTCTGTTTCAGTCTCGAATAGTTTACAGCTTGATATGAATAATTGCACCGACGACATTCCTTGCGACGAGCTATCATTGGAAAGCTTAAACCGCTTGGTCTTCGTCGTCTCGACCATCATCATCGTCGTCGGCCTTGTCACTAACCTCTTCATCGTCATATCATTCTGTAAAGTCGAACTCCTCCGTACCGTGACCAACTACTTCATCGTCAATCTTGCTGTCGCTGATATATTCCTCCTCGTCTCATTAGCCATCTGGGTCAGCTGCGAACGTCTATCACTTACCTCCTCCCAAGCGCGGCTCGCTAAAAACATTCTCATCTCAATCGACGTATTTTGCTCGTCAGCTTCGCTAACAAGTTTGGCGTGCGTCAGTGTCGATCGATACCTCGCCATCACTGTCCCACTCCGCTATCAATCAATAACTACCCATTCTCGTGCAATCTTCGTAGTGTGTACAGTATGGACGTACTCCATGGTTACATTTGTAACCTCGTATTCAAGAGCTGCTGTACGTCTTGTCATCTACAACAAGATCTACATCTCCTGTTTGTTCGCCTGCACCTTCACCCTGCCTATTTTAATAACCACTTTCTCGTACTACCGTATTTTCAGAGCCGTCTGGCACCAGATTCATCAGCTTCCCAAGCAAGACAATCTCCGTCGTAGGGCACGTTTTGTCATGAAAGAATTCCGCGTTGCCATTAACATTCTGGTCACCATACTTCCAGTTTATTTTCTTTGGGGCAGCTTTTGGGTGGCGACTCTTCAAGAGGCCATCATGGAGTGGGTTCCACATCGCACTCCCGTCGTTAACTGGCTTTTGGGCAACGCCCCACATTTCGCTGCCGCAGTAAACCCGGTTGTTTACATTTCAATGACGAGAGATTTTCGACTTCTTTGTTGTCGTCTTCTGTCGTGTAAAAAGCGGAACGTAGAGCTCAGTCTTGTCGTCGAATGCAGGCAGAGAACAATTTCAATGCGCAGTTCTTCAACTCACCAAAATATTCCGTTGGTAGAAGTAGTGAACTCCGATGAAGCAGCAAGAAGCTTCACAACTTCTGAAGATAGCAAATCTTCCAACGGACAATGTTTGTCGACTGAATCGAGTTGTGCGACTTCGTCATCTGTGGAATTAGAAAAAGCATGTTTCCCTTCTAATGTGTAGTTCGGTGGATTTTTGCATAAGTTGCCGAAATCATCGTGTACCACACACAGAATATTACCGCATCAGTGATAAACGTTAGGTTTAGGAATAGAGTAATTCGTATTTATTTATTTTAAGAGATCACTGATCTACATGACTGTATTGAGCAACATACTGTTCGATGCTGCGAAAAATGTCTCCCATCTTGAATGTGCTGGACATCCTGACATGGGACACCCTCCAATTTAGACAAGCTTCATTAAAGGCTTGCTTAATTTATAAAATTCTTAATGTGCAATCTTCGCCATGTTTGAGGGTTGGGTAGCAAAATTTTCATGACTATTTACATAAAAAATTAAGAGTTCATTTAAAATTGGAATCTCATCCTCAATTCTCCTTTGTCGTCATTACACATTAGCTTTTGTTATTGTATTTCTCTGCTTGTTTTCCTTGGATTCCTGCTCTGTATAGGGAGATAATAATCTGAAAGTTACAATAGGATCTGTCTGTATATCTATTTGAGTTTGTTATTAAAACTTGTATCGACGATATGCTGGAAATTGGGCTTTATCTAACTTTTTTGGGTTGTGTAAAAGATTTTCTTTACCCATAAATGGTTGGGACGGTTACATTTCTGATCTTAATTTGGTTGGGTAAAATATAATATATTTCTCTTCTCCCCCAAATTGGTGCAATGCTTTGGAATAGTCTTCCACCTGAGGCAAAAAAGGCAACAACATTAAATCAATTTAAGCGTAAAATTGCTACGTTGCCTAGGGTGGAAATACACTGATTTAGCTTTACCTTTTAATTAGAATTGAGCATTAAGGGAAGGGTTGAGTTTACGTATAAGAATGCTTTCTCTTGGACATGAAGTTCAGAGACAGAGGTGGAAGACAAAATGGTGAAATCATCATGAAGAAACATGGTGTCCAGTGTCATGAACATTTCTTAGACATGTAACTAAGGGAAATTGATAAAAAAAAAGCATTAAAATAAAAATCCTAGTTATGGTAAATTATGTTGTGATTCTTCATTTTAATGTAAAATTTGAACTATGCCTGCCGCAAAATGAGCTGAAACATTCGCTCAAATTGCAGGAAAT
This sequence comes from Chrysogorgia sp. JL179-B06, assembly GCA_035772405.1. NCBI lineage: Eukaryota > Metazoa > Cnidaria > Anthozoa > Scleralcyonacea > Chrysogorgiidae > Chrysogorgia > Chrysogorgia sp. JL179-B06. The sequence goes on along the minus strand of JAYKKM010000450.1, from coordinate 4,513,888 downwards.
GGTGTTTCTGAGGTTCTATATTTCTAAAATTTCCGGGTGAACATACCGCCGTACATGGCTCCGCCCTTTTCAGCCCCCATCACCTCCTCCCCCCCAATGTGAATTTGCTTCCGACGCCTAGGGTGCACTGTAATTTTGATCATAAATGATGTATTATCTGTGGTATTATGATGTCAACTCGACGTGGCCATTGTTCCATGTGCAGTAAAGCTTAACCAGTCTCCACCTCGTTTCCATGATTTTATTGTTGATACAGAGGTTACTCGAAGTACACGCACATGCTGTTGAAGCATCGCGGGCGCAATTTAAAGCCGCAACAAACATGGCGTCCACATTCGATGAATTCAATTTAATTAACCAATTATTAAATGTGAAACAGTAGAAAATGACGCATTCATTTGCTGTCTCTTAAATGAGAAGCCATTCCCGTCAATTTTGATTGAATGGTTTTATGGAAGAACTGCCTTCAACAGCTAGAAAATGGCCATTTCCAAAATCTCTCAACAGTAGATTATGGAGATTAAGTGGTGTTTTTGTCGTCGGAATAACTGCGGCCTTTTCCAAAATTTGGCTTGGTAAGTTAAGATTTTTGTTTATAATATTTGTCATAAATTTGAGCCATGTTTTAGTTTTTTACCTCTTTATCTTATTTGAATAAAACTCTTAAAACAATGAGGAATAACAACTTACAGTTCTTCCATATTTCACTCAGTTCTTGAGATATTTAGACTTATGTGATATTCGAGTGAGCTGATCTATGTCATAGCAAGTTGTACACAACATTGGAAAATCATGTATATCTTTCCAATATTATTAAAATAAATCACTCAAAACTTTGTAATTGCTACAGCTCATGAAACAAAACATAAAAGACAAGCTTCATCATCATCATCATCATAAACTTTATTTAAACCTCGGGTTGATGGGACTGTTTAGGCCCCTAGCAGATACATTGCTAATATGCCGAGAAATAGAAAAAAAAATACTAAGCACTAAATTTACAAATATAAAACATTAAACATTAAAATCTCATTGTACGCACAGCGCTACAAAAAGACTCTACATTAATTGCTGTTCTTAAGGAGTCTGGTAAAGAGTTCCAAGTCGTTGCAGCGGTGTACGAAGTTGAATTAAGACCAAAAGCTTCAAGTGATTTCGTTCAATAATCTTTAAGATATACAGGATTTTCCAATGTTCTGTACAACTTGCTATATACGTCATAGATTATTTCGTTTGAATATCACCTAAGTCTGATCCAACCTCGTACCCAGGTTATTATCTCAGAGTCTGATCTAAATATCTCAAGAAGTAAGTTAAATATGGAAGAGCTGTAAATTGTTATTCCTCATTGTTTTATAAGAGTTCTTTCAAATAAGACAAAGTTAATTTTCGATTCATTGGAACTTTAAAGTTTCAATTCAATTCAATATGGAATAGTAAATGTCCAATATTGAGGGCTGGTGATCAATAACACATATAATTAAATATGTATATGATGTTTGACTGTTCTGACTGCTCAGTGGTTAGAGCGCCGATGCGTTGATTCTGAGACCTTGGGTTCGTTTCCCGGTTGGGGCAGTCAAATTTTCATATACATATATTTGACCATATATATATATATATTATATATTTATATTTGTAGGGTGGTTGAATAAAAAACACGTCTACAATCTTGATATTCTCGAAGAGACATTTAAACGAGGCAAGAACATTCCACTGATAACTGTGACAAACCATATTTCTTGCTTTGATGAACCATTGATTTGGGGTAACATCTGATGTACTGTTTTATTGTATACATTGTGTTGTTATGTATTGTAAATTTTATAGTGAATTGAATTGTAAATTGTACTATCAAATTATGTATTGTACTTAAAATGTATAATACTTGTTATATTAATAGGAATGTTAAAATGGAGACACATAATGAATGCAAGGTTAATGAGGTGGTATGTACACAAGTACTTTATTATATGACAATGGTGTCATTTTTCCAAATAAGGTTAAGAACTGGTCAAATCCAGGAGCGAAATACACACTAAAACCTGGTTCTAAGAGGTAAAATCTGCCTTGTATGGCAAATACAAAGTAAAATGTTGGATGCAAACTGTCTCTTTCATTTAAACAGTCATGTAATAAATATCCCATCGCATTTGAATGGTTTTACCAATAATATGGGTTGGGCATTTTACTTGCTGGAAAAATACATCCGAGACTTATAAAATACCCAACTGTATTATGGTAAAACCATTCAATAATATATTATAACTATTTCTTATCCTTTCTTTATTAGGTCAATTGGTGCTGATGAGTTCTGTTTTTATACCTGGCTATTAGGCCAGTACTTCAGCAGAGGAAAGGTAATGTATTTACAATGTACAAGCATTCTTTATTGCCTAATTAATTAAGAAATAAAAAACGTGTTGCGTGTGATTATCGAGTTATAATGGCACGAGAGATGCGTGTAAAACACAAGGCGATAGCCGAGTGTTTTACTAGCTTCTCGAGTGCCATTATGTTACTCGATAATCACACAAGACAAAGTTTTTTATTTCTTTTATAAAAGAACGGCCATTAAATTAACAATAAAGCCATAAATGTAGATTTACCTGTTATAAATGATGTTGCTATGTGCGTTGCTAGGAAGTCTATGATGAAAACACGTTGGCGATTTTAGCGATGAAAATGCACTCAACGTTGCAGTTAAAACATTCTGTTGTGTTAGTACCTTGATTAGCTTTGTATCCAGCTATTCTTTGACTTTCTTTTGTGACTTAAACTACTTAAAATCTGTCAAAAACAACAAAATCTGCGCGAGGAATCATGTCAGCTTATGCTTTATTGAGTTATAATGCATGGTTTTTGAGCTCAGTAACCAATCAGATAGCGTGTACTCGCTCATTTACTTCTGGTTATTTTATAATGTTTATTAATTCCCTCCTTTTACATTACTTGTATCTTTTACTATAGTTATCTCAAAAAAAATTTGAAAACTGCTTGTTAAATTATATAAATTTAATTATAACTGCAAATTAAAAAGCTATTAAAATTATTACTGTATATTTACACACATAATATTGTTGATCCCAGATATCAAATCCATATTATAACCTGTGCATACTTGAACTCAGAGGGTAGAGTGAAAGTGTTGCATATATACCATTAGCCATAAAATTGTGATGCATTAAAATAATGTACATGTACTGCCGGCAGGGTCTTAGCCAGCCAGCCGTCCAGCCGTCTTTTGGACGGCCAGTTTCGATTTAAGACGGCCAGTTGATAATGACGGCTTTTGGACGGCTATTTACTATTTTGACACCTTTTGGACGGCCAGTAAGAAATCTAAAGGACACCTTTCGCTACTCTAGTATTTTTGGTAGCTTTATTAAGTCAAATCGGCCATCAGCGAAACATTTATCGTGCACAAGACATGTATTTTGACATTCACAACCGCGCTGCTGACGATTCGTCAAATATTCGTACTATTTGTCGGCTATTCATCGATTATTCGCACTTTTTGTCGATTATTCGAAGCCTCGTCCTGTAAGTCATGATTCTTGTCATGAATAATGTCCTAATCGTAATAATTTAAAGTTACAATTTTAGCCTTTAGAATACCCCTTGACAGGGGTATTCCCGGCAAATATGCAACTCCCCCCGTCCAGGGGGTATTCTGGCCCGCGATGGCCAATTTGGACACCCAAGTTTCAGATCCTGGCTAAGACCCTGACTGCCAGTAGTCGTTACTAACTTGCACTGTTTAAAATATATAAATGTAGTATACCGTAATTTAATTATAGTTGTGTTTTAAATTATATAGGTTATCCCAATTATAAGAGGTAGTAGTTGTTTTCATTGGAAGAAACATTTGGCGTCATAAAATCAGAATATGAAGTCCACAAATGACTATTTTTTTACAATTTTTAATAATTTGTGAAAGGAAATGGAGTTTACCAGAAAGGAATAAATTTTGCCATCGAACGACTCGATGATGGAGAGTGGGTCCACGTATTCCCTGAAGGTTTGTAGCTTTTTCCTGCAATATCTAACCTTTTTGACATGGTAGATATTTCTCCCATGATCTGATAGATAAAGTTGTTTCTCACAATGCTAGGTAAAGTGAATGAAACAGGAGAAGCTTGCAGATTGAAATGGGGTGAGTGACAAACCATGTTTTTTCTTTACATTAAAATACAAGTTCATTTTTTGTGAAAGTGTTTTGATTATTTTTTGTCTGCAAGGTGTGGGGCGCCTGGTTGCGGAGTCGTGCCACTCGCCAATCGTTATTCCTTTCTGGCAGTTAGGTACGTGGTATTTCTTGTTGAATGTTTAGTTATATATATATATATACTGTATATTTAAAATCCTCTACAGCTCTTAGACAAAGATAAAATAACTACAAATATGAAATATTGTAATATATATATATATATATCTTACTCTGATGAAGGGCTCCGCTCGAAACGTCAGTATCTCGTCACTAAATTCTTGGCAGTTTACCACCTTTTCACTTTGCTATATATTCAAAACACTGTCTACGCAGCACTCTACTATATATATATGGATATAATAAAATATGTTCCTAGGACTTGATGATGTCCTGCCAAACCAGAGACCCTATATACCAAGAATTGGGAAGGTACAGTACTGTACATTTCATTGTATTGTTAAAAAACCTAACCAGAATAGACCTCTTTTAAAAGAGTTTGTTTTTACATTAGGAAAAGCTTCTTAAGCCAGTTGTTCTTATCCAATGGAGAAATTTTTTATGTAAATTATAGGACACCAAATATTTAGCAACATACTGTATCCAGGTTTTGTACCACTGGGCCCAGGTTTGTTAATTATTTATCGTTCTCGATTAGAATGTTACCATCAACATTGGCAGGCCAATGATATTCAATGACATTATCAATGAATACAAAGAATTCAAAGAGACAGCAGTGAGTAGAATTCTACTAGGTTTTTGTAATTATTTTTCTAATTCAATGCTTAATTTGTAAAATTTCCTAAGCAGCTGTTGTAGTTACAGTACTACAAGTACATTCATAACACAATGAGGTACAAAAAACACATGCTGTTTTTCCTTGTAGATTGGCGCACGGAAACGAATCACTGACAGAATACAAGAACGATTTAAAGAATTGAAAGAAGAGACAGAACAGTTGCATAAGAAACATAAAAATTGAGAAAACCGTTCCTAGAACCCCAATATGAATATATTTGTCAAAGGTTTCGTAGTATAATAATGGTCTCCAAATATTACAGTGTATAGTATGTATAATATTTTATTTGAGTCTTTTTATCTACTCTATTACATTTATACAATCATGCAAATCAAAAATAATTATTTTGTTTGAATGAACAATGGCTTTATGGAAAGAAATTACAGGTACAGACGTACAGTACTATATATTTTTGAAAATCTAAGTTGAAAACAACAGCATCCAATATACAGTGGATGTTTTTTTGAACAAAAACTGGTTCCACATCAAAAGCAGCAACATGAACTAGCAAACCTGTATTGATCCAACACATTCAGGCCCATAGCTGGGTTGTTACAAGTGGGATAAGTTGAGTGAATCCAAGTTCATAAAATAGGTTAGATGTTAGAGGAACTGTGCTTAGCGTTTGTTTTTAAGCATTGCTAAGAAATCGATTATGGTACCCCTTAACAGGCTTGTCTCAGCGCTGCAAATAGTGGCCGGTCAATGACCGACAATCTTTGACCATCAAATTTTTGTTTTCAATGATCATCGTGACCGGTCAAATATTTTTTACACTCGGTTTTTTGTTTCACCTGTGAAATTCTACAGTATGGACAGCTCACCAAGTGTAATGAAATCAGTGGCTAGCACCACGGTCTTTTTTATAATGTTATAATGTTATAGTGATTCAAAAGGAAAGATGAATGAAGAATTGTCAAACGCTCTAGTTAATAAACATCGAAGAAACAAACTGAACAGCAAAATGAATGACCTGCAGGATTTGCTGTTTGACCGCCAGAATTAGATTTCGTCTGACCATCAATGACCGGTGGATTACAAAAATTTATTTGCAGCCTGCTTAGCCAAAAGTGCAAGCTATTGGAGATACACATTGGAGCTTGATGAACACAACTTGTTAGTGCATTTCTTGCTAGCCTGTTGCAGCACAAACTTGTGACAAACCAGCAAGACATTCACCGATGTCATGTATGCCTGTCAAGTTCAACTGGTTTATAAACCCTACTTGAATGATCAGAACTTATATTTACATTATATACTACTTGGCTCCCTGTGGATCAACCTTTCATTGTCTATACATTCAACCCTGTCTAAAAGAACTTCAACTTCTTCTGCTGTATTTGTTGTGGTTGTTCTGCGGGTAAATTGGGCCCGAGCATCGGTTTGCTTGTCTTCACTCTTCTTTTTCTTATGCATCAGAAAGTTGTCAACAACCCAGAACATAATTGCCTAGAAAGAGATTGGGCAATGATACAGTACGGTAAGTCTAAAAATATATGTATAATATAACAGCAAGGTACAGTACCTATGCAACACCAGACACAATACTACATCATTGAGATGTTTTGTTTTGACTAGTCCTGCCAAGAGGGGGGTAGCCAGGGCGCCACAACTGCCCCAGGCCAAATAAGGGGCCTGAAACGATACCTACACATACAGTAGAATGAAGCTTCTACGGCATGTAGCTAGGGGCCCGTGAAAGACCACAACCCCACCTTTGCCTATCTTGGCAGCCCTTAGTATGACAATTATCTAGTCTGTCCACTATACATAAAGAAGATGCTAACTAAAAGCCTTGTGATGTACTCACGTTAATTATAAAAGGGATAATTAGCATTACTAAGGCAACTTCCACTTTTGGGTGTTTCTTAACAGGCTTTAAAATAAACTGACGGACTTTATGCCAGAACTCCAGCGTGACCAGGAAGGCAACTGCAATTTTCTCAATGACCATCACAAGGATATACAAACCACATTGACCAAGCCAAGCATTACATTGAGGTGGGTCACCTATATGTTTGGAGAAATGTTTATATAAAAAATAATTCAACAAATAATTTCCCAGTGTAACCAGAGTTTTTTAAACTAAAGTGTTTGCACTTGATCAGAAATCATCAATCTTACATTTATACTTCGTTCTTACCGTATTCCCCGAGTATAAGGGTATCCAATTCATAATACTTTACAATAAGTTGTGACATTTTAAGAAATATGTAGATTAGGCACAAGCCAACAGTTGAATCTAAAAGATAATTGATAAAATACCTAAAAAATAAATGAAAAAATGTAAGAAAAAATATTAAATATATATATATATTATACTATAAAAGGTTGGTGTGCACTGCCGAAATATTGTGTAGTAGGTGGAAGGATGTGCTTAGCCGGTATTGTGTTTCGGAATTATGTTGGCTGCTGGCTATCTAATCTATTCAAATTGAAAGTAACTGTGTGCATTCTCATTGGTTGTTAGCCATGATCTATCAGAGGACAGATACACGGCTCACGTCAGCCAACTGCTTTTGTCTTTTTCTATTACCCAGAAATCCCCAAGAGCTTCAATAAACATTTTGAATGGTTTGTCTTCAACTTTTATTAAATAAAACAAATAGATTCCATTTTATATGAGACAATGGTCTATAATAGACAATGGTCTATTCAGTTTTATACAATCACATGATTATATACATATTTTCATTGGTTCTTGCCCATGATCTATCAAAGGACAGATACGATACATGGATAGTATCAAATCATGTCAGCAGCTGTATTATTCTTTTATCATGCCCCAACAGCTTTGATAAACCTTTGGGGTTGTTTTTGATTGTATAAAACAAATAGATTCCATTTTTTGTTGTCTGTTCAGTTATAGACACACAGGACATCAGAACGTGGTAAGAACATCAGTGACTTGCTCGACTATTGTCTTGTGGGCCACTTTTTTGTTCTTACCACATTCTGACGTCATCTGTGCATCTAACTGAACAGACAACGACAACATGGAATATATTTGTTAAACAGATGCACAGAAGACGTCAGAAATGTGGTTGAGAACATCAGTGACCCACTCGACTATCGTCTTGTCGGCCACTTTTTTGTTCTTACCACGTGGAATTTCCTGTGTTTTTTGCAATATGATTAGGGTTAAACAAAACTAACCATGTACATGGATCTCCAGTGAATAACTGAGAAAGATATACGTTGGCAAAATGAATAACCAAAGCTCCTATTGCTTGCTTGGATGTATCAAAAAACCTGAACAACAACAATTATTATAATATGAACTGTTAATATCAGGCAATAATGGCCACTGGCAACTTGAACTTTTTATGAATCAACAAGTATAATAATATTGGACTTCTGGATAATTACCAGATTTTTAAGGGTCGTCTTTTATCCTTTGGTTCCCGAAATCTTTTAACTGAAAGATAAAAATATAATGAAAATGGCATATGTAATCCAGAGATATACAGGCAGTGCACCATGTTAAAGAATTGATATACACTGTACACTGTGCATATATATTGTATTTATAAGTTACAGTATCAATAATGAAAGTGTGGGTGTGAGGGCAAACAAGCGATCTTCTTTTAAGCATAAATATTTATGAATGACACTGGGTATTTGCGTTTAGATTTGAAAGTTTTATCGCTTCCTGTTGTAGCCGTAGGAAAGGTTTAGACTACTGTAGTGTGTTGATTGTATATTTATAATAAATACAGGTTGCATTCTTCTTGGAAATTGTTAGAACTTAAGATTATATTATTTCAACAGCATAGTAACGAATCTAAGCATCTTCATTTGGCTATTTCTCAATATATTTCACTAAAGAGAATACATATAGAGCTAAAAACATTGACAAATATAATACCTACTGTGACTGTATATACAGTATGTAGTCATAAGAATCAACGCTATATTCCCTATGTTTACTTACGTATAAGAGTGCTAAAAGCCGCAACAGCAAGCAGGCCTTGAATAAAAAATCCAAATGTGTCTGTCAGATCACATCTTGCCCCGGTAGCAGCATGCTCCATCGTTGTGGTGAAGACAACCTTTAGCGTACTTGCGCTACTGGTGTGAACACTAGAGTCGTTTAAACTGTTATTCATAATCATAGCTGCCAAACAGTTCTCATCTTCGATACATTACTCGGATATTCTCTTGAATTTAAAACTGTATTAATTTCGTTTCATTTAAGGATATGGCCCGATAACCGACGACTTGCTGTCAAAGAGAAGTGTTAATCACCCCTCCCTCCCTGAAATATGACACACTCGTATATTTTGTTGTCTTCCTTTCCGTCTCAATGGCGATGTCAGCTGGATATGGCGACTTCTCTGACATTCCCTCACTCCTCCTGTCTTCCTCACCTTCCAAAACAATCCTAACGGAAGCCCTGAATTCTCCGAAATTAACTCGGAAATTCTTGGAACAAATCACCACCACAGAGAAGTCGGGTTTGCCATTAAACACGTCATGGACCTTTTGGCTTGACAGGTAACAGATTTTCTTACGAGATATTTGCTTGCCGTGATTGCATTTCACTCAACGTATTTGAACTAATTTACTCATTTTCGTTCGTCAGGTTTATCAGAGGAGTGACAGCGGCTGAATACGCTGCAAACCTGAGGAAAATCTACACGGTTTCCACCATACAGGTAAAAAAAGATCAAAAAATATTTCTATATTATACAGATATACTAATTCAGAAATATTGCAACTAAGGATTAAATCCGTTGGAATTTCGAAAGAAAACAGTATAATCTTACTGTAAAAACGTAGTGTGTTTTTATATAAATATCTCTGCATGATTTTTTTGGTTGGTATATTCTAAATTTCTTAGAAAATAATATAATGTACAGTATATACATATATATGTATATATATATACCATATATATATATATATATATATATATATATATATATATATATATATATATATATATATATATATATATATATATATATATATATGTATATATATATATATATATATATGTATATATGTATATATATATATATATGTATATGTATATGTATATATATGTATATATGTATATGTATATATATATGTATATATGTATATATGTATATATCTATCTATCTATCTATCTATCTATCTATCTATCTATATCTATCTATCTATCTATCTATCTATCTATCTATCTATCTATCTATCTATCTATCTATCTATATATCTATCTATCTATCTATCTATCTATCTATCTATCTATCTATATATATATATATATATATATATATATATATATATATATATATATATATATATATATATATATATATACCTAGTATAATATACATTACAGTAATTTCTCTATAACTCTCCCCTAGCCTATATTGCAGACAAACTAAATACAAATTAAGAAGGTTAGTACTTATCCTAGGTTTAGTACCCCCACCCCCCTCCAATGTCTATTGGTATACAAATTTCCAAGGATGAATGTTGTTCACATAAGAAATATGCGATATTGTTATGATGTTCACAAAAGAAACGTGTACGTTCTTGTCACTACTTATAAGGCTTAATGCCCACAGTTCATGTGATGGCATGTAATGGCCCACAATCCTTTGCATTAGTGCTCACTCTCAGCGGTTATTCAATTTCATGCATCAATTATTTATGTAAAAATGTTTAGAGTTTTTGGAGTGTATTCAATAACATACCAGAGGCATCAAAAATAGGTCTGAGGACGACTTACCATATGATGAGAGGAGAACGAAGACCAGTGTGGTAAGGATTATTAAGTTCAAAATTAATTGTACTGCATAACATATTACTGTATGTGTAACCTTCTAGAAATAAAGTTTCAATTAAGGATTTTTTATGTACACCTTATTTAGGGAGGACAGTGAAAATATTCTTGGAGGTTATTGGAAGATGAGATGCCCGAAACAGCACACGGTAAGTAGCATCTTCTTCGTGTACCACACACATAATGGACACAGACTACTGTACGTCATAGACACATCAAGGTTTTTTTCTTGGGATTCAGAAGCTTTACAAGAACAAAAACCCTAACCATAACCCAAATAAAAACTCTAGTCCTAACCCTGAAATAAAGGAATACTAACCCTAATTTTAAACTCACATATTTCAATACTGTAATATTCTGTGTCCTCTACACAAAGTAGCAGCCCTTCCAAGTGTCTGTTCCATTCTGGAAGTGCACATGTCTATATCAATGTTTTTTATGTGTAGGATAAAGCTTGGAAAGAACTCCTTTTAGCTGTGATTGGTGAGCAACCTTTGGATGATGTGTTAGCTGATGGTAATGTCTTGTTGTTTTCTAATAAGTAATTATCAAATATGTATATAATTAAGATGTAAAACTACAATAATTATTGACAATATAATGCTTTCCATGTAGGAGATGAAATTGTTGGAGTTAGTGTCAGCATTCGTGACAGAGATGACATAGTACAGATCTGGAACGCCCAAGCTAATCTTGCCAGTCAATCTAAGGTTTGTAAAAAGATACATTGGCATACCAAACCAGCATTTTGTTTTTGCTCTGGCTTAAGCAGTGATGGCAGAGTTGTTACATTTTTCTTATATGCTTTTGTGCTTTTGAAAGTGACTTCTGAAAAATTATCCGTCTCTCTAATGCCTGAGTTTAGTAATTGTTGCTATAATTGTAATTGTTGTGAGTACAATTGGATTGTACAAATTGTAAATGTATGGATTGTAAAATGTATTTAGGTTTTGGACAAAATTAGTGACCTTCTTCCGATGTTGGATATGCAAGATGCATTTTACAAATGTAAGCGTGAATAGTTTTGTCATCTATAACATTATTAGATGTGTGAAGTTGATCATCCAGGTTGTTGTAGTCTTTAGAAAGACTATTGTTGGTGACTGACGTTTCGACGGCCTCAGAGTCAAGTAAAGCGTGTTTGTCTGGGTTTGCCTATACTGTATATACTGTACATCTGGTTCATTACATCATTGTTTGTTTGTGTCATAATTAGTGTGAGTGGGTGTTGCGTTAAGCGTGGGGCCAATATTGTTTGTCCGGTTGTTTGTGTCATAATCAATGTGAGTGGGTGTTGTGTCATATGCGTTAAGCGTGGGTGTATTGTTTGTCTGTAGGTCTATTGTTTGTTGCTGCATGTGAAGAAGTCTTTTGTATGGTGTCGGTAATTGTTGTGATCTGTTATTATATTTACTGTTAAAGAAATTTGAAAATTTTTATTTTGAAAATTTTATTTTGAAAATTTATTCTAAAAGAAATTGGATATTTTACAGTTCATCGTGATCACGCTGCATTTGAAGGAAAAAGGGTAATAAAAAGACCACCTGGGTTTCCATCGAGCAAAGACTAATAAAAAATACCTGCAAATGAATACCATGCTACTGTAGAATCTGCTGTGTCAATTAATTCACAAGTTTAGAATGAAAGAAGAAATAACGAAATTCATAGCTAATGTCCTGAAAATCCTGATAAGGTATAGTATAGTAGTAGATACGATAAAAGTAGAAACTATTATTTATTGTCTTAAACTTCCTTTAACCTCAGATACAATATAAACTGATATAGATTCTAAGCCTGGAAAGAATTATTTTTGCTGTACCTGTCAGAATGACCACCACAAACGAATTTGTAACGGACACACAAAAAATTGTACCTGTCACGGTACAACTTAGCGTAATGTCTAAAAACTAAGTGTAACGTCTGAAAGCGTAACATCTCCAGACTTAGCGTAACATCTCCAGACTTAGCAACATCTCACAACTTAGCGCAATGTCTCCACGCTTAGCGTAATAACTTCTCCAAACTTCGTACAATGTCTCATAACATAGCGCAATGTCTCCAACTTAGCGAAAAGATAATTTAGCGCAATGTCTACAAAGTACAAACTTAGCGCAATGTCTCCAAACTTAGCGCAATGTCTCCAAAATTAGCGCAATGTCTCCAAACTTAGCGCAATGTCTCCAAAATTAGCGCAATGTCTCCAAACTTAGCGCAATGTCTCCCAAATTAGCGCAATGTCTCCCAAATTAGCGCAATGTCTCCCAAATTAGCGCAATGTCTCCCAAATTAGCGCAATGTCTCCCAAATTAGCGCAATATCTCCCAAATTAGCGCAATGTCTCCAAACTTAGCGCAATATCTCCCAAATTAGCGCAATGTCTCCAAACTTAGCGCAATATCTCCCAAATTAGCGCAATGTCTCCAAACTTAGCGCAATGTCTCCAAATTTAGCGCAATGCTCAAATCATAAAATATTTTGCCATTCAACTATTCACTTCATGTTGAATCTATATCAAGAATATCGTGTTTAGGGTTTTAGGCACATTAAATTCTTGATTGTGTGTTTTCTTATGCTATGGTCCATCAATTGAAATGGCAGAAATTCTATGGTATTCTTGATGTAATATACTGTATCATACATGCGAAAAGCCGTTTATTATCTGATGAAAACACCGAGACGTGTGTTGAAAAACGAGGCAACAGGCCGAGTTTTTTAATACACTTCGAGGTGTTTGGAAATCAGATAATAAATGGCTTTCGAGTATATGATATAGCTTCTCAAACAAATCAGTATTTTAAGAGAAATTTGAGGGAAAAGTTAGCTTAATTTATGGACGTTTATTACCACATTTACAAATAACGTCTCGGTTATGATTTTCCTTTGTGTTTTCCTCATGAATTATTAATTTTAATAAGTTTGAGAAGACATAAGCCATAAGGGCATATTGGGCAATAGCAGCCTTTCTATTCTTGGCATTTTTGCAATACTTTATAATGCTGTGTGTGTATAAAAATATAAATATATATTTATGTATTTAGCAATAGCATTCTTGATTATTTTCACAACCAGATGTAAGGTAAATATGGCAAAAAAGGCAACATTACATACTGACTATATCTGGTTAGCATTATCATTTGCCTAAATGCCTTGAATAAATATCCCTTATGGATATTTAGATAATGACATATGTTTTATTGACATGTAGGAATTCAATTTTATAGAGTAGAGTGGTACTGTACTAGAATTATTTGAAATTATTTTTATCATTTTTGTATGTCCAGGTTCGTTTTGTGGTGTGCTCCATCCACATTTACAGACTGGCTACAATGTTAAAATGATTTCCAATGATATCATCTCCACTAATTTTGCCACCTCGCAACATTTTACAACTTCGGTAATGAATTTTTATCATCATCATCATCCTTGATGCTTGAATTTCGGTTATAATTTCATGTTACAAGGATCCAGTTAGCATAGTTAGCATATATTAGCATATATTAGCATATATTAGCATATATTAGCATATATTAGCAATATATTAGCAATATATTAACATATATTAGCAATATATTAGCATATATTAGCATATATTAGCAACAGAACGATAGATATGTTATATATTACTTCGTTCTTTTAAAAACCCCGCTTAACTTTCGGTGTAAATAGGGATCCTATCCTTACAACGATCACCCCTGATGAAGACACTAGATTGGAGTGTTGAAACGTTGGGCCATGGACAGTAACTTTTAAAGTTACGTTCAAAAAACTTTTTAAAGCCAGAGTAGTGTCAAAATATTATCTCGTTCTTTTAAAAACCCCGCTTAACTTTCTAAATAAAAACAGAAATTTAAAGCGGGGATTTTTAAAGAACGAGTACATAACATATCTGTAACCATATAACATATCGTTCTGTTGCTAATATGAAATAATATATTTGGTAATATATTTGGAATAATATGCTAATATATTTGGAACTTTCGTAACATGAAATTATAAATGGCTTACTGTACCCCAATTATGCAAGACTATACAGAGAGAGCGGGTGCCAGGGCCCAGCAGTACAACAGGGCCCAAGCTATACAAGTGGCAAGCTAAGCTACGTAAAGCCCTGTATGTATGGGGCGTGTAATGTCCCACAATCCTTTGCCCTGGGGCCCACCCTCTCAGCAGCCTTGCAATATACAGTAGTGTAACATGTCTTGCAGTACCACTCTAGAAACGAAAGACATTTTATTATATTTTATTATAGTGAATCATAAAAAGCTTGTCCCAAATTAACGTAGATTATGTTCTAACTTTATTAATTAAACAGAACTCAATCTCGTTTGACAGTACTATAGAATTAATACAATGTATGGTAATATTTCTAAAAGAAAACTTTACTATAAGTTCCTGACAGAACTATTTAAATACGTAATATAGAAAGTACTGTTGAACGAGGATATTCTAATAGACTTTAGCTAGCACTTGAAAATTGTCCGCACATCTAAAAATTCATGTTGAAACGTGTAAAAACTATTTTAATTGGGTAAATGAAAGGAACGAATTTTACTAATAAGGTCTGAGTAACAACTATTGATTGAATATTAATTTCTTTTTTAATATCTCTAGCTGCGTAGGTATATCTATACCTTGAGAAAATTCCAAAATTATTACCACTAATACGCGGTACCATCAGAGACGTCTGGAGGCTTGGCATATCAATAGCGCCCACGTCCCATTGAATCACGATGACGGTGGTTTATTGCCAGAAGCTTATTTGCATCTTGTTAATAGATAACGTCATCATCGGTTCTATGAGGGTATAATCCAGGTTAAAGTTACGTTCAAAAAAACTTTTTAAAGCCAGAGTAGCGTCAAACTATGTCTGTTTTATTTGCATTTATAAAATGCCTGGCCGCAAGTCGCGTTTCCACAAACCAGTCCTGATTGTCAACATTGCCATCGGATCTGATCGGAAAAAATGAGATCGAAATCCTTATCGGATAGTGTTCGCAAAATAGACGGCTAAAGTGTCACCCTAACCCCCCGGTGTGATTTTCCGATCAGATCCGATGGCAAACCGGACTGGATTCGTCTCTCTAGCCGCAAATAGAAACACGAGGAGAAGCCAAATGACTGTCATAAAATGTGTTGTGCTGCGTAGGCAGTGTAGAAATACAAATCAAATATCTAAAAAGGTTGGTGTACTGCCGAAATAGCGTGTAAGTAGTCTAACGTTTCGAGCGTTAAAGTTTCGTCAAAGAGAAGCCAAGTGTTTTCGGTTGTAACGCCCCACCTGAGCGAAGGCCCTTCGAAACTTAAGTAATCTTGAGTTGATAAGTTACTGCTTGGTTCGATAATCGAACTGCGTCGCTGTAAACCAGAACATTCTATTTCTATCTCTGCTACAGTATGTTTATCTATATAGTTTTCATCCTCTTCATTCTAGTGCCAGTCTCCTCTCAAGTATTTATTCTCTTGATGAGATGGGATCTTTAGTTTTTTCACATCGTTATTAGAGTCCCACGAAATTCGTGGAAACCCTGTATCTTTCGGGAACGGTTTCTTCGGTAAATGTCCACACTTACTGTAAAACGACACCACTGCGCCATTCTTGGCGTACGATGCTCCTCTATATGGATTATAGGGTACATACGTATCTCGCGAATATTGACTCTTTATCCAATCATATTGATTAGATCGCTTGGCAAGATGAGATATCGATGTCGCAGTCTTTGGTCGAGATGGCAGGACAACTTTCGGTCTACGGCGACCAACGTTTGGCAAGGCAGAAACCACTCTTCGCTCTGTGGGAAGTGTTTTTGATTTCACTCTGTTCGTTCTTTGTGTCCCTGAAGTACTTGAAGTGGCTGGTGTGGGTCCCTCGCGAAAACCAACGGTTTTCGAACGTTGTAAACTGTTCTCTCTCGTACCATTGTCTTTAAACGTCGAACACGACCAACCACTGCTTTCTCGTGAGCTCCTCGTGGATAGGATTGATTGACTTACAGCTGAGACACCTCGTTCTTCTTCAGTTATCTCACTAGAATCACCATCATATTCTCCAATTCTAATCGCTGGATTCCCATTCGCGGTGTCTCTTGTGTACGATTCTTCTCCCAGTTGCTCTACTTGTTTTTCCATCATAACATTGAACTGATCAATGGTGAGGTCTTTTCCAGTAAAAGTGCTCTTATTTCTTTCACTGAAGAGAACACCGTATCTCTCACTTTCGCAGTGCTCGCAATGTCGCAGGGGACATTCTGATTTTTCAATTACCGAGAAAGTATGTCGAAGATAGTTGGCGAAAGTTTCAGCATTCTCACCAAATATCCTACCTTGCCACGCGATGTAGCCTAAACTTGCAGAAAAAAACAAGACATTAGACGCCGCTTCAGTCTGCTTCCCCCTCTTTCACTTTTCTCTCTTTTCTCCCAGCCTCTTTCTTTCTCACCCCTCTTTCACAACCTCTCTCACCCCATTCTCTTTCTCAGCCTTTTTCTCTCTTTCTCACCTCATCCACTCTTTCTCACCCCGTCTCTTTCGTCTTCTCTGGTATTCCCCTCTCCTGCTCGTCACTCATTACTCCCCCATTCCTCTGGTTTTACTTTTTAACCTCTCCCATCCTCAAATCTTGTTCTCCTGTCGCCACCATTTCTCCTTTCTCGCTTCTCCTTTTAAAGCTACGTTAATCAGGTTGATTTCATATTCTGCTGCATGTTATGCAATGGTTTCGTGAGAATCTTGGGACGTTTACTCGACAGTGCTCCTTGTCACTTTCGTGTTTATGTAGCATGGGCCAGGGTGAGAAAAAGGCCCAGTTAATCACACAGGTCTATACCAACCAGCTGTTGTGGTCTAGTGGTTACCACACATGTCTATGAGCTAGGAGATGCAGGTTCATATCCTGTGTCGCACCACCACTCAAGGTCTTAAAATAATTGAGGAAAAAGTGCTCCCTTTGCAATAATATCAGCAAATGGTAAGACTTTCGGGTCTTCTCGGATAACGACCTTAAATCGTAGGCCCTCGGAACCCATATCAATTGGACTTCTAGTCTGTTGGGGTATTCCGTTCACCTAAAAGAGCGATAACTCTAATAAACTAAACTAAACTCGTTGCACTTTCTCCCTTTAAAATCTTCTCCCAAGCCCGCTTTTCCCTCCGTCTTCCGTCCAACTAGCCACGCGTGAAATACTTCAGACCATTTTTACCTTCGCCATCAATAAGAACCAACGTTGGCACGCCATGCAGTTCATAAATTGTAGCAAATGAGGAATTTTCCACATCTCTCTTGCGCATCTTTGCGTTTGTTGCTGGATGACATGCGCAGAAATGGAGAACTGCTTCGTCTTTATTCCACTCGTTCTTTGTCATCATCTTCTCGACATTACTCAAATGGTGCTCCATCGGTTCGTCGCTGAATGCACAGCATGTGAGAAAACGAAACTAAAATGGAAACAGGAGACTTTAAGCCATGACATTTTTAATCAACGTTCCCATTAACTTGCAATCATCGTCCGGTAATGAGATTGAGAGTAAAAAATAAAAATGTCGGGGAAACATACTTATGAAATATCGTATACCTCTTGGTTGTATGTTTTGGCGAATGAGCTGTAGTATTCCATTGCTCTTTTGGACGAGGCACACCTGATAGTTATAGAAACACACTTTAGGTGAATGGTGTTAGGGATGGTCGAATGAGTGTGAAGTTGAGTATAAATAGGAAGGGAGGAGCGACAGGACGACGAGCAAGAAGATGAAGAGGACCAAGAGGAGGAACAAGAAGATTAGGAGGAACAAGGGGAAGAGGAGGAAGAGCAGGAGGAGGAAAAAGATGAGGAGGAGAGTAGGAGGAACAAGAGGAAGAGCAGGAGGAGGAGGAGGAACAAGAGGAAGAGCAGGAGGAGGAGGAGGAACAAGAGGAGAAGGAGCAAGAAGATTAGGAACAAGAGCAGGATGAACAAGAGGAGGAGGAGCAAGAAGATGAGGAAAAACAAGAAGATGAGGAGGAGGAACAAGAGGTGGAGGATGAAGAAGGTGAGGAGGAGGAAGAGGTGCAGGAGGAAGAGCAGGAAGAGGAGCTGGAGGAACAAGAAGAATATGACCAGGAGGAGGAGGAGGAAGAGCAGGAAGATGAGCAGGAGGAGGAGGAGGAGGAGGAAGGAGAAAGAGGAGGAGTTGGAGGGAAAAAATGAGAGGATGATGAGAACATGAATGGACATTATTGCGTTGATTGTATCAATGTAATAAGTCATTTCACTCACCACTTTGTCCAAAATAACAACGCAGTTGGTTTTCCTCCTCCAAAATGATCTCCCAGTCGTTTCACTTTCCCGTGAAACACTCCCCTGGCCTGAAATGATGACGCGTACACATGTTTCCCCTCGTCTAACCAGCGTTGAGGAAAATCTTTGATGTGTTTGATATGCTGTCGTTCATAACACAGTGTATCTTCAACGCGACAACAACCACTGTCAGGCCATCTGCAATAACAAAACAACATGTCCTCATTTTGACTGCGTGGGATATAGATTGCTTCAGGTTCTTCGCAGCAAATTAATTCGTTCGTTAACTATACAGTACTAAAATCCAATTAACAATTAGACAACGAGTCCGAGTTGTCTATGAGCGAATAGTCAACGAAGGCGAAGCCTGAGTTGACCATTCGCTCATAGACAATGAAGACGAGTTGTCTAATTGTTTTAGTAGAAACAAATTAGTGGACTATTACAAATCATGCATTCTCAAAAAAATTATCCCAAAAACGCATCTGAAACCTCCCCAAAACGAGAGTTTTCTGCCATTGTTTTGAGCGCGTTTCGCCATCATGGTCTATCACGAATAGACAACGGTTGAGTAGCCAATCAGAATGCAGAATTTGTAATGGCCATGGTCAGTTTCTACTAATACTCAACAATTTTTTTATTTATTCTGCTAAGGAATTTTGTCTTCTAAAGATTTATTCTTCAAAGGTATGCGAATTTTTATAGGCGCATGCGTCTATAAACAACTTTTTTTACTCCGAAAATTATGGAAAAATCTTGCATTTTCACTTATAAGCGCAGGCGCTTATATGCGGAGGAATAGGGTACGAAACAATGATAGTCGAAACATCGAAATTAAAATGTTATCTTTATTCATTGTTTTGTATTTTTTACGTTAACCATAAATACTTTAGCTTTTTTATTCATCGAATTCCAAAGCAATTTTTTTCAACGTTTATTACTCACCTTGCATGTTTATTGTGGCTTTTGAAATAGCAGAAGAATCGCACAGGTCTGAATACCAAGGAAGATATCTCTACGGTCTCTGATGGTGGACTATGACCAACACAATGACTGGATAGTGTTGTCACGGAGATTTTATAATGTGGTTCGTTTACACTCAACTATATAAAGTGGCGAAGAACGAAATAATTACAGCTTATACCCGTACGGTGTCTGTCTGTCTGTCTGTCTGTCTGTCTGTCTGTCTGTCTGTCTGTCTGTCTATCAGCTGAAGTTACCTACCTTCATGCAAAGTTCTTTGGTGTCCAGTGGCAAGTTCTCTGCGAATATATCATCATTTACGAGAACTCTATAACCCTTTGGTTCCGAGAACTCATCAAAATCCGGTATTTTTAATCTGACGACTGCAGACGCGGTTCCTAAAGAGATGAAGTGGAATTGATGGTGGATTGCATGCTGATGGTTGCTTAAAAAATAAATACAGCTATTTACCTGTGTATTCATTTATTGTTTGCAGAAGATCGTCCAATCGTTTTTCCACTCTATAGAGTATAACTCTCTTTCGTTGCACCTAGATATCGAAATTTAAATTAGCCGATTACAATTTCAACATTGAGATTCTAATAACTCTCCATCGAGATGTCGTCACTATCGATGTTTGTCCGCTTTTACTCGTAATTCTTGCGTCCATACAAAAGAAAATAGCTCATTTGCAATCATTTGTGAGTCAAATTTAATTTGGTTTGTTTGTCCGCATTTTGAGCTATTAATAGCAACCGCTTAAAGGGCTATTACGTCATAGATTTTCAGCCAATCAGATGGCAATATGAAGAGACGGGGAAAATTCTAATTTTGAAATTTAATTGCCTCAATGCAAAGATGGCGTCGGAGAAGGAGTTTTTAGGTCTTTTAAAATTTGGGTATTTATCGTAATATATTGGCGAAGACGAGGCGAAAGGATTCCGCAAAGATGCAAGCAACAAACTGCAGTATCAACTGGTAAGTTTCAATGATATTTTCGTGTTAAAAGCAGTGCAATTCAAGGTTTGTGTTAATAACGATTGAGCACGTGTACACAATGAATGTAAATAGTGTTTCATAATTATATACAAACTTCTTCGTCTTTAACTGTTTCTTCCTTTGCCAGAACACTCTTGCTTGTAGAAAAGATGTTTTTCTTCAATCTAAAGACAGTAGTAAAACAAGTTATTTAAACGAAATTTACTAGTGAACGAAATTGAAAAATGAATTCTCCCTAGTTTATCAGGTTTTGTCATTTGGGTTTTTATTTTTAACAGTTTTTTAATGAAATAGTGCTTTATCCATCGTCAATTTGATTAGTTTTTAATAGCATTAAATGTTATAGATTTAGATTTGTCAAAATATAGTGTATTTTTGCAGTTTAATTGATTCTTGGTGTAGAATAAAAAAAGTTCATGGAATGGGCCATTCCATTTAATATCCACACCCCCTATTGAGGGTTGAGAATGAGGGGTTGCTTCTCAACCCCCCTTTTGATAAAAAAGTCTTTGTCCCCTCTAGGATAGATTTTAACTTAGTTCCCCTTAGGATATCTTCATTTACCCCTTGGATATCATTAAAACACTAAAATATGGGCCAATAGCACTGTTGAGATACATAGGTGTAGCCAGAAGGGGGGCCTGGCCCCCTGGTAAAATTCCTGGCCCCCTGAGAAAATTTGTATTCTTGGGTCTTCATTTGCCAGCAGGCTGGCCCCCCTAGGTTTTTCCTGGCTACGCCTCTGTCGCGATGACATCAGTACCCATGTTTGTCTGCATTTACCCATAATTATTGCTGCCATAACAAAAGAAAATAGCTCATTGTGAGTCAAATTTGGTTTGTCTGCATTTTGAACTATTAATAGCAACCGCTTAAAGGGCTATATTATGGAGAATTTTTGAGAAATTCCTTTGGGTACCTCTTAGGATAAATTGAGATTCAAGAAACCCCTCCGGGGGGTGTGCATATAACGAATGGCACAATGTACCCTGGTTTTGAGGGAGTCCAAAATAATTGTTGCCCTAATATATAAATGGAGGGTCTTCTCACATAGTTCCACACTTTACACTCTATTTTACCTGTCTCGTTTATCCACAAGATATGCCATCTCTTTATCGAAAGTAACTCGTTCCTTTAACCCGTATATGTTGACACTTATCTCAGGAGCAGCTGGCTTTATTATTGCATGTAATTTTATTGAAGGTGTTATCAAATTAGGACAACCATCTGGGACAATTTCTGCCTCGAGGATAGCCCAATAGAACTTATCTGGTTCCACTTTTAGTGAGTCTTCCACAGCACTCGGTGTTAAAGTGTGGAGAATACTTTCCGAGTTATTGATGATTTGGTCTTTGCTTGGCCGTTCATTCCTGTCATCCACTTTACGATAATAAATCTAAAAACCAAAGAAATGATTTAAAGCAAAATGTCTTTTCATGGTATTGGTACAAAAACATTGATTTTAAAAATGTTAAGCCTCTTTGACAAGTACCATAAGTTTTCTAACAGCTCATAAGTATATGGCTTTACTTTCCTTCTCATTTTGTATACAGAAGTTACATTGTTTTAATTAAGCCAGCCCCTTGACTTGTGAACAGTTTAACAAACTGGCAATGGTGTAGTTAGCTAAATGGTGGGACAAGAGGGCATCTGTCTCCCTGCCAGCCTCTGCTCTGAAAGCTGCACAACCTCAGCCCTGAAGGCCAGTAACAATAAGTAAGGCAGTCACACAAGTGTGCAAATATAGAAAAAATAGGTACGCAATGCGTACATGTGACATGGCACTGTTTACATGGAGGTAGGGTGACCCTTCTGGAAGAGTTACCCTAGTCCATTGTCTTTCCGAGTTTCGTTTACATGTGTCCTAGGGTGACCCTGGGGGTAGGGTTGTAGGGTTACCCTATCTACTTGCTAGGGTAACCCTGGCCGTAAACGCATCCGGTAGGGTCACCCTTCGAACGTGTCTCATCCGAGCTAAAGCAACATTGTACTGGTTTGCTGCATAAATTGCTAGCTGTTGTTGAAAAAACTCTTCGTTTGTCTGCCGTTTTCAATTTGTTTAGTGCCATGCAAAGGGAGGATGACACTACTAGAGGAGTTAGCCCTGCTACAAGGGTCACCCTACACCATGTAAACAGAGGCTATCTTTTGACCCTCTTAGAAGGGTGACTCTACTAGGAGGGTAACCCTACATCCATGTAAACAGGGGCTTAAGAAGCAATGCATGAAAAAGTGTGCAAATATAGAAAAAAATGACAATACAGCCTTCTTTATGATGCTCACGTTTCTAGCTACACCACTGCAAACTGGGTTATGAATTTTAGTACACACCCTGTATTCTCTGACACGTGCTCCTTGCTGACATATAGGTTTACTCCAAGCCACCTTCACTTTGTTTATGCTGCTGGTGTGAGCTCGCTCCAATGTGATTGGCAAAGCACCAGGACATGTGACATCGATAATGTGAGAGAAATCGCTATCACAATTGGGTATGGTTGAAATGGCCTGGAAAAAAGAGGATTATACAAGGTAAGAATATTAAACATAAATGAAATGAGAGTTTCAAAGAAAAAAGGTTGGGGGTGCTGCACCCCCCAATACCCCCCTCACTACGGACCTGTTCACAGTTAGGGTCAATAGTAAATAGTGCTCATTTATATACCACAGTACATGTACTGTAGTTCTATTTTTCGTTTATGCAAGAGACACATTGGTTGCCTGCTAAAGTAGGTAAAATTTGTTTTCACTGGAGTTTGACAAAAATATGTCTCTGGCTATGAACATACATCATGTGATGTGATATTGCAATATTGTTTTTCCACTCATTTAATATTTTGTACAATTCCCTGGTTTGACAAATGTCCACTTTTTCATGTACTTGTGTCTATGTGTGGGATGGGGCGTAATTGCCCATTGTTTATCTGATGCATTGACTGCATATATACATGGGCATGGTGCTACAATTTCCACTTTTTCATGTACTTTTATAAAAAAAATTAATAATTTTAGTATTTAATAATAATTTTTACAAATCAATTGATGACTGGTCCCTTTGGATAGCAGGGACATTTCACTGTTATCCCCTCAAACCTCAATGTTCCCTTAAACTTTGCACGTATCAACATTGGTATCACGCGCACGCAAGGACAATATGTGACTGCTTTTCACAGGCAGTAGGCACATGTACCACAGTATTTCGTTACTAATTTGCTAGATGTACCATATGTTTTCATACATCTTAGTTATCTTGAGTGTTTATCATTTGCATTATAATGGACTAACCTTTACTCTGAATGTATATGTTCTCAATGCTCTACATTCCGTAAATGTTAATTGTGTTTGAGTTGAGATGATCTTGGCGTAGTCTAGACCATTAGCCTGTAAAAGAATCATGGTACATACAGCATATTTTATAATACGCAAAGTTATATTCATTATATGTTGGGTGCTTGCGTTGCATGGTCAAAGGCGGATTCTCCCGTAAGCGCGATCAGAACACGAGCGAACAGCTTTTCAGCTACACATACTCAAATTCAGACCTCGAGAGCATTATAAAGACACCTCTGATACGTCAATTCATCAACGTCCAGTATACCTCCGTTACATGGCGTAATCGCCGTGGTGAGAACACACTACTTACTAAAAAGATGCTCTTCGCAAAGTCCAATAAAGCCTATTTCCAAGACCCATGGATCCATATTAGCAAACGTTTACTGGTGGTGGACATTTATCAAGCGAAAAGCGCAACCCAAGAATCAAGATAGAGTCAAATTCGCAGAGCTTCTAACGTCAGAAGTTTACGTTTCTCGAGAAGCCCGATTTCAAGTCTGCAAAGCTGAGACGTAAGAAGGAAATCCACTAACTAACTAACTATATTTATTCATTCTATATATATATATTCATTATATTATACTTAACCTGCACAGAGTACTCTTTGATTTTTGCATCACCGTATTCTCTTGGCCGATTCCACTCAAATACAATTGCACCTGGCTCGTTATGACTGAGAAAACACAAGGATTCAAAATCAATGCATATGCCTATATGAACCTGGTAGCAGAGTTGACTACTTGTCACGATCTCAATCTGGTATTTTTAAATTGATAAACTATAATATAAAGTCTATATATGCATTCCTTTCTAGTTTTAGAACTGGTCTTTCCATTGCGCAGATATAAAGCCTATGCGCATTCCTTTCTGTCCATCTATTCCCATAATATTTTCTATATGTTTCGATAATACACTGCAGGTTGTATTGTTCTTTGAAAATACTTACAGTAGTTTTAGAACTGGTCTTTGAATTGCCGCGGATGTTTCAACGATAAGAGGCCTGGCTCTAGTGACGGCTCTGCCGTTTATGTCGATTGCAATGAGATTTATTGAATGTTTGATTCCTTGAGGACAGTTGTCGATAACGTAGAGTCTCTGGTTTGGAGGGAGATCGATATGGATGTACTAAAAGCGGAAATTGAAAAAGACATTAGGTCTTGTTGCATTCTGTGTCTTCAATGACAGCTTTGAAAAGCCGTTGATTCATGGAGGGCCAAGGGTGCGGTCTATATACTACTTAAACAACATGTGAATCTTAGGAATACAGTTTTACAGGTTACTTGTACCTCTGGATCTTCGGTAGTGTTGTATTCCAACAAAAAATGATCAACAGGCATCCAGTCTAAAACAAGATATGTGCAAATCGTAACGATATCCTTGGCTTAAAAATCGAGCATAACTTTCTGCTGATAACTTTGCATAAGTTACTTTACCATCATCTCGTACGTACGTCCACTGTACGCTAATCGTGTTCTTCGTGAGGCGATTTAAAATTGAAAACAACCCAGGCTGTTCATCGCTGTCGTCGCTCATTGTCTCCTTTTTTCTTCAAAATAACCTTGGCGATAGATGAAAAAAAGAAAATTACTTCCTTAGTTCCTACATAATCTATATATTGTTTCGTGTTTTTTTCATTGAAAATAATTTAAACCACGAAGCCTCCTATGTATATATATGTGTGTGTGTGTGTTTATACAGGAAAATTATGGCATGGAAAATAAAGCTAGTCAGTTGATAATTTTAATCTCGAGAGTAATTCCAAATTCATCCTCATTAGGATCGTAATATATTTCAGGGCGACATCAACCTACGTGTGGCGATGAAAAGCTGTTACTTATAATTAACTTCATAACAGTTCATACAATTCTTTTAGAAATCCTTTGGAAGTCAAAATTGGCATCAAGTACATGTATGCCACTGCATATAATCAGTCGGTCATGGTTTCTTCTAAATACTAAACACTAAAATTTAAATTGTTTATTAATATCGCCGTCTCTATCGTTTTACTATATTTAACACTCTCTTCCATTATCCATTTCACGTTCTTAAACACACGCACAGCAAGTGTATATAGTTTAAAATTATTTACTTATTATTTACGATAAAGTTAAATAGCCTGTGTCACTAACCTTGTTCACTTTTCAATCCTGTATTCTTCTGATATAATACAGTTCATGAACATCGGCTTAAAGACAGATGTTTTATCATTGTTCGATGTTGTTGCTTGGTTATCTCACGCCACAGGAGCGTCTCGTTATTATTCTTTTATTCTGAAAAAAAACCCTTGAGTTTTTGTTTTAAACATTACCACCTGTTAATGTTTCCATCGCAACAACCACAGATATATGTAATTTAACATAACACGAATCGAAAACTCTAAAATGTTGATGTCCGCCGAGATAATATGTGGAGGTGTAAGAAGGACCTTTGTCAGAGAGTGAAACGTGACATAACATATGGGATGGGACAATTTATATGAACAACCAGTAAAAGGGATGGATTTCACCTCGTGTTTACTTGGGAATATTCTAGCCCTTCGAGGAGAGCTGACTTGTTTACCGAGTTGACAACATGTATTTTCCCACGCAACCCGCTGAATCTCATTTTCCCGCACAAGTTTTCGATTTAAAACCTACGTATCAACAAACAGAACTTGTGAAATAAAGAGTTGTCTTAAGATATATGGGCGAAGACCAACTTTGTCGCGTGTACGGAGCTTTGACTTGCCAGCCCTCCTATAGGAGGGCCAGCCCTCTTGAGTGCGTTTACATGGAAAATTTCCAGCCCTCGTAGGCGAGATCCCAGGTAGTCAATGGCGTGTTGGGGTATTACGTTCACCAAAGAGTGATAAATCTAATAAATTCAAATTCAGGAGGCCCACCTCGCATATAAACGAAAACAAATTTTACATGATGATGATAAAACTTTATTTAACCACGCTAACCCTGTCAACCGAAGCTGATTTCCACAAGGGGCGTGTAAAAAAGAAGTACAGAAGTATAATATTTAAAGCTATTTACAAAATATGATATATAATGTCATATAAGTAACATAATTTATGAGTAAGTAATCTATTTACAGGGATTTTTTGGTTTTATATGTTAATGTTACTAAAAAATGTGAGTAGCAATTTTCTTTTGAAAACATGAAAGGGATTTGTTCTCCCTAATTTCGTTTGGAATAGAGTTCCATAGGTGAGCACCGTCGTACATGAAATTATATCATGGTTTGATTAATATCATGGTTTGATTGAGAGACGGGATCTCGGTAAAGTGGGCTAGCCGTACCCCTCCTCCATATAAACACTCCTAATTCACTATATTATTACCATATTACTAATTCACTATATTAGTTTCACATCTTCAGCTTCATAGGTCTTTTACGCATCATCTACTTTATACTAGAAATACGTTCCGCGATAATCCCTCGTCCGCCTTTTCTAACATCCACCACCCCCTCCCCCTCCCCCAAGAGTTTCCCCAGCCATGGTCTCCAGGGCCCAGACCGTGCACGCCGTGTATTCATTTTATTGTCTGCAGATAACAAATCGCAACGTAGATTTTGAACGTTATCTCGGCCAATATTTAACCGATTTCAATTCTGAAAACAGATTTGGAATCACATACTGTACATGAGCTCGCTATGATGTCAGTTCATCGTGTTGCAGACAGTGATTAAGGTTTCATAAATTGTGTGCTATTCCTAATTCGGGTTGAGATAAAATTAAATTTTTTATTTTTTATTTCAAGAGATGGCATACATGCAATGTATATAATTTTGTTTATCTCAGTTCATTATATTACTGGCCCAGTTGTTCAAAAGGCGGTTATCGCTAACAGATGTTAGTAATAAGCCAATCAAAGAAGGGCGAGGTGAGAGACAAAAAAGAGTCAAAAACAAAATCGGAACTGAACTAATGTTTTCGTTGAGGCAAGGTTTCAATTTAGAAATAAGAAAACTTTCTCTGATTAGTAACTCCAATGCCAAAGTAATACTATACTAATATACTGATAGATAATAATGATATATATTATCACAATAAAAAATCACAACTACTAGACTAATATGTCTCACGAACTAATAAAGAAGGAAATAAAGAATCAAGAAATATAGTTAAAACTCAATGAAAATCTACAGTTATAGCAAAAACGATTTTCCAGTTGGCTAATGCCTGTGCGTTTACGAAGAAAGTAAATTGTAGTAAAATCTCTCTTAACTTGATGATGTAAAAAACTGAAACCTTTTAAACTTGGAGAGAAGGAGAAGTCATCTTCCAAGATGATGTGTACTGTGCGCTTTTGGAGCTGGCGACGAATTATGTGTAAGAGCATTGGGGAACAACTACCCCAGACAACACAGCAGTAAATAATATTAACATGAATGCAGGAGTTATAAAACAAAGGGCACAGTCCTGAGCATTATGGTGACTCGATAGTCTAAATCATGAGAAATTGCATTTTCCCCCATAAAAGGTTTTGTAATGCCGATCTGAGCTTTATTTTGGTTCATTGCATAGCTCTAGCGGTGGTCTTGATTATTGAAACGTTTCACACTTGTAGCATTTGTATATCTAGAGAAATTATGTTTATGATAAGCGGCAGATTTTATGCAAATTATTTTTCTGCATTCATTGGAAACACGATTGCTCCACTCAGGTAAACTTTGAGGGTATAAAACTTTTCAGTAAACAAGACCACCACTAGAGCTATGCAATGAACCACGATAAAGCTCAGATCTGCATTACTAACATTTTATGCGGAAAAATGCAATTTCTCATGATTTAGACTATCGAGCTACCTTAAGAAAGGTTTAATCCTGCGTAGTATAAAGCTAGACTGTAACCCAGTCCCACTTCTGTCACAGGTGTAGTCGATATGAATGGAACCCACGTACGATGGTTAGCCGAAGTATTGCCGACCGTAATATTCATCACGTGATGTATGGTGTCTATGCGACGCTGTCTTTCTACCAGCAGCACTGCTTTGAACCGATCTTTTATTTGCCGAGACAACACCGCGAAGGTTCGCTTTCTCTGGTTTATACGAAGCAACGCTGTAACGGCTTTGGATGTGACTGAACTTTTCCTTCTTTTTCGTGGACTTTGCTGGCGCTGTACCACCTCGCGGCAATGCCGATGGTCTAACGTAGGTATATGTATGCGAATTGACATTCTGTTTGCGCAGGTTTGGCGTGCTGTTATATAATACCCCTGAACCTGAAATTTCGGGGCACAAACAATCCGAGCCATTCTTATCTTTCGTGCCTCTCAAGTGACTTGGCTTCATGAACTCGTGAACTTCTTCTTCTTGATGTTCGAATCCGCTTCGTGCGGGCCACGTTGAACTCAGTGGATCAGTTCTGCTTGTATCCCTGGAGATGTTGTTTGTTTTAATAGAGGAATTCCATCCTGTAGGCGAGTCCTTGGAGGATTGATAACCCAGAGACATTCCCTTGTTACTTCCGATATTTTCTTCGCGATCTTTTTCCGCATTTTCACCTTCCTGATCGCCGGTCTCTATTCTCTCGGAAGCGTGATAGTTGATATCCGAGTGTCTATATCCACTGCTGCGAGGTTTCTCCTTGTTGTCTCCGAGGTTCAGTTCTTGTGGCGGAGCTTCTGCGCGACTACTGTTATTCGTCAATGTATTCCCTGATCCGTAGCCATACCTTGGTTTGTCGTAGCCATTATTGGGGCTCCTGTAGTCCCGATCAGGTTGGCGATGCGGGTAATTCTTGATATCGCCAATTGATTTGTTTCTCGTCATGGGCGTTCGATTACCATTGAAATGATCATGTGCAGCGCTGTCACCACGCGTTTCTATACCACGTGCGTTCGATGCATTATTCGGTACCATCGACGCGGCATTGTTGGGTTCTGTAGGTGATTGCAAACTGGCCATTGCTTTGGCGTTCGCTCTTCGTTTCTCCAGCCATTCTTTGCGTTGCGAGTGGAGGCTGACTTTCGCGTTTTCTTCGCCGTGTTTTTCCTCAGCTTCCTCGTGACAATGTCCGTTGTTGCTTTCTTCCGTCATTTCTTTGGGTTCATACGTTAGTCCTTCTTCTTCATCCTTACAATGTTGACACTCTGATGTTGGACACTTTTGCTCGTCCACTTGAGACATAACGTGGATCATGTAGTTAGAGAATGTATTATCGCTGTCGGCGGCTACCCGACCTTTCCACGCCAACCGCCCTACAAAACATATAGATAAGATCATCAATGGGTTGCTGTACCGATAATAATATAAACCTTATGTAACGAGTATACAAGAGTATCCATACGTTTTTCAGTTTACGATACTGTCAAGTTTATCTAACCAGGATCCTGGTAATATTTCTAGGTTTTTGACCAGGCAACTTGTTAAATTTATGACCATAATTCCTGGTTAAAGTTTACCAGGATTCTGGTGAAATTATTTCACCAGGATTTCCTGGTCAGGTTAACCAGATTTGTGTGGATGGCATATTGACCCGGAGCCTGCAGGTAAAAATTTGACCCTATCCTGGTGAAATTTAACCAGAGTGTTTTTAGAGTGTACCTTTGTTATCCAATATGAAGAACGTAGGCACACCATCTAAGTCAAAGGTGATCGGTATACTAGCATTCTCTGTCTTCTCCGCCGTGAAGTCTGGTGACGTATGACATGCGCAGCAGTGACGTATGTTGCCATGTACTCGTAGTTTCTTTCCATTTAGTAGCTCGATCACTGACTTCCGGTGAGAGAACTTGTCCTCCCCACTCTCCACGCAACACGACAAGTATACATACTAAAGAAACAAGAGTAAGGGGATATGCGATTGTCATCGTGGTGTATGTGATGAAACTGTACACGCGTGTCAACATTCGCCATCGATACGCCAGTACGACAATAGACTAGTGCTAGAGTTTTTGTTCTTGCAAAGCAACTGAATCCCGAGAAAATAACCTTGTTGTGTCTATGACGTGTTCTGTGAAGAAAATTAGCCAGGGCCTTTTAAAAGATGATGATTCGTTACCTTGTCTTTTGATTGATGGGCAAAATTCGAAAAATGTTCCAGCATATTTTGTGAAGATACGCACCTGGAAGTCAAAGTAAAGATTGATACTTTAACATAAACATTTCAAAAGCTCAACTTGCCATCGTAATAAAACTGATGGTGGTGGTGGTGATGATGATGATGTTGGTTGTTGTGGTGGTGGTGGTGGTGATGATGGTGGTGGTTGTGATGATGATGGTGGTTGTAGTGGTGATGGTGGTTGTGGTGATGATGGTGGTTGTAGTGGTGATGATGGTGGTGATGATGGTGGTGATGATGGTGGTGATGGTGATGATGATGGTGGTGGTTGTGATGATGATGGTGGTGGTGATGATGGTGGTGGTGATGATGATGATGACGATATAAGACGATCACGATGATGAAAAGAACTAAAATTATTGAATGCTAAACTGCCCCACACAGCCCATTCCACGGTATGTACCATTTTGTCCAGAACAGAATAATAGTTGACTTCCTCGAGAAATGACGGATCAATAATTGATGCATGTCGTCGTGAATTCCAATCACTTTGAATGGCTTGGGAAGCAAGCGAGTTTTTAGTAGTCCACGTTGAACAATTTTCTTACAAGTCAACTTCTTCTCATATGCAAGAAAATCTTCCAGACAACATCCTCCAGAACTTGGCCAGCTAAAATACATAGAATTATATTAAAACAAGCTGTTAAGCTTGCATTTCAATTGTCGTGACTTATGAGTGAAAGCTAAAAATGTGTCCGATCGCAACTCATGAATCCTCAATAATTTTATAACCCTTATCACATACCTTGCTGCTTTGTTATGACTTCTAAAATAACAAAAGAACCTGTTGGGTCGAAATTCTTTCGTTGAAACCACCTCAACATTGGACTGGGCGCTATCACCAACAGGATGAGATGATGTAGTTGTTACGGAGACAGTATGATTATCTTTCTCGACATCAAGCTGAAAGTAGATACTGATTATAAACTAAAAAGAGAAAAACCCTGACATCTCGTTCTTTGAAAGTATTCTAAGACAGTTTTGAGGTCTGCATTGTATCCTACTTTTATTTTACACGATCCTCAGATTTAGGTAAATTAGCATTATCTTATTTCTTTCTTAAAATCTACCATCCTATCTATCTATCTATCTATCTATCTATCTATCTATCTATCTATCTATCTATCTATCTATCTATCTATCTATCTATCTATCTATCTATCTATCTATCTATCTATCTATCTATCTATCTATCTATCTATCTATCTATCTATCTATCTATCTATCTATCTAGTACCTTCAGAGGATGTTCCGTGCAATCCAGTGCCAGTATAGGAAAGTGATTGTGATAAATATTATCATCAATGTTAATGCGATAAGATGCGGGTTCCGAGAATTCATCAAATTCTGGCTTTTCCCACTTGAGTAGAACAGGAACAAATCCTAGAATGAATTATGAGGTAACATTTTAATGATTCTAAAGTATACGATCTGGTAGTATAAAAATGGAGTTAGCTTTAAGGAGTAGTTAAAATATGAGCGGCCGATGTTTATGGGCAGTTAACTTGTAAAATGAATAGAGTATATAATGCATACTTTGTTTGAAAGTGTAGAAGCGGTACAAACAAATTATTTTAACTCTAAAAAAGCTCAATTTGAGCAAGTTAACTTTGATAAAACATTGATGTTTTGTTAATCAATGTTTTATCCTGTGTTGAAGATGCTGATTAAATATTAATTTATTTTGAATTTCATGAATTATTAATGAATTTTACAACTATAGTTATAGCGCTAACTATATATACACCTTTATTCTTAAATTAGTAAATTGTTTACTACTCAAGCTTCAACGCAAACTTAGAAAAATAATTATCGAAGTACTGTGCTCGTGTAGACGGTATACCTGTGATTTTGTTAACGATAATAATTAGCTCTTGTAAACGTTTTTCAATCCGGTACAACATCACATTCATGTCTTGCATCTATACGACGGGAAAAAGAAATTAGTTTGGCAATCACTGGAATGGATGGTAGGGTGTTAATGGTAGGATGCATGTGATGGTCAATGGTAGGATGTGGTGGATGGTATAGGGGATGGAAGGACGACCAAAGATGACATAGAAGAAGATTGTGGATGAAGACATGTAGATTAGTATCGGTATGTGCTCATCCTCCACAGTCTAAGGAGGACAGACGCGATAGAGAGGATACGATGGAAGCAGAAGACATGGCGAGGAACACCTCGCGTAAGCAGGGAAAATTACCTCGTCATTTTTCAATTGAGCTCCTACCACTGTGTCATTGGACTGGAGTATTTCTTTATGTCGCTTGATTCTAGGAGGAAAAATATACGGCTGTGATATTATTCTGAAACTAGTGACACCAGGCTTGTATTTACCTATCACTATGCTTAGTATGTTATTAGAGCTACGGTGCTACTATGGCCATGAAGATTCTAAGTTTGTAATTACGAAGGCATATTAAAGGCGCTCCAGAAAGCTACCATACCACCCATGTCTGACCACAAAGTACAGCTTAGCATATCATAAGCGTTGATTTTATGGGGTAGAGGGAACAAGAGAAAACCTCTCAGAGCACAGGAGTCCACCAACAACTCTACTCACATAAGTATGAAGCTCGGAAGTCTACACGGGTGTACCCAGATGGTCACCCATCCAACTACTAACCCTATATATCAGTGTTCTGAAACTAGTGAAACCAGTCACATCACTTGGTCTGTCTGTCTGTCTGTCTGTCTGTCTGTCTGTCTGTCTGTCTGTCT
The DNA here is from genome assembly GCA_035772405.1 of Chrysogorgia sp. JL179-B06. NCBI lineage: Eukaryota > Metazoa > Cnidaria > Anthozoa > Scleralcyonacea > Chrysogorgiidae > Chrysogorgia > Chrysogorgia sp. JL179-B06. The sequence goes on along the minus strand of JAYKKM010000450.1, from coordinate 4,479,766 downwards.
GTCTGTCTGTCTGTCTCTCTGTCTGTCTGTCTGTCTGTCAATCAACCAGTCAGTCAATCAATCAGTTAGTCAATCAGTCTGTCTGTCATCAATCAATCAATCGGTCGGACAATCAATCAATCCAACTTACTTATCTCTTTTATCAAGTAATTCTGCAATTTCTTTGTCAGTCTCCATTCTCTCGTCTTGTCCATAGACCTTTAGTGTAATCTGTGGTGCCACTGGTCTCAATGTTGCTCGCACTCGCACTGGTGAAGTAATTACCGCTGGACATCCTTCGGGGATTATCTCGGCTTTTAAAATCGCCCAATAGTTTTTCTTTGGGTCGACTTTGATTGAGCATTCGGACTCATCTTGTTTAAAACTGCGTACAATGGCATGCCTGTGACCAAAAATCTTGTCAGGATCTGGTAAAACTTGATCATTGTAAAGTTCACAAGTGGTAGCTTCCTTAAAATAGACCTGGAAGAAATAATAACAGTGTTTCAAGGCTCCGAACTTAGTTGTCCAAACTTGTAACCTTTGTGGAATGCTCGCAGAACATGTAGTTAGGGCAATGTATTTGCTCGTCAGGGCAATGTATTTGCTCGTCAGGGCAATGTATTTGCTCCATATACCAGTTGTTGTGGTCTAGTGGTTACCACACATGTCTATGAGCTGGGAGACCCGGGTTCAAATCCTGGGTCGGACCTCCACTCAGGGTCTTAAAATAATTGAGGAGAAAGTGCTGCCTTTGCAATAATATCAGCAAATGGTAAGACTTTCGGGTCTTCTCAGATAACGACCATAAATCATTAAAAAATATGACATTCTTTGCCACGATCATTTTTCTCTTGCGGCCAGCAAAACGATTGGCTTTACCCATTCATTCCAGGACTGATTTCTTGAACACTTAATGTCTTAATTGACATAAGAAAAATGTAAAAGCATAGTTTCAATACCTTAAATTCTTTCACCCTTGCTCCGCCTTTGCAATATGGTAAATTCCAACCGACCTTGGCGGTGTCTACTGTCTTTGGACGTAATCGTTGCAGTGTTATAGGAAGAGCTGCGGGACAAGCTACTTCAAGTACATTAGACCATTCACTATTGCAGTCGTGTTTTATCGAGAGAGCCTATTGCAAGAAAGACATTGGTTTTAATTCGGGGCCGGCGATATGCCTCTCAGACGACACACCAGGCAGCCATCAAACGACTCGTGATCACGGAGCGCTGTGTTTTACAATACCTGAATCCTAAATGTGTAGTTCTCTAACGGTCGACACTCAACGAATTCAAACGACGTCTTTGTTGAACGAGCATTGGTGTAGAACTTACCGTCCACCTATATGAGAAAGAGGATTTACTTCAGTTAACGAGCACGGCGTGCATGGAACTATATTTTCTTGACTTTTATGAAAGTTATCCGCGCATCTCATTTACCTAACATTATATATTGAGTCATTTTGAGAAGTAAGCAGCAGCATTCTTTCTATTTACTAACTCAATACAACTTTCGTTACTTCAGTATTATTTTACTTTTAGTAAAGTTCTCAATACATCTCATTTACTTAAGATTACATTCAGTTCTTTTGAAAAGTGAGCAATAGTATGCTTCTACAGTAGAACAACAACTGATTTATCACGCATCAATGGATTTTAATAAGTTGGACAATAAAACAAGAAGCACAAACTCGCTGACAATATTTAAAAATGAACTGAAAAAACACCAATTTAATTAGTTTTTTTTCCAAAAAAAACAATAAATAAATAAATTATTATTATTATTATTATTATTATTATTATTAACATATTATATTTTCTGCTGTAGAAACAAAGAATGGACAAATCCTGAATTAATGAACTTTTAAAATAGACGTATATATTCATATTTTCATTTGTATAATCTTTAATTGATAGTTTATCATTGAGCGAGATTTATAATTGTATATATAACAAAAGATTTAAATAAAGTTTCCATTATTATTATAACCCCGCTAAGCGACCACCTCTCGTAGACGACCAAGTCTTTTAAACGACCACTTTTTATATTCCCGTTTAATAACCCAGTCCTGTGGTAACTAAGCGACCACAAGGGAAAGGAAACTACAGTAGCTTACCTTAAGATGATATTCACTGATGAAACCATCGCCATATTCAGTTGGTCTACTCCATTCAAAAGTTATGCAATCAGGACTGTTTTTTCTAGAACGTTTAAAGTTAATATCATAAATAGGTAGACAGGGGCCCTTATACATGCCTTGGGTCTCGGGCCCGATGAGGGCTCAACTACAGCTTCTATATTATCACTATACAGTACAATGTTAAACAATCGTGAATTCCTAGACGACCTATATATTCCTTCCTCCTCGAGGTTGGCAAATCGGTAAATCAGCTCTTTCTTATCAACTGAAGATCAATCTCCCACCCAGAACAAATGATTCTTCACCATAAATCACAGATTCACAGTAGATCAGGGGTGGTCCGGAAGAATGGATATCAGGGGTCCTCATAAATTAGTTCTGACTAAATATGATGATGAAATATATGTCAGTAATGTCGCTGTTAAGCCGTAATCTTTCATTATAATCTTCCACTCCATTTTTGGCAGGGGCCCCACACTGGGACGGGGGCCCTTAGTTCTTAACCTAACCCTACTAATGCGCGTTACGTCACTGAGAATACCCAAGGTTATTCAGACACGTGAATCGCCAGTAGCTTTTATAGTAATAATACTCATGATAAATGTTACGATAGATCACTATCTAGTTTTCTTACTTGAGTTTCAACGTTGGTCGATCAATGGGAGCTGATGCCTGTACAGTAAGTTGCTTAGATCTTATAATCACTTTCCCATACACATCAATGGTGGAAATCACAAAAAAATTATTTGTTCCTGCTTCACAGTTGCGCAGGACATATTGCCGTTCGTTGGACGCCAGTTTCACGTTAATAAACTGAAACGAAATTCGAAGAATAGGAAAAGTTTGTCAATTCAAAGAAAGTTCATCGAGGAACAAGTTGGGCTCGATCTTCGTGTATCAGGGTCGGCAGCAGGAAGGCACTGAGGTCTGAGGGTTGTCGAAATTTTTGTCGAAAAGATTGTATATGAGTATTGTATAATAATAAGTCTTATAACAGACACAACAGACGTGTGACTTTGAAATGTTTAGCTCGAACGTGGCCGAGTCAAAGGTATGTCAAAGGCGCCGCAGCCACCATACGACCCATGTCTGACCACGGAGCACAGCTAAGATCTATAAGTGTTGATTTTACTGAGGGAGGAAAACCAGAGACCTCGGAGGAAAACCCTCAAAGCACGAGAGAGATCAACTAATAACTCTACTCACACGAGTTCAAAGCTCGCGAATCAACACGAGGTTACTCCCAGATGGTCGGTCACCCATCCAAGTACTAACCCCGTCCGACCGGGCTTGACTTAGCTGTGAGTGGCAGCGCTCTAACAGCACAGGTCACCCATGATTCCATATTAGGATTGATAAGGGTTAGTCAATCACGTGGTTCACTCTTACACCAAACGATTACGTAATTATTACCAACATATTAGCAAGATCTTACTTTGTGGGTGATGTATAAATATTTATATGATGTTTGACTGTTCTGACCGTGTCTCAATAGCTCAGTGGTTAGAGCGCCGATGCGTTGATTCGGAGACCTCGGGTTCGATTCCCAGTTAGGGCAGTCAAATTTTTCATACACATATATTATGAAGAATGAAATATATTTTTAATTCATTTCTTACGTCGGGGTTTGTCACGCTGCTATGTTCCAGGAGGAAATGGTCAATTGGCATCCACGCTGAAAAACAAGACGGCAACATAATTTGGAAAAGATACTTTAAAAAAATATATTAATATCCATAGCTCCAAATTACTCACATTGGGAATGACAATATGTCCATTCTACCGTTATGGTGTCATTCGTTCGGGAAGTCAAATTCAAGAAAAGACCTTCTTCATGAACTTTATTTAACGGATCTCTCGATGGATCCATGGATGTCAATGCTTCATTTCGTTGGATAACAACCGAGCCATGTCTTACATCTCGCGTTGAATCCAACCGTCTTATACGTGGTGATATACTACTGTGATGCTGTGAAAAAAAAACCCTACTTGTAAACACACGACACGACTTGTCCCTGGTTTAAATACTGTAATTAACCTCGCCCTGCTATCTGAGTTCTAGTGGCTCAATGGTAGAGCGTCTGCAGCTAGCATTCAAAAGGTTGCGGGTTCGAGTCCTGTGTGGACACAGCTTGCACAGCAAAACCTTCACAAACTTCAAGCTGCTGCAAGAGCAACTACGTAACTTAACTAAGTTTTGCATAGACAAGGAGTCAAGTCATGCAATGGTCGTCAAGCCTGAAAGCTTGAGAAACACACAGTCTATGATCTGGGAGACACATGTTCAAATCCTGGGTCGGACCACCACTCAGGGTCTTAAAAATAATTGAGGAGAAAGTGCTGCCTTTGCAACAACACCTGCAAATTGTAAGACTTTCAGGTCTTCTCGGAAAACAACCTTAAATCGTATAGGCCCTCGGAATCCTTATCAATTGGATTTTCCGTTCACCTAAGAGCGATAAACTGAATAGTCGAACCCTTAATCTCGGATAAATAGGGCAACCTTATCATGCGTGATCAACTCTAAATATATCATACTCACAAATCATACAGGTCACCGAGAACAGGTTCATTCGCAATATAAGAAACTATTTCACTATTCACACGGCACGCGCAGAGTTAACTGAATATACCAAGAAAATAAGTCTGAAGTCATTGTTCTTCGTAAACACGAGCATGTATAAAATTAACAAAGAACTTCAAGGAAGAATTGATCACGTCTGTATGGGGTTTTGTTAATTTGAACGCCTATTAATTTGTCAAAACACTTTGACGGGTCTGAATAGCGTAATTTACATAACACTAATATACCTGTTATCTATAATCATACTAAAAATAACTGTTTTAAATTAACCTCTTTGAAAAGCCATAACAGATATAAACATCGTAGTGGGACAGTTCACCGCGCATGCTTGTGTTCCTTCAGTAGTTATAGTTTACAATATATATTGTATACTTCACGTTTATCTAGAGATAGTGTGTATATACGTTGATTACAAAAATCTCTCTTGCCGCAAAATCTCAAGTCCTTGGTAAAATGAATACATATCGATCGTATAGCTTTTGTATATGTTACTTGAGGAATGGTTGGAGACCACGAAAGTAGTATAAGGTTAGCTTTAGGGCCTATTGAATAAAGCCAATTAAAGTACATCAAGGCATTACGATAATACTCTCTGATTGGACTGCTGGATCGCTTCGCGTTTTGAACCAATTGTTTGTTTTGTTCTGTAAATACAACGTTATTAGGTCTCAGACTTTCATTTCGTCGTATTAGTAGAATAGTAAAACGTTTTTAAGATACTACGTTCAGCCGTGGTTCAGCTGACCTGAAGAAGGACACATCGTAATAAATATAAGTACTCTTACTCAAGTATTTTTCGACACAGTGAAGTACACTTCTATTTTTCCATATTATATCATGTTTTTAATCAATCTGTTTGGGGAACATTCACTATTTTCTTCCCTTAATTTCGTTTTTCCGTTTTTAGTATTAGTTCATGTATAGAAAACGTGTTAAAGTTCAATTACATTTACAACTATTAAACTCGTAAAAACTTAAACCATAACTAAAGCTATAAAGTTAAACTATATAAAGTTAAACTATACTGTTAAACTATAACTAAAGCTATAAAGTTAAACTATAAAGTTAAACTATAAAGTTAAACTATACGGTTATACTCACCATCTCGTATCTTTGTCGACTCCAACGCCACTCTAACTTGCACCTTATATATTGTAGCCTGATCGTTGTTAATGGACACCTTGTGTTGTTCTCAATGCACTAAAATGTTAAATATCGTTGCCATAGGCAGCCGTCTTTCCACCTGTTTTCATCTAAGACTTCATTAATAACCGCAAGATATTTCATTGGTTATCTTATCAAAACATAATATCTTTCTCTATTTAATAACCAAGTGTTTTCTTGCATGTTTTACTTCTTTTTTTTCTGTAACGTGTGCTGTCGTATAACGTTAGCTATCATATCTCTACGCCATAGAACTGAAGGTCTTTTCTTTTATTGCTTTTGTTGGTATGTAATGTTGTTTTCGAGTTAAGCCCTGTACTTCTTAATATGTAAACTGTGAAACAGCAGGCGATCAAACGATAACACATCAGGAAATATTAAAACGCTAATTAACCCTTGCTTATGCTTATGTCGCTCGTGTGAACCACGAAAACAAAACACGACTTTTCCTCTGGGACGTAGCTACGAAGACAAAACAAGGATAATTTTTCTTTCTTTCCTCTTTTGTTTTGCTCTTGCCTTATGCTTCTTATGCTTGGCTTATGCTTCCTGCCCTTAGATACAAATCCCTAACGACACATGGACAATCGAACCCGCAACCTTCATGATTTCCGGTTAAACGCTCTAACCATTGAGCTACGTTGTGTACTAGTTCGTACATGCGACACCGTACTACTTATTCAGCAGTTTATCTTTGATGTATCCAAGCTCCCACAATCATTACAAAATAGAAATCCCTCCTATAAATTACGCAGTAGTTCTTGCAAATATAAACTTTAATACCAGAACGAATTTATGATAACTTCCTTATAATTTAACCTACCCTCCTCAGAGTAAACGCACCACGGGATACCAAAAATGTCAACGAACATTTGGGAAAACATCTGACGTAAGATGTGCATTAATGAGTGAGTAATACCACCAATCTATTTAGCAAGCAGTTTATGCATTGTATCAATTCGTGTCTAACAAATATTGGGATAGAAAGCAACGGATACTGACCAGCCAAAATACAAATGTAGTTCATATGAAAGATCTTACTGACTTTAGTTTATTTCCAAAGTTTCAGCATTCCTATCAATTTAGTTATAAAGAAGATATGGCTAGTTGAAGTTGGAGAGTTTGTCCAATTTCGACGCCATATTTTTCTCAATTATGCCTAAGAAGCTCCTCTACTTTCCTGCATGAGGAACTAAATAGTTTATTTCGACGGAGCAATTATAGAATACCCGTCCACTTTTGTGAAACCACATTTAAAGGCAGAAATACAAACCAGGTTGCTCTAAAATCTCTTTAAATTTAATTTCGAGTGATCAAATTAAATGGAGTTTTAAAATAGAACGAAGCAATTGTATATGATGACCTTTCTGTAGTTTGACCCTTTTACCAACTGTCAACTGATACAAATCGCGAAAGTGGACAGGTATTCTACAATTTAGTGCAGAACAAACAACAGAAGTGGGAAGGTCAATGTATTTTGTGAAACACATTGGACATTACTAGCAGTGTGACTCTAAGATTTGAAGTACAGTAAAATCCCACGTATAAGAACCTAGTGGATTAAGAACCTACAGCCTGAAATTTGCCATTTAGACAGCCATTTTTATAAGAACCAATTCAGCCTGAAATTTGGAAAAGGTTCTTATTTGGTAGGCATGTAATAGTTATGGAATGAGAAATAAGACTGAAGGCTTGGCAGTGATTTATACAGTTCCAGATAAATGTGTTTCAGGGTATTAAACTCCTAGACTGCAAAATTTACTTTCATGAAAGTGTTTCAGACGTTATATGAAACCGCACTTATACTTTCAACTTCTACTGGTATAATAAAATTGACAACAAAACAAATGTCAGTGTTAAACAGTACAGTACTGCATAGAAACGGATGTAAAATAATTTAAATTGTATTTAAAATTTCATGACCTGCACCACTGAAAAAATAAGAACCTATTTAAGAACCTAAACAGGCTTATTTTGTCTTATGCATCAAATATGTAAGAACCTATTCACCCTGACCTGGAAAATAGTAGGTTCTTATACGCGGGATTTTACTGTATTAAATATCGACTCTATATTTTAGTCGATTTGCCAATTATAAAATGTTCCTGTATTTGGAAGGGATAAAGAAATTAAAGATATTGTTATTATTTTGACTGTAAAATGTATACGATGAAAAGAAAATGAGAGATGAGCACATAGCATAAAATAAATAAGAGTTTCATGGGGTAAATTGTATTATATATTAAAGAATGTCCACTCAATAGTAATTATCTTAATGTCAAAAATATTATAGTGTCAAAAATGAGAGTGCAACCTAAACTTAATAAATTACAAACATTTTTTACAAAAAACTATTTTTCATTATTCAATTTTTTACAAGCAATATATACTCATTTAATTATCATTTCTAATGTCAAAACTTCCAAAGATTCAACAGTCAAGATTATTTCCTGCATTACTTGTGAATTTTGTGAGTTTCTGTAGATGATGTTTCGGCAAGTAAAATATGCAGCAGCTAATGCTAAATGTGTTCAATAATTTATCACAATTGCTCACGACCTCCCAGCTGTCCTCCTTGCTGTCGTAAACCTCCACAGTTGTTAACGATTGTTGCTGATTCCTGCCACCAAAAATGTAGATCTTGTCACTGAATGCTGAAATGCCTGGCGCGACGCGGTCGGAGCGACAACTCGCAATCAGACTCCATTCGTCCAAAATGCAGTCGTACATCTCGTTGGTATTTATTGCTAACTGAAACATGCCGATGTCTTCGCTTCCACCAATAACGAATATCCGATGACCGATGTTTACGGCGGCAGCTAGGGATCGACCGGTCATCATTGAGGCAATGGGTTGCCAGTTGTTGCTCGAAGGACTATACTTTTCACCGCTTTCCAGATCCTGGTTTGATGATTTCCGTCCTCCAATGGCGTAGATGTGCCCCATGCAACACACCACAGCCGGGCCACTGCGCTCCTCCAATAATGACGACACCATATCCCATTGGTTGATTCTCGGGTCATACCTCCAGACGGTCTTCAGTCTGGTGGTGGGCGTGCGACCACCTACCAAGTACAGAAAACCATTCAAGGATACCAACCCCGGCCAGTAGTTTGACACAGGAAGGGAGCCAGTCGGAGACCATCGGTTCGTCTTTGGGTCATACATCTCGGTCTGGGTAACCAAGCCGTTGCTGGATCGTCCGGAGGTCACGTAAAGACGATCGTTACACAGGCATATTGGTGTATTTTTGTGTTCCCATTGCATGGGCGGCATGTGGTACCACGCGTTAGTACCAGGAAGATAACAGATTGGTTGATTCGACCCAGACAGTACCATCACGGCTTCGACGGTTTGACGCGGCTTCCTCGTCGACACCACTTTATCTTTGCAAAAATTATCCATCAACATAGCTTCTTTCAAGTATTCCAGTGTCTGCTTTAGACACGTTTCGTCAGATAACACCAACTCTTGACAAAGAATTTTATCAAAAATAATTTTCTGTGGAATTTCAGAAAGTCTTGTGTGAGTAAACAATTCTGAAACATTACTTGCCCTTTCGATAGGGTTGTGTTTTATCCACTGCACGACCGCGTCGAAGACATCTTCTTCTTTCTCCACATTCAAATCGTCACTCTTTAATATCCTAATGAGCTGTTCCACAGTGAAATACAAGTGTTGGCTTTCTTTAACAATGCCTGCAAAATTACTTTCGACATACGTGGATACAATTTTACCCAACTCTGTGAAATTGAACTGATCTGCAAAATTCATTGTTTGTAGAAAGTTCGAGGTTGTCAGGAATGCCTTCATGTGCTCCATCGTGGTCTCTCGCAACCGACTCAAGCCAAAATAATCGGCAGCAATCAAGACGTTTTGGCTCGTAGACAAGTCGCCAAGTGTCATCTCACCAGTATAGATATACTCCAACACCACATCCATTATACTAGGGCAGATGGACGGCAACTCGATTTCTTCCGCGTGTTTTTCCTTTAAGTTATGGTCAAACACGGCCGAGAAATAGCCACCAGCTGTACAAAGAACTGCTTTGTGAGCGGGAAAGCGTTTCTCGCCAGCGATCAGCACGACATCGCAAAATTTGTTCGACTCTCGCTGTCCGTTCAGCAGACTGATGACATTAAAACGATGTTCTTTAATCCCTTTATCTTGCAAACCACAACTGGTTTGCGAAGAATTCTCTCGTCTAATTCCAGGTGAACTCATCGTTATAGTATTTCCATCGAGTACAGTCTTCAAAAGTTTTGATTTCAAAGCATACCGGTATTTGCAAAGTTCAAATGATCGAGCTGTATGATCGATGAACAATATCAATATTTTAACGATTTTTTATATTCGTTCCCAGTCTCTGATATGGATTATGCGTGCGCACTTGGATGTAATGACGTCACAGAAAATGTATCAATCTCGATTCTCGAAAGAAGAGTGGATCGAGCAACAATTGTTCAGAAAATGAAGCCGGAAGTCCGCCATTACTAAGGGACCAACTGAGGATCCTATGAGGTTTTTTTGTTGGATTATGTGCTCTTACCATCGACAAAATAAAATAATTTTACTATAAAGAGGACCAAAAGACATTTTTCAAATTACTGGCCTAAAACGATTCATGGCCTACCTACAGATTTACTGCGACTTTGGTTCCCTTAGTAATGGCCGCCATTGGCTCTAATTATCCAGTGAGAGAAGCCTAATATGAGACGTCAAATTAGGTTCAAGATTTTATGCATTTAATGTTAATAAAGAAACTATATTGGCCAGAAACTAAACCTATTTCGCGAGCGTCACAGTTTGATTTGCTTACAAACTCGGAGCTTCTAATGATCTCTCGTCAATTTACATTATGTAAATATGCAAGCTTCAAAATCAGCTCATCAGATACAATAGAAAGCTCAATCCAGAACTATTTTTGAGATCAGTGACACCGACCTTTTAATTGTTAAATGTGAAAATTTCATCTTCATACCTTTTACCCCTGCTAAAGTGATTTACTATTCACAGGAAATGACGTCAAAGCAGGGACACGCAAAAACATTGCACACAAACAGTAAAACAGATCCGGCTAATAATAATAATAATAATAATTAGGCCAAAATAAAAAATACCTTGGTTTCCGGTTTCCCGACCCTACCTAGTTTTTGGCCAGTAAAATACCGACCCTAATCTTTTTATTGAAATTTTGAAAAGCCTGGGTACGAGTTGCAGCTTAATTTGCATCCTGGGATAGTAAACATGGCTGTCTATCCAGGCAGCATCCTCAAGATCAGCGTGGTTTGGTAAAACCTATTGTTCGTCCATGCAATGTTTGGAAAAAAAAAGTTTAAAAAAAAAGAAAAACCGACCTACCCTACCTAATTTTTTTCAGGATGAGATAGGAAACCCATGTATTTTTTTTAAACTAGAAGTTACTATGGCAAGAGAAGTGCTACCTCGAAATCCAAGGCAGTCGTGGTATTGTGCAAAATTGGAAAAATAAGTGGTGGGCTTATTGAAGTCAAAGTGGCAGCGGATGTAGTACAACCTCGCATCCATGCGGTTATGGTTTAGGTAATACAAGAGCAGTGAGTTCTACATATATATGGAGCTCACAATCAGCTTGCTGGACCATAAGTACTCGCACTCTGGGGTACGTTAGACATCTATCTGGGGTAAGACATTCATTATGCACAGCCATGGCCATTTGCAGATGTCTCACGTGTGCCACCCCCCCCCCCCCCCCCCACCCCCTGTTGACCCCCTTGTGTTGTAACCGTTCTCAACATCTATTCACAAGATAGTAGTTCATGAACATGTGTAATAATAATTTAATATTTATAATGCGCCTTTTAATATAAAATGATCAAAAGCGCAGTACAATAAGATTACAAAGATATAATATACATATAAATGGAAGAACTAATGCACTAGTATCACTGATCTCAAAAATAGGACTGGATTGAGCTTTCTATTGTATCTGATGAGCTGATTTAGAAGCTTGCATATTTGCATAATGTAAATTGACGAGAGATCATTAGAAGTTCCGAGTTTGCAAGCAAATCAAACTGTGACGCTCGCAAAATTTAGTGTCTGGCCAATATAGTTTCTTTGTTAACATTAAATGCATAAAATCTTGAACCTAATTTGACGTCTCATATTAGGCTTCTCTCACTCAGGATAATTAGAGCCAACGGCGGTCATTACTAAGGGACCAAACTCGCAGTAAATCTGTAGGTAGGCCATGAATCGTTTTACCCAGTAATTTGAAAAATGTCTTCTGGTCCTCATAGTAAAATTATTTTATTTTGTCGACGGTAAGAGCAGATAATCCAACAAAAAACCTCATAGGATCCTCAGTTGGTCCCTTAGTAATGGCGGACTTCCGGCTTCATTTTCTGAACAATAGTTGCTCGATCCAGTCTTCTTTCGAGATCAGTGACTGCACTACTATTAAATACTGCACTAGTATTAATTGAACAAATAACTAAACCTAAATATTAAAATCTAACATAAAAAGATACGTTTTTAAGGCTACTTTTAAAAACACTAAGTGTTGGAATGTCTCGCTTTGCCAAAGGAAGTTCATTCCAAATTGCTTCGGAGCGGCCACACTGAAGGAGCGATCACCAAAAGATCGTAACATTTTACCTCGTTCATTGCGTGGAGTACGGGTACTTTCTCGGATTTTGTCTTACGTACATTTATATCAAATTTACAGAAAATGTTTGTACAGAAAAAATATGTTCTGAGAGACGGCAGAGACGTTGATTTCCCTTCTCCATTATTGCAGCTTCCCTTCTCCATTATTTTAACTATTCTTTAATTCTTGTCATGTTAAAAAAGCGACTGAAACAAAATCCTTGCTGAACTTGGTAGAATTTGATTCATAACCGACGGTGTAGGAGGTAGTATTTGTAGTGATGTTGAGAGTATGTTACGTTGAGTCTATTCCTGAGAATACCCAAACATCTAGAAGGGATTAGAAAGATATAGATGAGTCATGAAAGTGTGAGAAACAAATTACTATTTCAACAGACAGTTCTTCTCATTTGCTCTGGTAATGAATGAGTTTTGCAGTGTCAACCGAGAATCTTCCGTGAACCAGCTGTCTAGTGGTTACCACATGTCTATGAGCTGGGACTGGGTTCATATCCTGGGTCGGACCACCACTCAGGGTCTTAAAAATAATTGAGGAGAAGGTGCTGTCTTTGCAACAACACCAGCAAATGGTAAGACTTTCGGGTCTTCTCGGAAAACGGCCTTAAATCGTAGTCACTCGGAATCCCTATCAGTTGAGTTTTCCGTTCACCTAAGAGTGATAAACTAAAACATGAGTCTATGGCTCGGGTAAATAGGGTCACCTTATCCTGCGTGATTGACTCTAAATAAATCAAACGGTCTTCGTTTTTTGCCCAAATAGCAAATTTCGGTTAGATGATCTTAAGTGCAAGTAGAGTATATAGAGTCAGTATCTCACTAATATAGATAGGTGCCTGGCCATATGTAAAGATTTGAAAATTATCCTTTATCGTACTGGCAACCATTGAAGCAACCGTACTAAGCACAGTGGAGATGTGATCTGATTTTTTTACCCTCGCTCAACAAGTCATACCAAGCTGCATTCTGAATTCGCTGTAACTTGCAATTAGATGTGTAAAGTTGATCGTCCAGGTTGTTGTTGTACTCTTGAGAAAGACTATTGTTGGTGACTGACGTTTCGACGGCCTCAGTGGCGGTCATCTTCAGAGTCAAGTAAAGTGCGTTTGTCAGCGTGTGTTTGAAAGTGTGTTTGCCTATATATATACGTCTGGTTCATTACGTCATCGTTTGTTTGTGTCATAACGTCTGTGGCAGTCGTTTATCCGTGCTCGGATCAGTCGTCTACAGGTGGACTGGACGATCTGTATATCCTCTTTAGTGTTTAGCGGGTACCTAATTCTAAGTCCTGCTGGTACGAGACCATGATCCTTGCAGCGGGGTTGAACCAGAGTTTGTGGCGTATACGTCTGACGTTGCCTGTGAACAAGTAATACTAAAATAACGTACGGAAATCACTCAGGATGTCACCGTTGTCAAAAACATTGAGGTTACAGTGTCTCCTTCAATTAAGACGCTGTTATATATTTATTAGCTTTATTTATTTTCATAATTCGTTACAGCATAATTACCCATTTCATTTGCCATTTACTGGTCCACATGCGTCGAACGCAATTACATAATCTTTGATTACTCCTAGTAATACCTGTAATACTTGTAATACTTGTAATACTTGTAATACTTGTAATACTCGTACCTTGTAATACTTTCCTTTCTTGGAACCATGGCCACCAAACTGCTCACTTATCGTTGATCCATTAAACTGACTACTTGTTGTTGATGAAGATGGTGAAGATGGTGCATTGTAGTGATATGGTTGTCCAGTCACTCGATCTCTCGCTGTATCCACGTTCACGGTCCCTTCAAATGCTTGACCCCTTATACAATCTACTTTCCACGTTTCCACTCCTCCACCACCACGCCTTGCACGGTATGTATCGTCGTTGAAATATCGCTCACGATCTGCACGGGAAACATCCCCGGACTCTAATTCCCGTGTTTCCAGTCTTGCTGGGAAAGTATCCCCCAGGTGAACTGTGATGGTTGTATCCCCTTCATCGCCACCACGGTGTCCTACCGCCCCATTGTACCCCAATGCCCGGTTTCTGCCACCTGCATCAACACTACAGTGTCCAACCCCCTCCAACTCTCTGCCACTTTCTTCAACACGATATCCAACCGGCCCATTGTACTCTATCCCCCGTCCCCTGACACCGTCTTCGACACTACGGTACCCAACCCCGTTATACTGAAGCTCACTCCCCCTCGCTTTCCCTCCTCCCGCGGCTCCAACTCTCATCCTGTCATCCACCTCCTCTATCCGTTCTACTCTCCACGACCCACCATCTTCATATTGTGGAGTAACCTCGAGCTCGATGATTGGAGGTGGTCCAAGAACTACCGGATTTCGTTTCCAGGTTCCTTCACCAGGATATACGGTTTCAACGTCATACTGACCAATATACTGCGCTCCGCTACTCGTAGCTCGCAATGAATCTTGGTAAGATCTTGTCGCTCCTCCCTCGTACTGCGATGACCTCATTCCTTGTGTCGTCATCATCCTATCACGTGACATACCTGCTCCTGTGCCCCTTGCGCCATCTACTTGAGATCGTCCGCTGACCGCAGCACCGGCATGTATTTCTTCACGGCGACTCGTATCAATGCCACGCGATGTTTCCTGTTTATATTTCTCACCGGACTTGAATCCCTCGTTATATTTACCCCCGGATACTCTCGTATCGGCGACATTTCCCTCTGCTCTCGAGAAAAACACAGCACCTGTGTCAGCTGAGTGACCGGCTTCCTCCCCAAGACGAATCGCCAGTGTTTGCGTCTCAGTCTCCGCTAGCCCAGCCCCACCGCTCGTTTGAGTGAATCCTGTGGAACGGTGGGCACGACCAGCATCTATTTCATCAGAAGTCAACTCAGTCATCATCGTTTCATCTCTCATTCGGGTTCTTCGTTTCCTAGAATATTAGAAGTCGTAATATTATTATAGGGACCCCGTAATGGAGCGATAAGGTCTATGGGGTATCCCTGCTACTCAATGTCACAAAGCTTGTAAATATCTCATTGTAATACTTTAGCCGACGAACTAAACTTATGTATGGAGCTCTTAATTTATTCAGATCAACCATGCTCAGATACTACTTGAAATCCCTGGCAAACACGTGTAACTGTGATCAATCCTAGATCCTTTAAAACTATCTGCTTGAAGTGTAATTCGTCTCGTAGCATTACTTGTACTATCACTTGTTGTTCTTAATATTAGACTAATCAAATACAGAACGGCTGTGGATCCGGGTGGCAGCAATGGTGTGTTTCTGCGCTTAGGCTGGGCTTTGGTTATCTCGATCCTTTACCATTTCTGATGATGACTTATTGATCATGACTAATCTTGGCACGGTGCAGAAATGGAGTGTTGTGGCCCTCCTGAGCTACAGTTGTTGTGTATTATTATTAAATTAACCCATTATTTGTAAATATACTTCTGGATCCACAGTAATTGGCTATGCTGTTGCGGTCACCCTGCCATTGTTTTATTACTGTATAGTGTAATCTATGTTAGGTTTCTTTTTTGGTGTTTGTTTACACAATGATGAAGATAATAAAATTAAAAATTGGGAGAAAGTGGAAAGAAGGTGAACAAGCGGATAGAATGCAAATATTAAATCAAAATATAATATAAAGATTAGATCTGCATACTTAGCACAAGGGAAGCATCCACAACAAGAGCAGCACGGACAGTAACGACAGCAAAGGTAAAGCAATCCAAGTAAAAGCAGCAGAAGAAGTAATGCAAGAAGTAGCCAAAGAATGACCCCTAACCCAAACAAAAACACATAAATGGTTACATTAAAGGAATACTGCAGCCAAAATACAAATGTAGTTCATGTGAAAGATCTCACTGACTTTAGTTTATTTCCAAAGTTTCAGCACTCCTATCAATTTAGTTAAGAAGATATGGTTAGTTGAAAATTTGATGATTTTGACGCCATATTGGTTTTGAAAATATGACGTCTTGAGTGATTCTTTATCGGCAGTGGAGTTGTTTTGATGGTGATCACATAGTGATAGCTGTTGTGAATGCTCTTTGGACGAAAATTAGTCAAAATAAACTATTTAGTTCCTCATGTAGGAAAATAGAGGAGCTTCTTAGGCATAATACGAGATAGAGTCACTCAGATGTCATATTTGAGAAACAAACATGGCGTCGACAAACTCTCCAACTTCAACTGGTCATATCTTTTTAATTAAATTTATAGGAATGTTGAAACTTTGGAAATAAACTAAAGTCAGTAAGATCTTTCATATGAACTACATTTGTATTTTGACTAGAATATCTCTTTAACTCTTTCCTTACGGCTGAAAAACATCAAAAATTGAACGACCACGTTGTTCTATTGATATCTCTTGAAATAACCATAACTGTTGCGAAAGCTATACATTTTCTGGAAGCCCAATAAACCGGCTTTTACTTGTGCTTTTAAATTTCCCCAACAAAACACATTATGTTAATATAAATTAGCATTAATTATCATAAATCAGGTTGAAAAATTTACATTTTTCTAGAAAAGGCCATCTTGCACGCCCGCGTAGCATCTTGAAAACTCAAAATGCCACCAATCGCAGAGTTGTTTATGAAATCAAATCAAACTTGGCGTGTGCGTGCATTTCATGTTCCTGGCGCTTGTCGAATTTCAATTTTTAATCTTGCGTTACCGCGTGCCGTGTTTTTCGATTGACGACTTTGCGGGTCTTCAGTGACCCATTTTAACTGCGCCCGTAGGGAAAGAGTTAATATACAATGGTCGATATTTTTTCGCATCGATCAATTTTATATTTTCGCCTGAATTTTTCATCATCGTTATAAGTCGGCTAAACAACACACATATCAAATTTTTAACAAATTTGGTGAATTATTTCCTACATTTCTAAACACGGTGAATTTTGACCTTTTTGACCCACATGCATAGAACGTATTGTCTTTGTAGTGTATAGATAGCTTGCGTATATATTTAAAAGTATGAGCTCCCGTGCGGGTGGGATCTCTGCAGAGACTCTGCTTCGGGTAAGGGGGGAGCAGAGAAGGGGGTTCATTTTTTGTCACTGACCATTTTTTTGCTTTGTTAAACTGTATTTACTTTGATTATTTTCAATTCAACAGATAATAAACTGCTTTTCCTTTCACGCTTTTTCTTCGATTATTTTCAATTTACCTATTATTGTGTATTAACTCTTTCCTTACGGCTGAAAAACATCAAAAATTGAACGACCACGTTGTTCTATTGATATCTCTTGAAATAACCATAACTGTTGCGAAAGCTATACATTTTCTGGAAGCCCAATAAACCGGCTTTTACTTGTGCTTTTAAATTTCCCCAACAAAACACATTATGTTAATATAAATTAGCATTAATTATCATAAATCAGGTTGAAAAATTTACATTTTTCTAGAAAAGGCCATCTTGCACGCCCGCGTAGCATCTTGAAAACTCAAAATGCCACCAATCGCAGAGTTGTTTATGAAATCAAATCAAACTTGGCGTGTGCGTGCATTTCATGTTCCTGGCGCTTGTCGAATTTCAATTTTTAATCTTGCGTTACCGCGTGCCGTGTTTTTTGATTGACGACTTTGCGGGTCTTCAGTGACCCATTTTAACTGCGCCCGTAGGGAAAGAGTTAAAGGAATATCAAATGGTCTTGATGATGGCAATATACCACGCAATGTCACTTACAAAATGCTTCGTCTACTTCTTCTTCTGTTGTCCCCGTGACTGGACCGACAATAGGAGGAACTAAAGAAATATGAATTATGTTTAGTAGAATCCAAAGAATAATTATAAATTCTTAAGAAATGTCGAATTCTTAAGCAATTATTATTATTATTATTATTATTAACAATTTTTTTTTCCCCGCTATGCCGCTCATTGTTCCAACTAAAGGTGATGGAATCCATTTTAATTAAGTTCCTTGATCCAATACTATGCAGACAACGTACAAGATAACATACAACATACTTTATGGATACTACCCTGGGGGCTTTTCAGTTACGATGTTTTTAAGCTTGAACGTAGCCGAGTCGAAGGTATGTCAAAGGCGCCGCAGGCTGCCAACGGAGCACAGCTAAGATCTAAGTGTTGATTTTACTGAGGGAGGAAAACCGGAGACCCTGGAGAAAAACCCTCGAAGCACGGGAGAGATCAACTAATAACTCTACTCACATGAGTTCCAAGCTCGCGAATCAACACAAGGTTATTCCCAGATGGTCACACGCCATCCGTGCTGGATAACTTACCTCTACAACCAGACACCGATACACGCATACAGATCATTTGCTCCCATTGCAATGGATAGAAACGGATGAACCGAGCTATGGGTGCGTCGGCCAAGACGTAGGTGTGTATTTCGGTGGCATTATCGTTACCTGGGTAGATCTAACGGAAGAAAACATTACATTCATATTTTGAGTATAAAATATCTCTCTCATTTCCTTTCTGTTTGTCATTATGCAGTGCAACTGTAAGTAACGTAAACTGGTCTTACTCTAACAGAATTATTTTCGACATAATCTTTCCAATCTGAATTGCCAGTTCTTCGAAAATCTAAGAAAAATCGTTCAACCCATGCCGACATATTTCCAGTTTGCAATCCTTGCGTTCTTATTTCTTTGATCTCAGTTTCTCCACCTGAAACAGAAAAATAAGAGATTTATATACTTCCATCCGGCTTTGGCAGGGGTACCAAAGATTCTTAATGAATTGCAACCGATTGTTTACTGTTGGAAAAGGCTAAAAAGATATTTTCGAGTGGTCCTCCAATGGTTTCATTTAAGAAGCCTAGGAGTCTCAAAGATATTTTAGTAGATTGTTAGGGTTAATGTACAGTATATATATATATATATAATACTAGTTAATGTGGTAGAGCTTTTTATGTCTTGTCTTTATCCCTCGTAACAACAACGAGGTGAAGTTTGTTTCTCACCTAAGTCAATTTCTAAATACTGATTTTGATCACTAAATTCAGCACACCATGCAGAAGGACCGTTCAACCTTGCTCTGTATGGTTCAAAACCTGGCTTGAAGGACGACGCCAGGAATGCTGTATCGTTGATTGATCTATTTTCATCGATAATACCAAGTTCACCACACTCTGTGAAAAGGATAACTTAGGATGAGGAGTGGAGAAGGAGGAAAATGATGATGTAACAGGATGATGAAGATGAGGAATGAGGAGGATCATGATGATGATGACGATGACGATGAGGAATGATGATGATGTAGTAATGATGACGATGACGATGTAGTGATGTAGTGATGATGATGGTGGTAGTGGAGATGATGGTGAGGATGATGAGGATGACGAATGATGATGGTTATGATGATGAGGAATGAGGATGATGATGATGATGATGAGGAATGATGATGAGGAATGATGATGGTGAGGAATGATGATGACGGTGATGATACTCTGGAAAACCTATGATCGCTACCTCTTATACATTGAGTCAAGGCACATCCTCTTGTCTCATTACGCTCTCCCCTACAACCGTCATTTTTCCGTTCACATGTTCGTGAACGTGATCTTGAACACTCTGGTTTGAGAGTGCATAAATTCCATGGTGACCATAACGTGTACCCAATATCTGAAAGAAAAGTAAAATTCTTACTGTATGTCTTGATGCAATTACCTGTTTGCGTCATAGGTGGGTGTTTGCGTCATAGGTGGGTATTTGCGTCATAGGTAGGTGTTTGCGTCATAGGTGGTGCCCTGACAATAATTAGCCGCGAGTCGTATAACCTTCGCTATGTCATCTGAGTTCGTGTAGCTCAATAGTTAGAGCATAATTTCACCAACGTACACCTGTCTATACTTTCTCACCATCACCACCCCCCTTGATACGACTTTCAAACTACTCCTGCTTCTCATACCTGACTGACAGCCATATATGTCGACTCTTGTACACAGGTCTCCGACAGATTCTTGCGGACGGAAACGAACATATTGCGCACGAAATGGATTACTTATGTTACTCTCAGCAATAGTCGAACCAGTGGATAGACCAGGAAATGCGCCAAAAAATTCTTTCGCTGAACACTAATAAAAACATCACTAGATTTAGTTGTTGAAATGTCAGTTAAAGTACCTATGCAATGAAAAATTCAGTAATTGTAAAATAACTCTTTTGTTTGAAAGAACTCTTGAAACTATAAAGACTGACCATTTACAACTTTTTCATATCTCACTTCACTCTTGAGATATTACGATTTGAATTTAATATGTAAATGATCATACTTATAACATCACAATACATAATGACTTATTGAAAAATTCTGCATATCTTTACCATTATCACATAGAATCGTTTGATGATTTGCATATTTGATGTCATTGGATACATCCACGCACATGCACCTGCATTTCAAGTGATTTCATTACATAATATCAAGGATATATAAGCGTTTTCAATAAGTCATTATGCATTGTGATGTCATAAGTATGATCATTTACATATTAAACAAATCTTAATATCTCAAGAGTGAAGTGAGATATGAAAAAGTTGTAAATGGTTAGTCTTTATAGTTTCAAGAGTTCTTTCAAACAAAAGAGTTGTTTTACAACTGAATTTTTCATTGCATAGGTACGTAAGGGTGTTCCTAAGATTTGCAATTGAGCTAAACCTATCGACTGGGAAAACTGCATTGTGCTTATCAATTTAATAAATTGTAAGTGCTGTTAGTTGACATATATTTATTATGTTTTTCTAATTTTTCAAACTCTTAGACTATACTTGCTCTCTATGTATGTGTGGGTTAATGTAAATTCATCATATACCTCTTTATTTTAATTGAATTATGTTCATACCTTGGGTTTCAATCCGTTTTTAATGTTAATAAATGTCACTCCATCGAGGCTGTGATCAACTTCGTAGGCCGTCACATAATTTGTCGTATTATCTGCACCTTGTACTGCTAGTCTTGTTACGTTTGTAACGCTTCCTAAACGAAAATGTTGAAGATTAAGGAGTTAAAAAGGTCTGTAATACGGGGGGTCTTTGTTTTACTTTGGATGGATTTTGTAGTCTGCCTGTTTCATAGCTTGAGTGATTTATATTGTTATATATGACTGAGGAAAACATACCTATATCAACTGTTAGAGAATGGTTTTTAATGGGAATACACCACGCTCTGTTTGTATTTACAACTGGGGTAGTCGTCAACTCGAAGGACGCTGTGAATTGAGAGAGCTGGGGAGTAAGAAGGCCATCGCGAAATATCCATCCACATTTGGTCAAACCTATAGATGAGAAGGAAGACTTTAGATTTGATTTGATTTAAAATAATTGTACTTCTTTGACTAGTATAGAATCAGGTCAGGGTGTTGGTGGCACAGTGGGTAGCACACGTGTGTCTTTCACCTCTGGGTTCGATTCCTGCTCAGTGCAGTTATCAGACTAAATATTTCGCCTTGGCCGCAAGTGAGAAGAGTGCTTCCAGTTTGACTCTACCAAACACCGCAAGTTTTCTCCGGGCACCCCGCTTTCCTCCTGTAATAACACTGGACCAATGAGGGTGGCCCTTACTAGACCTCCAGGGAGAACAGTTTAATGACTGATAGAGTTATCCAGTATAAATAAAAGTTAGTTTAGTGCAGTTTAGTTCCTGTAATATGTAATAGAAACACACTTGGACTCAATATAGTACGTCGGCTTGATGTTGAGTTCAAAGATATATTTGAGGATTCCCAGAATGCTTTTTAAAGTGTTGGGGTTCAATTGAAAAAGGAAAACATTCACAATTGCAGACTTATAAAGACACGAGGATGACTAGATAAAATTTTTGACGTCACACGCATAAAAATACATCCAAGATGGCGGTCAATAATTCAGGAGTGCAATTAATTTGTTTTATTTGAATTATTTGGATCTAAAAATGTCAGTTGTGCTGCGTAGTTGTGCTGTAACGATTTAGTTTTTAGTTTAGTCTATTTTTACTTTTCTAAATATTGACAATTATCTTTCTAAATTAGTTAGTGCCTTCGACAAAGCTTATAACGAAGCCAGCAGTAGACATTAAAATGGCATTAATTACAACTGACTGTAAACGACTCTAGTATGAGTAGCGCCTGTATGAATTCCCTATATACAATACTGAAGGTTTTGTTTAATACAATACGCCATTTATGCTCCGTTTTGTCTTGAAATAAGCTCCTTAAGGATATTTAAATATTAACGGAAGTCGTTACAAGGCTCAAGCCGTTAATATCGGACTTCTCGACCATGAGATTATCATTGCGAATTCCTCATAAATATTTTTATATATCAAAATTCAGATTTCTGATACATTAGGTTATTAGTTTCTCTATTGCTCATAGGTTTTGACAGTTAGAAAATTTCTTCGATTCGATTTCTTCGGCGGTTGTCGAGGAGAGAGGCCGTCGTTCTCGATCATTCCATTATTCGATTTGTATGATACGACTATATATTAAATTATTAAATAGCTTTACATTTATGACTATGAAGAGGCGCATTGTATAAACCATTAGGTGACAATTGCCAAAGAAGATGCTCTTTCGACCTGGTTTAATACGCGCCAGATGTTACGGAATTTGCGTCTTGTCAGATGGAGTGTGAGACCAACAAGAAATAACAAATTTAAGTTTTGCTATTTTTTAGCTAAGCAATGAAATATAAATAAATCGTGAAATATAGAACAAGGTATTTTGTGACTGCCATTTGACATATGTCCACAGATTTAAATACCATGTACAGCTATACCACTCAACAATGTACACATATTAGACTGCACCAAACGGTTAAATCGGTCAGCACTTTTCATCTTAAAGCGAGAGGTAACATTTTCAGTACGGAATCCATAGATTTCAACAAAAATGTTTTCTCGCTTTACGATAAAATTAAAAATTAATTAAACATCAATGCGTTGACAAAATATTCAGTTGAATATAAAAATAAAGTTAATTCCAAACTGAATTTTCATTCACTTTGATTGATTTGTCTTGATAAGAAATTGTTAAAATCATGGGCTAACCATTATTCAATCTCTTTTTAACAATAACTCACTCAAATCACGCTGATTTATACTATTTTTATATTATAAACTATATATCCAATCCTTCAGATATTTATATTTTTTGTTATTTCGTACCTGAACTATGTTCTGCTAACAGTGAAATCCAAAACAATACAACTAATGCTCGATTCCTTGATCTTGAATGATCAATCTCCGTGAAAATCATTTTCGGCCCGCAGCGTGCCAACTCCAGTGCACATGAATTAAAGCTACTGCTGACTGAATAGAGGACTGTAGCCTTTGTCGAGCTCAATTTTACGTCACGTTATGCTGACAAGCAAGGAAGTGGCTGTTTTTTGCTAAGACAATAGATCAAAAAAGATTATGAGATTGGTCAAGCAATGAACAATAGGGATATCTTGTTGATTTCCCCAGTGGGATCAATGAAGTATAATACGAACAACATCTAGTGCTGTTTGAAGAGACTATATCGGGAACTATTTCACTATTGGAACGTGAGAAATATTTATTACTCTATCCAGCTCGAAGGCCCGACCATCTCGCGACATAATATCTCCCCGAGTTTGCCATCATGACGGCGTATCTAATCTAGTTACAAGGGTATATATAGGAGATATAGAAGTGTTGTAGACTAGTGTATAGTCAAATACATAGAGCTATCGAATAATATTTAGCTATCTTTCATATCTGATTGCCTTATTTTTGTCACATGACTGTTATGTATATAAAAGTTTGATTTCACTTTACGTTTCACTTTCTGACGAAGGACAGAAACTACGCCAACACGATCTCTTCCTTAAATTAACTATTATCCTTAATTTATACAAATCGCTTTAAACTAAGGATAATGGTTAATTTAGCGGCGATCGTCAGAGTCGCGCATGCGTATGTTAGTCAATTACTATCCCACAAGCTTAGTGTCTCTCACTTGTTTATAAGTTTAGCTAGCCAAAGTAGGGAAGCGGATGGTGGGGTTGGGTTCTAACGTTAGATTAACCATTAGTTAAGGGTTGAGTCGGTCAAGGGCTCTGGGAACGAAAACTAGGCGTGTCTAAAATACATACTCATACAATCTCGATTGTGATTGGCTAAAAACCTACAGACAATTCTTGATGTCTTGCCACCTACGAAATATCAAAAATTGTCTGCAGGTGACGTAATTGTCTTTGCGTGGCTTACTTCCTAAACTCCCTAAAGGCTTCTACACTTATTGAATAATAAAATAATTATTGGATTCGGCTTTCTGTCAATGTTCCTCGGTCTGGATAATTCTTGATATCATGCTCAGTCTCAGATCCAATAATTGTTTATTAACAGCATATTCTCTTATCTAGAATTACCAATAATCAATCAGTAAGTGTGCAATGGTCTTGAATTACCAATAATTGGTAATTGTAGGGTTACCTAATACCTAACGAGTTTTCTAACCGCCCGCCTAGCGAGTTACCTGGATGCCAATTTAATATTATTAAAAGAATATTAAATTGCAGCCATGATTGGCCGCGCCACATTATGTCCTGGGATCTAATGTTGTTTTCCTAACCAATATGGCGGAAAAACCTTGTGATTTCACTAATTTCTATCGTTTATAATCACGCGTTAACCTTGCTTTTTTAAATTTGTTATTTGTAATGGAAATAAATGTTCCAAAGGAGGGAATAACAGGACTGTTTAGTAAACTATCAGAGAAAATATTTAAAGAAAACTCCACAAATAACGAACATGAATTCTTCAAAGTTCGTTTTAACAAACGCATTTCTCGCCAACTACGAAATATTGTGTACTGTGGCTTGTTATCACGGGAGAAATATGGTTTACAAAGTACTGTAGCTGAGGAAGATAACGATTTTACCGTGAAGGATAGACTTTGTGTTTTGGGTTACAATTTCAAGGCCAGGGGACTGTTAAATAAATCCAGGAAACTTGAGAAGATGGTATCCCAGCTTGGTATGTTGATCAACCCTGCTAATGTGATAGGACTTACCATACATATTCCATATATGGAAGTTTCCATATGAAGAGCACATACATTGCCCTAACGAGCATATACGTTGCCCTGACGAGCAAATAAATACATTGCCCTTGTACCAGCCTCCTAGTTAATTAATGGATTGTAACTGACCCCAAAACAACAAAGATCCTAACCCCCTGCCTCACAAGTTTTCTAATTCTAACCCCCGCCTAGCAAGCTTTACAACCTGACCCAACTCAAACCCCCACCCTCGACTCCCTTACTTGGAGTCGTTAATAAGTAGACTCATAAGAGAGACTAAGTATGTGGGATTATAAATTGACTGTTAGACGCATGCTCTCAGTAACGGTTAACAATCCCAATAATTGCGTACATACAGTGGGCTGGTACGAGGGCAATGTGTTTGCTTGTCAGGGCAACGTATATGCTTGTTAGGGCAATTTGTATGTGCTTCATATATGGAACCTTCCATATATTATGGAATACGTATGGTAAGTTCATATGGCTAATGTGTTGTGCTTTCAGTAGTTTTATAATTTTTATGCAAAATATCACGTTTCATGATAACGTAACCAAGCCTCAATTTTATGTTTTGAATTATAACACTATTTAAAGCGAGGCTTGCTGGTTAAACGTGATGTCATTGTGTAAAATGACTGTTAACAACCCTTACAAAAAAATCCAATAGGAATTCCAATAGGAATTCCTATAGGAATTCCTATTAGATTTTGGCCCAAATCCTATAGGATCCTATAGAAATTCCTATAGGATTTGAAATTTCCTATTGGAATTCCAATTGGAAATCCTATAGGAAATGTATTCCTATTATATAGATTTTGGCCCAATTCCTATAGAAAACGCAATTTTCTTATAGGAATTCCTATAGGATCCTATAGGGAAAGTTGTTATTGTTTTTAATGAATACGCAGTAGTACTCCCCCTGTACTTAAACACACATAGGAGAAATACAGCACTAGAAATCAGCCTTTAGAAAAAATTCCAAACACACAACAAACATAGCAGTCTCATCAAATTTTATTTTTTAATAGATTTTACATCGTACAATTCATCACCATTTACTGATCACTTGGATGTTATTCATGAAGTTGAAGCAGTTCTTAAAGTTCTCTTAGCTTTATCAAACAATCCAAAAATGATGACTCAAGATCCCTGTGAAGTGTGGAGAAAAAGAGATTCACATTCTCAGGTTCTTTTAAAGAGCTTTACTATTTTTTAGTGTAGTGTAGTTGATAATGTGTCTTAAAGGGTTAATTTATCTGTAATTACTACTGTATTATTAACTACAGTACATGTACTGTAGACCTTAGAGTGGTATAAAGTATTAAAGTAGACTATCAAAGCACAAAAATACTAAAAGACAGCGACCGTTTAGCAAGCAGACAGCGAACTCCCTGAGAACCCTGGTTCAATTTTCAACCAGGAGACCCTATATATAATACTGTATAGTAAGCTGCTTTGTGCAACTAGTCGCAGTTGGGTCTCAAGAATGTATATTAATAATTCTACGCAAATTTTGTGGCAAAATATGGGTGATGGGAAGTGCAGTTCTGAGGGTCTGGGTCCTCAAAAACGGGAGAACAAGGTCAGAATGAGGCTAAGGGTCCTCACAACTTTTGGAAAGGACCTTGCCCTCATGTACTAGCCTGAGCTTACCCGTGTAGGCTTATTCCAGGAAAAGTAAATGCTAGAATGACTAAACCTGGGGTCAGGGGTTTATAGGATAACATGCCTTTGTTCTTGGTTGAACAAAGGTTGTACTCTTGCGACAGTTCCTTTAATTGCCCGTGTACACAATGGTGTATTGACCATCATCAACATGCGATAGCTCTGTGGTCCTAACAAAGCGATGTTGCTAAGTCATTAACCTTAATTTATATCTTATTATATAAATTAATACTACAGTATATATATATATATATACAGTATATATATATATATATATATATATATATATATATATTATATATATATATATATTATATATATATATATATATATATATATATATATATATATATATATATATATATATATATATATATATATATTTCAAGTACAGAGTAAAACTGCTAAAAGGTATTTTGCTTTGCTTTTCATCAGATTGTAACAGCTATTCAGACAGACCCATCTTTTTATTCTGACAAGCCAAGAGCTACTCCCACCAGTCAGTTTCATTTAGATTACCAGTATTACCCCAGGTTGGTGAATTTTATTTGTTATATTTTCAAGCATTTTCTTGTTACCATCATAATACAGTATAAAGCCATAGAAAGGTGATGTGACAACATTGATATGTTTTTGTAGAAAGATAAATTAAATTATTATTATTTCACTATAGTGAGATATTTGAAACTGTTCCCTGTTTTGGTGTACCAAGTAAAGGCTTTGAGAAAGAAGACATTTCATTATCCTTAGATGTAAGTTTACATTATATACAATCACTGACAGTAGCTGCTGTGTGCTCACAAGCTACTAAATCATACATTATTTTATCACTAGCCTGACACTTGTTTCAAGTCTTCTACTACTGTACCTGTTAATATCTGAATTGTTTTTAGATATTCAATCAAGAACCTGGTTCTTGTGGTCTTACAAAATGGTTTGGGGTGCAGGTACTATATCACTGTAACTTTATTCTCCATGAGTGACCAGTACCTAGGGCCGATATGGCTAGTTGAAGTTGGAGATGAGTTGGAGAGGGATGAAGCTGGGCATGATACCAAGAATTATCCAGACTGAGGTCAATGTTATCTGCCAAAGGCTGAGGCAGATAACATTGACAGAGTTGTTTTATTATACAATTATAAATCTAGAAGCCTTTAGGGAGTTTAGGAAGTAAGCTACGTAAAGTCAATTACGTCACCTACATACCATTTTTCATATTTTGCAATTTATCTAATACGTTTTCTTTAGAGAAATAAAGATTCATTTCGCAAGAAGACCAGAACAACTCTTTTCAATGCTTTAATTCATAGTCAAACATCTGACTTGGAAGTAAAACTGAGTTTACCTGATTTACCACTTCATTATGATCTAAGGTACAGGCAGTAAATATAGTGATGGCTTTAATCATCAAGCTTCACCATTATTGAACAAAGATGTGTCATGCACTTAAAG
The DNA here is from genome assembly GCA_035772405.1 of Chrysogorgia sp. JL179-B06. NCBI lineage: Eukaryota > Metazoa > Cnidaria > Anthozoa > Scleralcyonacea > Chrysogorgiidae > Chrysogorgia > Chrysogorgia sp. JL179-B06. The sequence continues at coordinate 4,451,143 of JAYKKM010000450.1, read as the reverse complement.
TTGAGCTAATTGAGGCCAATTACCTGTTCTTCAAGTTTCTTTTTAAAGGAATTTTTTCTTAGAAAAAAATTTTACTCTACGAAAAAGATTAAAAAAAATTCTACTATAAATTCTACTCTACTCTACTCTACTCTCTACTCTACTCTACTCTACTCTACACTACTCTACCCTACCCTACCCTACTCTACTCTACTCTACTCTACTCTACTCTCTACTCTACTCTACTCTACTCTCTACTCTACTCTACTCTACTCTACTCTACTCTACTCTACTCTCTACTCTACTCTACACTCCACTCCACTCTACTCTACTCTACTCTACTCTACTCTAAGATACCAAACATATGCTGTTGAGTGAGCTGAAAAATCCATCAAAATTAACCAGGAAATTGTCTTGTAATTCTTAAAAGATCATGATATTTCCATCTGTTTTAGACTTCGTTCAAAATCTTTGGAATCCTCTATGGTAAGACGTTATGCAAACATTAAATTTGTGGGTTTCAGTTCTCTGCTTCTAAACGTTTGTCAATTTTATGTAAAGATATCTGAAGATGAAGGATTTGCAGAGGTTTGTGATGAGTCTGAACCATCAAGAACACCAGGTGATGACATTGGAGTCCAGAGCTTGGAACTGTGGGATGAAGCTCTCAAGCAGAAACCATTGTGTTTCTTTACGTGGGAGGGAAGGAAGAAGATTATGTAAGCTTTTTGAAATATAATTAGACATACTGTAGTCTACAAAATATTATATATAACAAAGAGAACCTAAAATATTAGTCAAGACAAAGTTAAATGGTAATATTTTTGACTTGATTATAATTTGTCATCGTCAGACCAAGTGACAAGACTCAAATATCAACGATCTTATACACAGTAGGGAAGATGACTTCATCAAGGAGGAACTAAATCTATTTACATAACAAACTGTCAAAGTAACAAAGCGTGGTAAAAGCGGTAACATGTCTGAAGCGATTAACATAAGTGTACTCTGCATCATTAAAGCTACTCCATTGTACTCTACTCTACTCTTCTCTAACCCTGCTCTACTCTACTCTACTCTAATCTGCTTTGCTCTACTCTACTCTACTCTACTCTACTCTACTCTACTCTACTCTACTCTACTCTACTCTACTCTACTCTGCTCTGCTCTGCTCTACTCTACTCTGCTCTGCTCTACTCTACTCTGCTCTACTCTACTCTACTCTACTCTACTCTACTCTACTCTACTCTGCTCTACTCTACTCTGCTCTACTCTACTCTTCTCTGCTCTGCTCTACTCTACTCTACTCTACTCTACTCTACTTACATGTATTATCATTTAAGTGGTTTAAAAAGCTGCAAGCCCTTCTTTACTGAAGCTGGTCCTCAAGTTCTTGATTGTTTGTATGACATGAGGATGAAAGAAGCATCGTATCTTATTAATACTGCCTCAGCATCATTTAAATATCTTGAAATGAACGAATTGCTGAGAGATGGACTGATGGTCCTTATTGGAGTTCCGTCACAGACATTTGAACTGAAAAAAGTAAGCCATTGTCATTCTTCTGTGTTATAACTTTATGACAGTTTTTTGGGTATAGTTGTTGGTTGTATGACGTACATATTGTCCTTAAAGGACATTGGCAACAAAAATTAAGTTTGTCAATATGAAAGAACTCGTAAAATGATAGAGTAACACCTTTTACAACGTTTCCGTATTTTACTTCGTTTTTGAAATATTTCAGTTTGTTTGATATGTAAATGCGATAGTCTCTGACATCAGGTGCTGGGTAGAGAATTTTCACTCATTAAAAAATGTCTTATATCTCAGTGATTGCTAAGTTTACAACGTTCGTTATCACGAGGAGTTATTATGCGCATATTTTCAAGTAAATTTGTGGAACAAACTTGAAGATGGAACTAATATTTTAATGAGTGAAAATTCTCTACCCTGCACCTGACGTCAGAGACCATCTCATTTACATATCAAACAAACTGAAATATTTCAAAAACGAAGTAAAATACGGGAAAGTTGTAAAAGGTGTTACTCTATCATTTTACGAGTTCTTTCATATTAGACAAACTTAATTTTTGTTGTCAATGTCCTTTAAGGAGGACACATTGTCCGTAATGAGGTCAATTGAGAAAGAACTTAGCAAATTTCCTATTTCTTATTTGTATAATTAAAGCAATGTTCAAACATTGTGGACGTAGTGTAGATAGTCCTTGTAAGTCACTGATAGTTTTATCTTTTTTTTTTCAGAGTACCAGTTCATTCCTGGTTTCTCCAAGGGTTAGACTGTCAGGATGTTCTCCGGAGTCGCTTCATGAAAGTTTACAAGATCTTGCTGAACTTGGAACAAACTATCGTCGCCTTAGCAAGTTCACCTTGTGCCAGAAACAGTCAACCATGATTCAAAGTAGCGTTCTTCGTGCTTTCATCGCTGGACTGAGAATGTATTTGCAAAAATATAGAGAGACAGTTATTATGGTGGAAGGTTGGTCGAATTAAACATTGAGCATAAGGGAGAAAGGGAGAAAGGGATGCAAAGAGGGAGGGAGTGATGCAGGAAGGGATGGATGGATGGAGTGATGCAGAGAGGGAAGGAGGGGTGGATGGATGCAGGGAGGGAGGGAGAGAGGAATGGAGGGAGGGATGCAGGGAGGGAGGGATGCAGGGAGGGAGGGAGGGAGTGAGTGATGCAGGGAGGGAGGAAGTGAGGGAGGGAGAGATGCAGGGAGGGAGAGAGAGGGATACAGGGAGTGAGGGAGAGAGGGATACACAAGGAAGTGATGCAGGGAGTGAGGGAGAGAGGAATGCAGGGAGAGAGGGATACAGGGAGTGAGGGAGAGAGGAATGCAGGGAGAGAGGGATACAGGGAGGGAGGAAGTGATGTAGGGATGCAGGGAGGGAGATAGGGATGGAGGGAGGGATACAGGGAGGGAGGGAGTGATGCAGGGAGGGAGGGGGATGGAGGGAGATAGGGAGGGATGCAGAGAGGGATGCAGGGAGGGAGGGATGCAGGGAGATAGGGATGGAGGAGGGATGTAGGGAGGGAGGGATGGAGGGAGATAGGGAGGGATGCAGGGAGGGAGGGAGATAGGGAGGGATGCAGGGAGGGAGGGATGCAGGAAGGGAGGGAGATAGGGAAGGAAGGAGGGAGGGAGGGAGGGTGGGATGCAGGGAGGGGGATGGATGGACCGTCAAACTCATTATACTGTGGTCATACTATAGTCAATGGAATGTCTATTAGTAATTGTTTTATGTTATTTTATAGCATCTCATGTCCAAAGTGTGTTAGATCTTTTTATGAAATTCAGAAAACAGGCTCATGAGTTAAAGTATGTTAATACTTCATAATCGAAAAGTGTTGTACTGCGTAGGCAAATTAGAAATACAATTTAGTTACAATTTGGTTTAGTTAGTGTAGTGTAGTTAGCAAGTGAAAAATACCTAGCTCACAAAAGTTACATTTCATGTATACCTCAGTTTGGTGAAGTATAACGTGTTTTCACGTCAATATTATTCCTTGATAGGTTTTTGTCAGATATTTGCATGTGTTCTCAAGGCTTTGCTGGAGAAGTTGGAAAACCAAAACCCAAGTTTCCAGTGGTACTGTACGACTACGATCTAGTGTTGTCTAAATAATATATATTGAAATTATATTTAATATATATTAAAAATACGAATTACAATGCACATGTCGGTGTACTTAATTTTGCATTTCTCTTTGCTCTAGGGAGTCAAGTTACTGTCATATTTATATCAATTGTGTTTAATCAACATAAGCTCTCCTGTTGCCAATCTCTTGTTATTTCTATTAAAAGTGAGCTGTGCTCCCTATCTAAGGTAATTAGTTTATCTCTTGTTCTAAAACGATCCGTGCGCTAGTAAATACATCGAATTCGACAGTCTCGATCAATAAAATGAGTCACAACATCGACTAAATTCGACTGAAATTCGACGTAGAATTTACATTGCTTTGCAGACCTAGCTCGAGACGAAGTTAGTGGCAATTAAATTGGTCTTTTATGCGTCGCTTAGCGCCTACCTAAGCCGGTGAGATGCTGCAACCATTGAGCTACCGAGACTGAGATGGAGAGCGAAGGTTACAATTATGTAGTAGTTCGATTGATACTGCATCGTCTGTCTAATCCAAGCTCTCCCGCATTCACTACAGCAGTGTGTGCATATATTAACACACCCAAAAATTACCGATATACAGTGACTGTCGCATAGGCAGTACATATATCAATCAAACCAGTACATCATTGTACGACAAGATCGCTGGGTATTCGAGAAGTGATCACCTTCGCTCTGCATCTGAGTCTCGTTAGCTCAATGGTTAGAGCGTCTCACCGGCAATCAGAAGGTTACAGGTTCGATTCCTGTCCGGGACTCAGAATAATTTTTCTGAGGATATGAGCTTGACGATCGTCCATGTATCATCTGTCTACTCCAAGCTCTCCCACATTTACTACAGTAGTGTATATATTAACACACACTAGCATTACGGATATATAGTGACCGCTGCATAGGCAGTACATATATAAATCGAACCAGTACATCGAAGATGAGTAAGTGCTTTTTAAAAGTAATGGTTCGTTTTTTTCACATAAAATCAGGTTTGTGCAACAGTGGATGTTCAAAGGACGTTGTATAGATGTTTACAAAGAGTTTATGATCAACGAAAATTATACTTACTTATCTCACCGTGGTAAGTAAAAGTATAGACTACGTCAAATTAACGGAACAGTCTCCACCCCAAAAAAACATGTTATGTCTTATTGTATTGTTAAGATAAACACTACTGGACGAATGGCTACACTATGGCTTCGAAAAACAAAATGGAAGGAGTGCCAATTTTCTTAAGAGACCTTGCGGATGACATGTTTACCTGTGGAAAGTCTATTAATCTTTTGAAACTTTGTTTTCCTACGGTAATTAGATACTGTATAAGGGTTTAAATAACACGAGAATTGAGGCTTTACGCCGACTTTCGAGGTATCCGCCAACAACTTTTTTGAAACTGAGGTTCATTTTCTTTTTATTCTAGCATTACGTGTGTAATCACGAGGTAGGAGTTCCTGTAATGCATGTGGTGTATTCTGTGAATTATTTAAAAGTTATCTGTGAAAGTAGCCATCGTTATTGTGAAGAAATGAGGAAGCTGGAACAACAGAAGAAACTGGATTGGCAAAGAAAAGTACGAGAAATTAATATTATAACACTAGAATCATTTCTTTCTTTTGACTCCGTGCACATTGTGTTTCATCTTAAAACGTTTCATTTTCGAGCCGTGTTCACGATCATCATCCGATAATCATCGCCATCATCACCACCATCATCATCATGATCACTATAATCATTAGCATTATCATCGTTATCATTGTTTTCATTACCATCATCGTCGTTGTCATCATCATCATCACCATCATCATCACTATCATCATCATCTCCATCATCACCATCATTATCATCATCTTCATCATCACCATCATCATTATCATCAATATCATCACTGTTATGACCACCATCATCATCATCTCCATCATCACCATCATCATCTCCATCATCACCATCATTATCTTCATCATCATCACCATCATCATCATTACCATCATTATCATCATTACCATCATCATCATCATCATCATGACCATCATGACCATCATGACCATTATCGCCATCATCATCATCATCATCACCATCATCACTATCATCATCATCATCATCACCATCATCACCTACATCATCATCACCATCATCACCTACATCATCATCATCACCATCATTATAATCACCATCATTATAACCACCATCATCATCACTGTAGCATTGTTGTCGTCGTTTTTTATAGAAAAGTGAAGAGAAGTCAAAAAGAGAACAAATCTTAATTCTTGGACGAGATAAGGCAAACAAAGCACTGGCACAGGTTCGAGGTATAAAAAATACACACTAACTATTTTCATCATCTCATTTTCAAGTCACAAGCGTATGCCATGAAAGCTCGGTAGGTTTACAGTATGTCTTTCTACTTTCTTTGACAGAATTAGTAAAGAAAGCCAAAGAAGCTCTTGCAGCGAAAAAGAAAGGAGAACTAGACTTTTTAAAACAACAAATGGAAGATGCTTTAAATGTAAGAAGGAGGATCTTTTGAATTGTTGTTTTTATACTAATTTTTAGTTTTTCCAGGCTAAATACACTCGCAAAAAGTTTAAAGTAATACCATGACTTGAGGGAAAAGGGCAAAGCCCGAGGGACTTCCACAAATTCTCCCAAGGCTTGAGGTGCATTTAATCACTAATTTCCCGACATGTCATGGTATTAGTTTGTAATACCATGATTGACGAGATAAATAAATTTGTAATGCACTGTTAGAAGTGTTGACGTGAAACATAGTTAATAGAAAGTATACCTGTTCGGAAGGTTTGTGAAAGCTTTTGTTCTATGTTTTTGTTCACTTTTATGTAAATATGTGCACTTTCACACTTACTGAACACATTGTATTTTCTGTATAATGAAGCAAGCAGCCAATAGCAGCGTTTGGGTTTAATCACTCAACCGTGCTGTATAAATATTAATGAACATAAAACAAAAGATTTGTGCACTTTCAGGGCATCTTCAACATAACTTGTTAGTCGCTTTGAAGTTTACCGGCCTTCCTAACCATGTTTATTCTATTAACTATGAATATTAATGTTCCAAAAGTGAGACCAAAAGAAACCGAGACAATCATGGTATTACACACGTAACGCTTTAAAATCGTTTTTACTTTAAAGAAAAAGATACTTGATGTGGAAAAAGCTGACGTAGAAGACGGTCGAATCGCAAGAGAATCGTCACTCTATGAAGTTACAACAGCAAAGTTGGACGAACAGTTAAAAGAAGAAGCAAGGTTATTTGAATACGAAACAATTATTGCATCAGTGTTTATGATGTTTACAAACTAATTCAATGGATATCCTTGAGAGTCCTGGAATTTTCTCCCAGCTGCGCTGTCAATAATTTAACCATGAACATATAACGCATTGTTGGTCATCTCAAAAAGCAAAACAAATACCATTTTCAAAAATATTGTCCAGTGCAAAAAGTCCTGCTGATTTTAAAAATCCTAGACAAAAACGGTGTGGTTCAATAGACCTTACCCATTATGACATACGAATCTATTAGTGACTACTACTACCATAATTCCTTGCAAGATTTCCTTTCTCGTGTTAATGTTAAACTCCCTCTTCACAAAAAGATATACCGAAAAGAATTCTGGTAGTAGTAGTCACTAATAGATTCATGCGTCACAATAGGTAAGGTCTATTGAAAAAGGAAGACATTCACAAAAATCGAGGATGGCTCGATAAAAATTTCGCTTTACCCTGGTTGTGACGCTTGAGCATGATATCAAGAATTATCCAGCCCGAGGTCAATGTTATCTGCCGAAGGCTGAGGTGGATAACATTGACAGAGGTTTGGATAATTCTTGATATCATGTGCAAGCTGAATCCAATGATTGTTTTATTATACAATTATAAATATAGAAGCCTTTAGGGAGTTTAGGAAGTAAGCAACGCAAAGATAATTACGACAGACAATTTTTGGTGGGAAGACATCAGGAATTGTCTGTAGGTTTTTTAGCCAATCACGTTCAGATTGTATGAGTATTATATAATAATGTACTCTAACTTAACTAAAAGTAATCTTCACTTGTTTTCCACAGAGAAGAGTTGATTCGTTATTATGATGAGATAACACACGAGGCTAAAACACGCGAGGATCGTGCCCTGTGGCTGTCACGACGACATGCGTTGAACACCAAAAGAGGAACATTTTTGGATAGAGAAGCTAAGAGATTCGAAGAAATGAGAAAGGAAATGAGTGATAAAATGGACAAAGACTTACAACCAGTTACACCTGATGAAGAGAACATCGTTGGAAGCGGACGTAGACAATGGATTGAGTCATCAAACGAGATCATTGAAAACCATGATGGCGTTGATGGTGTGTATAATCCAATGAACCATCCTTCGCAATCTACAATTCAAAATCTAATATACGATACGTCTGCTGAAAATGACTCACAAACTAGGATTTCTTACGAAGCGTTGACTTCCTCAAGTTCAGAGAGGGAAATTGAAATACCCGCCAGACATCCTGCAGATTCTAGCGTCCAAAATCTCATTTATCCTTCATCCGATCCAGACTTTGCATCTAAGGTAATCAGATCCACTGGTGATATCGAAAGTTCGACGTATTCGAAAGAAACTAGTGATCTGCTTGGTTCTAAAATCGACCCTGATTTCCACGTCGGTGTAACACCGAAGCCAACCCGAGGCAGTGATCCTCCAACAACTATAGAACATCTGATGTATCCTACTAATACAAGCAGTAAAACTACGATATCCAGTCGAGGAAGAGAGCCAGCAAGTAAAATCGAAAGCCTCTTGTATCCTGTTACTGATAAAAACGCTGTCACACTCAAGTCAAGTCGTGGTAGTGAACCATCAAGCACCGTTAAAGATCTTAAGTACCTCTCTGTGTATACAAGCAATGTAACCCCAACGACAAGTCGTGGTAGTGAACCACCAAGTACAATCGAAGGACTGTTGTACCCGTCTGATGGTACAAGTACCACAAGCGATGCGACATCGAAATCAACCCGAGACACCCCAAGTACGATAGAACATCAAAGTGTAACCCCAACAACAAGTCGTGGTAGTGAACCACCAAGTACAATCGAAGGACTGTTGTACCCGTCTGATGGTACAAGTACCACAAGCGATGCGACATCGAAATCAACCCGAGACACCCCAAGTACAATAGAACATCAAAGTGTAACCCCAACAACAAGTCGTGGTAGTGAACCACCAAGTACAATCGAAGGACTGTTGTACCCGTCTGATGGTACAAGTACCACAAGCGATGCGACATCGAAATCAACCCGAGACACCCCAAGTACAATAGAACATCTGGCGTACCCTTCTGCTAGTACAAGTAGTAAAACTACTGCACCTATTCGAGGAAAGGAGCGACCAACTCAAATCAAAAGCCTCTTGTATCCTGTTGATGATAAAAATAGTGCTACAATCAAATCAAGTCGTGGTAGCGAGCGGCCGAGTACGATTCAAAAGTTGCTATATCCTGTACCTAGTGTCACACAAGGTAAACATTGTGATGATAATAGTGATGTTTGTGATGACTTATGATGGCGATGGTGGTGATTGTGATGATGGTGGTGGTGATGATTGTGGTGGTGGTGATGATGGTGGTGGTGTTTATGATGATGGTGGTGGTGATGATGGTGGTGGTGATGATGATGGTGGTGTTGGTAATGACGATGGTGATGATGATGGTGGTTTTGGTAATGATGGTGGTGATGATGATGATGATGGTGGTGGTGGTGATGATGTTGATGATCGTGGTGGTTTTGGTGGTGATGATGGTGATGATGGTGATGACGATGGTGTTCATGATAATGATGATGATGATGATGATGATGATGATGAAGTATTTTATAGAGCCTGAGAAACAAAAAAGAGAGCCACTCACTCACGAAGATGTCTGGCTTGCGACTCAGTTTGAATCATATCCAGATAACTTTGATATTTTGGGTAGGTCTCCAAAATAATTTTATTTTAAATAAACCTGCCTCATTGTATTGCTAAGCTCATTTTCATCGCAGTACACAAAACATAGCACGTTGATGACTTTAGTTTATCAATGTTTTAGATGAGGAGCCGTTTGGAGATATTTTTGCTCGAGTTATTTCAGATCGCGATGGACTACGAGATGGTGAGTGTACACTATATATTAGTGATGTACCATGAAGTCTTTTATGGACCTTTTCTTGACGGCGTCTTTTTTAAGATTTTTATGCCTGTGAGACGGAGAGTGGAGACCTGGGAAGTGAAAATGATGCTTGCAATGTTCTCTGTTTGCCCGTAATTTTACAAAGATGTGTAATGGAACCATTGATTACGCAGTAAGTCGTTTCAACCTCCCTCTTCCTCCCTTCATCCTTCCCCTCTCTCCCGTCATCCCTGTCTCCCTTAATCTCTCTTTCCATTCACCCACTTCCTTGATCCCTTTCTCTCCCTCCCTTCATCCATCTCCCCCTTCACCCCTCCCTTCATCCCTCTTTCCCTTCATCCCTCTCTCCCTTCATCCCTCTCTCCCTTCATCCCTCTCTCCCTTCATCCCTCTCTCCCTTCATCCCTCTCTCTCATCATCCTCCCTCCCTCTCCCTCTTTCCTTCATCTATTTCCTTTGACCTCTACTCTCCCTACCCTCACGTCTTTAGAATCAACGTTGTCAACTCTGCCATCGTTACCTACTTTATGGATGACCTCGACCTCGTTCAACATTTTGAAACCTTGAAGAAATTCTTGTTAATGGAGGATGGCGAATTCTCTTTTTCACTAACACAACAGTTGTCTGAAAAGGTGAGATGACGAATCCTGGTAGAACATTACAAACTGATTATACTCTTCTACGCCTTCTGTGATCTGTCAGCGTGAGGTAAAACGGATTATGCCATGTCTTACCTTGTTTACGTTGACTTTAGGTATCATCTGGTGTCACCCCTCAACAGCTATGCTGTATCTCAACTCTTAATTCTATAATGGCTCAGGCAATTCAGTCGTCGGTTTACGCTTGTCACTCGGAGAACACTCGTAGTTTGTCGTTTGTGCTAAAGTCAATACCAGATATGTTTAAGAGGAATGGTAAGAAATTGCTTTTGAGAAATTGCTTTTGAGAGAAAAAAAAAATTAAATAAAAATATTAGAAGAAAACTAATACCCATTCTCTGCAAATTATTAACGACACTAGCCATAAACTTGATGATCTTCTACCACCAGCCTTAGAAGGAAACATTCCTTCCAATGTCAACCATTCAGAACTGATCGGTTTAAAAAGAGTTTCATCGTTTACAATACGTTAAAAACACGTGCTTGAATTTTGTACATAATAATATACATAGGTTTCAAACTTTAACTTTATCCATAATTATCATTTAGATTGTTAATACATTTTAACTTTACATTTATACTATTATAGATTGTTATCCTTATTCCTCTGTCTGTCTGTCTGTCTGTCTGTCTGTCTGTCTGTCTGTCTGTCTGTCTGTCTGTCTGGAGTGTCATGCTTTGTTTCTATTTCCTATATCTAGATGTTGGAATTTTTGATTTTCTTGAACTCAGATATAAGGTATTGCACCAAAGAAAACTACATCTGTAGTCTAAAATAACAAATAGCTAATATTGCTTTCGAATAATACACGTATACACACGCAACTCAAGGTTATATCAGACATTTCGAGTGTTATACAATATATAATTTAAGACCAAACCGGGACCAGTTGCGGGACCAATTGAACCTGCGATGCTAGTGCAGTGCTCTGACCACTGAGCTACGGAGGCCGTTGCCGAGAGCCTAGTCACGAGTTCTGTGTATAATGGTGACGGTAGAAGAAATGGTATATTACATTATATATGGTATATAATAGTTTGACGCTACTCTGGCTTAAAAAGTTTTTTGAACGTAACTTTAAAAGTTACTGTCCATAACCCAACGTTTCGACACTCCAATCTAGTGTCTTCATCAGGGGTGATCGTTGTAAAGTTAGGATCGCTATTTATACCCTCATAGAACCGATGATTATATAACGATATTAACAAGATGCAAATATTAAGCTTCTGGTAAATAGACCACCATCATCGCGATTCAATGGGGGCGTGGGTGCTATTGATATACCAAACCTCCAGACATATCGGCATATATATGTCTCCAGACATATTATATTGGCATATCAATAGCACCCATGCACGCCCCATTGAATCGCGATGACGGTGATCTATTACCAGAAGCTTATTTGCATCTTGTTAATAGATAACGTCATCATCGGTTCTATTAGGGTATAAATAGGGATCCTAACTTTACAACGATCACCCCTGATGAAGACACTAGATTGGAGTGTCGAAACGTTGGGTCATGGACAGTAACTTTTTAAGTTACGTTCAAAAAACTTTTTAAAGCCAGAGTAGCGTCAAACTATGTCTGATTTATCACCTGGTGGCGTTGGGAAATTATTTGTTAAATGCTAATTCAAATTTGTCTCCACGACAAAATGGTTGTTCTAATAAATGTATTCTGTGTTTGGCAGATTCCGTGGCCTGTTAATATAATCATTACAGATAACTGCATTACTAAATACAACAGAGTGAGTATAAGTCGAAATATTTTATCATATAGCATGACATATAGCTAGTTTTTCGTAAGCGTCCACTGATTGGTTGCTAGTGCATGATAATACTCCAAATTTATATCCAAAATTGTAATTTCTAAAACAATTGAATATTAACTGATTTTTGTTTTAGATATTTGCGTTTATGTTGCGCTTAAAAAGGATAGCCTGGGTTTTACAGGACATACGATATTTTCTAAAACGAATGGGTAAGATGTGTATGCAGATTTCCTGTGTGTAGAAATACGGGAAAACTAATTTTCATTTATCCAACACTTATTAATATTAAGTAAAATACGCGCTGTTGATTTCATTTAGTTTATACTCGTTTATCTTTTTGTTCATTCAAGATAAAAGTGCTAACAATTCACCTCAACTGAGGAAGGTTCATTTGTTCAGGTAATGTTTATGGATTCTTACTCTCAAATCTGTAACCTTATGATGACTATAGTGAGATGTTCTAACTACAATGTCTACAACCTGTAACCTTCTGATGACTAGTGAGATGTTCTAACTATTGAGCTACATGGACTAAGATGATGAGTGAAGGTTACATATGTGTTGTTAATGTTAATGTTGATTCGGAGACCTGGGGTTCGATTCTCGGTTGGGGCAGTCAGATTTTTCATATAATTATTAACTATATTATTTATGTGACTGTATATATATGGTTTTTAAATTTCAGACATGAAATGAGCCATTTTGTAAACGATGTACAAGGTTATATTTCTAATCAAATACTCTATGTAACCTGGCAAGAATTTTTGCAGTCTTTCGACCAAAACGTAAGTTAAGTCATCAACTTAAGTGCTCTCCCAAGTTCCCAAGTGTTCTCCCAACTTCCCGTGTGTTCTCCCAACTTCCCAAGTGTTCTCCCAACTTCCCAAGTGTTCTCCCAACTTCCCAAGTGTTCTCCCAACTTCCCAAGTGTTCTCCCAACTTCCCAAGTGTTCTCCCAACTTCCCAAGTGCTCTCCCAATTTCCCAAGTGTTCTCCCAACTTCCCAAGTGTTCTCCAAACTTCCCAAGTGTTCTCCCAACTTCCCAAGTGTTCTCCCAACTTCCCAAGTGCTCTTCCAACTTCCCAAGTGTTCTCCCAACTTCCCAAAATTAAACCTATATTATAAATATCTTTCTCAGGTCCGTAATTTAGACGATCTTCACGACTGTCATGCAGACTATCTCAACAAGGCTTTATTTCGTGCTCTGTTAAACAAGAAAGCAGCGCCTGTAATGAAGATTATATCTGATCTCTTTACAATGGTGTTAAAGTTTCGCACCCAGCTCGTGTTGTCTTCGTGGCACATCGATCCAGCGTTGGGACATCTCGTTCATTCTTCGTTTTCATTGCTTAGTTCCACGCATGCGTCGTTTAAGGAGAGTACATGTTTCTTACTAACAGGTTAGCATTATTAATGACTTAATGACGGAGCAGGAATTCTTTACAGCAAAATTATCCTGCTCCCGGCGGTCTTTGAGTACAGACCGACAGACCAGCGAGGTTAATAACATTTTTATTGTATGGCTTTTATTAAATTTACATTTCCTCAATTTTTTCGCAATTCTATAAAACGTTTTAGACCGCTCAGGAACCAAACAGATAGTTGCAGAAAAGCTGCGTTAAGACGAACCAAGCCATATAATAATAAATAATTGTTGGACGTGACACCAAAATTATCAAGGTTGAGCTTGAGGTATGAACCTCAGTTTGGACATAAGATTATATTGACTCTATAATAATATTTAACAAATAGATTCCAATTTGCCGTTGTCTGTTCAGTTATAGATGCACAGATGACGTCGGAACGTGGTAGGAACAAAATAGTGGCCCACGAGACGGAGTCGAGTGGTCACTGATGTTCTCACCACGTTCTGACATCCTCTGTTTATCAAAACTGAACAGACAACCGCAAAATATAATCTATTTGTTTTATACAATAAAAATTGAAGACGGGCATGGAAAAAGTCAAAAGCAGTCGTCTGATGTGAGCTGTTCGTCTGTTCTCTAATAGATCATGGCTAACAACCAATGATATGTGTTGGAGCTATGTGCCATAGCCGCCCAAGGCTAAGCAATCTAGCCATAGGCAATTAAGCTGAGCAATAGAGCAAGCAATGATCAAGGAACAGGCAGCAATGCTAAAGTACACCGCGCTGCACTGAGATATAGAACGTGCTAGCCCCTTGGCTTTGGGACTCCCCAAGAAGTTGGGAAGTCCGCTGGCCAACTACATCCACAGCTAACTTTGCCTAAATTCATTTAACAACATTACTATTTACTTTCTGTATACCATAATCGATAATTAAAAAATAAAATAAATCTATAAATTTACCAAGAGTTTTAGATATAACTGAAGTATTAACATTTTTTAGTTTTTATTAACCCACGGGTTTATTCTATTTCATTGTTTTAGTCATCAGTAAACTTGTGACCCGTGGTTATCAACCTCATCTTGAGGAGCTACTCCTTCGATTGGACTTTAATTCCTACTACGGTAAAGAATAATAAGGGTAACGAAATCCTTTTATATCTGTACACCGTAGGAGAAGAACAAAAAAATATGTAAATGTGTATTATTCAGTACACAAACATGGAGTGCGTCACTATTGTGTCTTCCTTTCATGAATCAGATGTCAAAGGAAGATTTTGTACAAAACAGTTTAAGCAATATATAAATGGTTAGAAAAGGCCTCAAAAGGGCTAAAAAGAAGTGATTAAATTAGAGCACTTGCATGCATTTTATACAAGCGCTCTGTTTTAGTGTTCAACAAAGTACTGATTTTTTTGTACTTAAGTAAAAGTAAAAAGTAACTCCTCAATTTATACTTAAGTAAAAGTAAAAGTATGGCCTGAAAATCTTACTTAAGTAAAAGTAAAAGTATGGCCTGAAAATCTTACTTAAGTAAAAGTAAAAGTATGGCCTGAAAATCTTACTTAAGTAAAAGTAAAAGTATGGCCTGAAAATCTTACTTAAGTAAAAGTAAAAGTATGGCCTGAAAATCTTACTTAAGTAAAAGTAAAAGTATGGCCTGAAAATCTTACTTAAGTAAAAGTAAAAGTATGGCCTGAAAATCTTACTTAAGTAAAAGTAAAAGTATGGCCTGAAAATCTTACTTAAGTAAAAGTAAAAGTATGGCCTGAAAATCTTACTTAAGTAAAAGTAAAAGTATGGCCTGAAAATCTTACTTAAGTAAAAGTAAAAGTATGGCCTGAAAATCTTACTTAAGTAAAAGTAAAAGTATGGCATGAAAATCTTACTTAAGTAAAGCGCAAACCGTACTACTTTTTACGCGCAGTCTCTGCGCGTGTTTCTCCCACAACACCAAACATCTTGATTTTAAAGGATTTCGTTTGAGAATGAAAGTGATACACAAACTTCTCCGGTAAATCATTATGCATGTGTGACGAAATTCCAGACATTTGAATATCAAACAAACTGAAATATTTCAAAAACAAAGCAAAGAAGCAAAAATCTTTTAAAAGTTCTTCCAAATAAGACAATAAACGTTTTCGACGTTATAGCCAATTTAATCAGAATCATTTTAATTAAATTTGATAGCGCACGATAAGTACGTTCGACTATTGTTTATCAGTCTTGAACGCAGACTTCAGACTGGATTATTCAATTAATACTAACCCGGCTCGGATGACCTACGAGTTAAGGTCGTTATTCGAGAAGACACGAAAGTCTTCCCATTTACTGATATTATTATAAAGACAGCACTTTCTTCTCAATTATTTTAAGACCCTGAGTTGCGAACCACCGCACTATGTTGCATAATACGTGACACATGCACACCTCGCCCTATAGGTAGAGACGTGACACATGCACACCTCACCCTATAGGTAGAGACTGACGTGACACACGCCTCCACCTGGTGGGAAGGTGTCAATAGGAGTTATCTCCACTCCATGTCAGTTTTTTCCGCCTTTCGTCACGCTTCATACACTTATTACTTTATTTATGTCGATGATTTGCAATTTCGTCATTTGGGAAATTGAGACCACTGCATATCTTTACTGCATCTGGTCACCTTTCCTCGAGTGTTCTTCACTGAAAATATATAATGATGTGGCTGGCAAGTATCTTGATCTTATTTTCGCTCACAATCCTTACAATCGCACACGCCGATCGCTTTCGAAACGGGTTTGTCTGCGATATCGAGAACCGTACGCTGAAGATGTGTACTCGATTAAATATATGTTTCCGTACTGCCTAGAAGTAACCTAACACTCATGCGGATGCACGGCGTTAACTCGGGTTACTTTGGCTCATGGCTTGTTGAAAGACATTGTAGGCAAATTCAGCGCTTTGAATTCAATATACACAAATCTATAGTTGTAGGTAATGTACAGCTCTGTCAGTGCAAGGGGTGGTTACTGCACACCTGTTACAAACCCATAACACAGTGTTTGCCAATGGCTTTGATTACATGGAGGTTGGTTGGCTCAGTATCCGAGCTGGCTTACGAGCGTGCGTCTTGTTAACCCTATACAATCACGAATGTTTTGAAGCAAACTAGCAAAGCATTCGACCACAGTGCACTGAACCACAGTGCACTGGAAAACGCTGAAGATAAAGTTATCTTCACCGAAGAATAACAGCCACTGTTTTTTATCTGCGCTATTCAATTACTTGAAGTCTTGAACAGGTCATTTAATGTATATACCTCTAGCAGCTAGCCTGCGTGCAGTCTCTCATATTATCGTCCTATTGTTGAATAATATGACACAGACAGTATGGGATTGTTGTGGAGTAGGCAATGCTACAAGTTTAGAGAAACTCCAACGGCGTGCTGCGAGAATCGTAACTAGAATAGATTATTGACATGGTAAAATGGACCTCTCTACAAAGTAGGCGAGATAACCATGTTTTTAAACTAGTTCAAAAATGTATTCAAGTAACATACTACATTTATCTCGGGTACGAACTGAACAAGCAAAGAAGCCATTTTATTATAATGGTGCATTATTTTTAATAAACTAAAGTACAGTGGTAGTAACATTGTATACCATCTAGTTTTAATTCTTTTAGTTTTAGATATATATTGTAATGTAATGTGGTTGCAAGGGCTGTAGTTGATATAGCAGTAGTTGTTACTACTGATTAGACGACCCTGAGTAAATAAACCTGTCAATCAATCAATATACCTCTGACAGCTAGCCTGCGTGCTGTCTCGACAGGTCTCCATTCTGCGTATTGCGCGTCGAAGACGGAGAACGTTCCTACTATCTTACCATCAAAATTATTGCGCTACACCGTTGAGACGTAATGCGCATATTAAATGTCCTCATTCCCACGTTCAAGATACACCGAATTATTTTGCCGTTGGCTGTTTTTATCGCTGGAATCACCATATTTATATGTGGCCTTGTAAGGTCATACCATCTTCCTGCTTCTCTGGCGAAGAATATTTATGAAAGGCGATTTGTACAGATGCAAAGCGACTACCAGGAATGGTGGGTTGGTTTCCTGGTAAGTTTAGTAGAACTAAACTATCTACGTTTTGCTAAGCTAAACTATCTCATATTCTGCTATTTATGTGCGCTATTCATCGCATGTGAATAATCGTTCAGTTCAGTTCTTGTATCCGAATACAATCTTGAAGAACGTGTGTATAAGAGCCTGTTATTTACCTATGATAGATAGCAGAGTGTATGCCAGTTAGCAGCTAGTTAATCATTTAATAGCTTACATAATGAGTACATATGATCAGATACCGATGGGAAAACAGTGATATATCAACCAAAACTAGTTAACCAAAGACAGATCTGTGTTCTGTAGTAAAATCATAAACTTATCTCCAGGGTAAATACCGACCACAACCCATTTGTGAATCAAATTATGTGAGCTATTAAATTATTTACTAGCTGTCTGGTCTTGTTGTCTGCTATCAATTCATGTTTTATCATAATCTACACGATGAATGTATCTTTCATTTAATACCATATTATATAGCCAATAAATTGTGTATTGTACCCATGTGCGTATTGTTTTTATACATATCGGCCAAATTTTAGCCCGTTTTCACGCATTTGCCACCTTAACATTTTAATTAGTTTAGACCGATATTTTTGGGGGAGAACCAATGAAGTGTCAGCCATTGGAATTCTCAAGATTATCTTGCCATGCGTTGGTGTCTTCAATAAACATTTACTCACGCGATATAAAACAATTTGTGATTTGTTTCTCAGAAACATAGAATCTAAACTCTATACACGTCCGACATACTACTTGTAGTTGGCTAGAAGATTGACACATTAATAAAGTTTGAACCTATGTGTAAAGTTGATCGTCCAGCTTGTTGTAGTCTTGAGAAAGACTATTGTTGGTGACTGATGACCACCGCTGAGGCCGTCGTAACGTCAGTCACCAACAATAATCTTTCTCAAGACTACAACAATCTGGACGATCAACTTCACACATCTAAAGTTTATAATAATAATAGTAGACAGACGGTAGCTTAATAACTGGTAGAGCAGCGGACCAGAATCCCGAAGGTGTGAGTTCAAAATCGCACTCGAGTTAAAAATTTTCTGTCAGCTCAGCCAAACTTTCAAATTTGAGAAAATATTAGCTCAAAATTTGGCAGTCTACGATACCTGGCGACTGATCGTCAAGCTCGTATCCTCAGAGAAATGATTCTGAGTCCCGTACAGGAATCGAACCTGTAACCTTCTGATTGCCGGTGAGACGCTCTAACCATTGAGCTAACGAGACTCAGATGGAGAGCGAAGGTTACAATGAGTGTACTGGTTCGATTAATATATGTACTGCCTATGCGGCAGTCAGTATATATCGGTAATGTTTGGATGCGTTAATATACACAATGTTGTAGTGAATGTGGGAGAGCTTGGAGTAGACAGACGATACATATGAGTCTCGTTGCCTCAATGGTTAGAGCGTTTTACAGGCAATCAGAAGGTTACAGGTTCGATTCCTGTACGGGACTCAGAATCATTTTTCTGAGGATATGAGTTTGACGATCGTCTGTCTACTCCGAGCTCTCCCACATTTACTACAGCAGCTGTATATATTAACGCAGTCTTTAAAATGTTATTCACTTCAACATTAAGGGCATTTTCATCATCGCTGCACTGACACTTTCTGTTCTAATAGTATAGACTTTGAGAAAACTGCTTGTTTCATCTAACAGTTTGTGTTGTTTTAGTTAATGGCAACTGCTGTTTGGGCAATACTTGCTGTTATGCTTGATAGGGCTTGGATGGTAAGTGTTCAACATGTGTTTCTCAGTTTATAATGATAGTTTAATCATCACCATATTGCAGTTTTATGACTGAATTACAGTGGAGGGTCAACATAACAACTAATTATACGTATTTACAAAAGTAGATACATGTATGTGAACTAATATTATAACAATGTGTACTCGCTATACTATTGATATTTGACAGTTCACAAATCATTGAATCGTTCAATTATTCCACTGTATGCAGGATAACGACAATTGCCTTCACCTGAACGCAAGCTATAACCGTGTTGTACTACATTATCATGTACCAGATACTTAGATCAATCATTTTCACCATAAATTTCTTACATATGTCAACACCATGGTTAGATAAAGGTTTGAGTCCAGTGCTTCCTCGTAGGATAGGTTTAGATAGATTATACGAAGTGCTCTCTTCTGTATAAATTCTATGCACTTGTGTCGCACATATTTACAATTCTCAATATATGCCGCCCATTGTCTCACTTGAAGGTGACGGAATCACTTCACACATTCAGCTACTTTATGCCATTATTGTGCCGACAAAAGCAGTTTTTAGTATGTAATTATTTTGAGCGTCTGATAATAGGCGCGCATCACTTTTAAATACATCTGCGTATCAAGTTATGTATATTCGAATTACTGGAATTAGATCTATGGCGTTCAAGTGGTCATATTGATATTATAAACGCGCAATATGTCTGATTACTCTATGATCACCTTAATTTAGATTGTGGCATGCATTCTATTTATTGGATTCTCATGCTATAGAAAACTTCTAGCATTCTGTTGGAATACCTGATACTGAACACTGCTAAATATTTTGAGCGTCTGGTAAACACATCTGCTTATCAAGTTATGTATATATTTTTGATTTTACAAATTCTCACGTTTGGGGATTTTACATATTCGTAATAATCTAAGTCTTCCTGAGCAAAATCATAATATATCTTGTCAGTCGAAAATGTCATCTTCATGGACTTTTTTGCTGTTAAAGTTATCGGATGTGATGTCACAAGAGGCATTTTTATATAGCAAGTAACAAAACTGGTTTGGAATGCCTCTTGTGACATCACATCCAGTACCTTTGACAGCGAAAAACTCCATGAAGATGAAATTTTCGGCTGAAAATATATATTATGATTTTGCTCACGAAGACCCAAATATTACGGATATGTAAAATCCCCAAACGTGAAATAGACACTTTATATTTTTTACACTCTTGGATAATATTGCGTTTAACTTGCTCGCAATATTGCACGTGTGCTTGCAATATCAATACTTTTCAAAAGTATAGAAGTCATAAAGTTAAATTATTTTAAGGTAAATATGTTCTTTTTTGGTCTTCTTTAGTTTAAACTGGCCCTATTGATGGTCGCCTTTTCTTTTGTGATGTCGCTTTTTGGGTTTTTCTGGGACGCTGGCGAGTTTAGTGAGATTTCGAGAAATAAACGGCTGGTTAACTTTTTGGAACAAGATGGACATGTCTGCAAAACTAATTTAAACAACTTTACGTATGCTGGTGTGCGATACCTCTTCCATGACTGTCAATGCAAGAGTGAAGTCGGCGAAATCAGTAAGTTCTTATCATAACCTTTAGATATTTATCTGATATTTATACCGGGTGGCGCAAAAAAATGTTCCCCCTCTTCGACTCATTGTAATTAAAAAACTGAAAAAGCTATCTTATACAAATAAAAATTATTGAACGTAGTTATGTCTAACTTAAATTTTGATGTATGCCTTGCACATTTCTATAAAATATTAGCCGAGATATAGGCGTTTACACTCAATGTAGCGTTTTTGGAAGACGCGAAAAATTGTCTGAAATGGTCTAATAATGTGCATTATGGTAATAAAATGGTAAAAACACGCATAGTGTCGTCCGAGTTTAAACGCCTATATCTCGGCTAATATTTTATAGAAATGTGCAAGGCATACATCAAAATTTAAGTTAGACATAACTACGTTCAATAATTTTTATTTGTATAAGATAGCTTTTTCAGTTTTTTAATTACAATGAGTCGAAGAGGGGGAACATGTTTTTGCGCCACCCGGTAGTGTTAAATATTAGTTCATATATAGTATGAGATCATTACAATATTCTAAAGAAATTAAAGTTTGTGTTACTGTTTATAAACATGAAGGCGATACATTCAGCCTTCAGAGTCCCAATCAATATCGTATTTTGTATCGTGTTTTGTTTGTACGTGGTGTTCAGCTATGTGACAAAACACGATATTGATTGGGTCTCGGCTGAATGTATCGCCTTTAACACAAACTACAAACAGCGACTTACATTAGAAAGTTGGTATACCAACTTGGAACATAAACCACTTAACAGATCACAACAATTACCGACACCATACAAAAGACTTCTTCGCACGCACCAACGAACAATAGACCTACCGGAAGAAAAAAATGTTTTAAAGTTTTTTGAACGTAACTTTAATAGTTACTGTCCTGCATGACCCAACGTTTCGACACTCCAATCTAGTGTCTTCATGAGGGATGATACGAGGGGTGATCGTTGTAAAGTTAGGATCCCTTTTTATATTAACAAGATGCAAATAAGCTTCTGGTAATAAACCACCATCATCGCGATTCAATGGGGCGTGGGCGCTATAATTGATATGCCAAGCCTCCAGACCACACGTCATATCAATAGCGCCCACGCCCCCACCGAATGACGGTGGTTTATTACCAGAAGCTTATTTGCATCTTGTTAATAGATAACGTCATCATCGGTTCAATGAGGGCATAAATAGGGATCCTAACTTTACAACGATCACCCCTGATGAAGACACTAGATTGGAGTGTCGAAACGTTGGGTCATGGACAGTAACTTTTAAAGTTACATTCAAAAAACTTTTTAAAGCCAGAGTAGCGTCAAACTATGTCTGATTTATCACCTGGTTGCATTGGGAAATTATTTGTTTATATATGCATTCTAAATTGTCAACAAATTCTTGTGATATACATGTAATAAACAGAAAATAATATGGAAAATACTGTATGTACGATTTCATATATGTATATGTTTCTTTTCTAGACTTTAGATACTATATTCCTTTCTCCTGTGAGTTGTTAAATGGTCTTTACTATACCCATGCTGTGCAAGCTTTTGCCTTGGCCTGTGCTGTTGCATTCACTATGTTTACTATATTTTCGTTTGTCTTGATTTTAAAACGAATTTCCCAAGTAAGTAAAACCATTAGACTTCTAACTTTTTATTAAATGAAGCATATTTTACCAAGAACTTGTAAACACTCGTTTTTACCCTTAAATTCACAAAATAAATTCCTTAAATTGCCTCACGTTTGAGAATTTTACATATTCGTAATATTTGGATCTTCCTGAGCGAAATCATAATATATCTTGTCAGCCGAAAACGTCATCTTCATGGACTTTTTTGCTGTTAAAGTTATCGGATGTGATGTCACAAGAGGCATTTTTGTGGCAAGTAACAAAAGAAAACTGGTTAGGAATGCCTCTTGTGACATCACATCCGGTAAATTTGACTGCGAAAAACTCCATGAAGATGAACTTTTCGACTGACAATATATATTATGATTTTGCTCAGGAAGACCTAAATATTACGGATATGTAAAATCCCCAAACGAGAGATAAGCAGTTTAAATTCACAAAATACACTATAGTTGTATACATTACATGAGGAAAAGATTGGGTGTTTAATTATTTTGAACTTATTTCTTCCGCATTAGATTACTACAGCACTTCATCTTGACGAGAAACCACTGAGTGAAGACTTTGCCAATATTTCTGGAGACTGATTCATGACTGACTAACAGGGGCGTCGCTAATACAATACAATATTGGCACACCCTCCCAATATTTTGAAAAATTGAGAAAATTCTGGCAAAAAATTGAGAAAATTCTGGCAAAAATAAGAAATTTTCAGCATTAAATTCGGGCAAAAATTTGGTCTTGTAAAATATTTGAATAGTAAATAAAATTCGGGCAATTTTCAAATTTGGTTGGACACCCCCGCTGACTAATGGTTCCCACTGGTAAATGCAAATGAAAATATTGAATTCAGTAGATCAGGACAGATAATTATAGAATAATCGAGATAAAATTTGTGTATTAAACATAATATAGTATTCAAAAATTAATAAAAGTATACTGAGCCAACTCACCTCCATGTAATCATTGGCAAACACTATGTTATGGGTTTGTAACAGGAGTGCAGTAACCACCCCTGCTGCACTGACAGAGCTGTACATTACCTATACAACTATAGATTTGTGTATATTGTATCCAAAGCGCTGGATTTGCCTACAATGCCTTTCAACAAGCCACTATAGACAAAGTAGCCCGAGTTGCGTCTTGTTAACCTTATATACACAATCACGAATGTTTTGAAGCAAACTAGCAAAGCATTCGTCTGTATAGTGCACTGGACCACAGTGCACTGGAAAACGCTGAAGATAAAGTTATCTTCACCGAAGAATAACAGCCACTGTGTTTTATCTGTGCCATTCAATTCCTTGAAGTCTTGAACAGGTCATTTAATGTTATACCTCTAGCAGCTAGCCTGCGTGCTGTCTCGACAGGCGTACATATGTCGAGACTGCACGAAAGACTACCCGTTTCTAGTGGTTTATCTTCACCGAAGAATAACAGCCACTGTGTTTAATCTGCGCCATTCAATTCCTTGAAGTCTTGAAGAGGTCATTTGATGTTTTAACATCTCACTGTGATGTTATAACATCTCACTGTGCAAATATTATTTACGTGTCTTTTACTCGTCTTATTGTTGAATATTGTGACACAGTATGGGATTGTTGTGGAGTATAGGCAATGCTACAAGTTTAGAGAAACTCCAACGGCGTGCTGGGTATGCATGTTCTCGTAATATAATACCATACGAGGATCGTAACTAGAATAAATGAGAGTGGTAGAGCTATAGACATGGTAAAATGAAGAACCTCTCTACAAAGTAGGTGAGATAACCTGTACATATAGTAGAATAACTAGACAAAGTAACATACTACATTTACGAACTGAACAAGCAAAGAAGTCATTTTACATCAACTACAGCGTATGCAGTCAAAAGCCTTGCCAATTATACAGTAAAAACCCGCGTATAAGAACCTAGATTTTAAGAACCTGTTAAGCTAAGATTTTCCATTTAGACCCCCTTTACATAAGAACCTGTTTTAGGCTAAAATTTGAAAGCAGGTCCTTGACTAGTGTATATAATATAGTGTATATATGTCTACAGTTGTATGTTGTTTTGTTCCATTGAATTTACACACAGTAAGCTGTAAATTACATACAGTGTAGCTTTAAAGTGCATATAGGGTTTGTATTTGCTTAGATTGCAGATTACATTTGGAGAAAATGTATCCATAATTTATATAAATAATAGACCACACTTACGTACCAAAACCAACTCGCTTTTCTCTTAAGAAAATAAGAACCTGTTTAAGAACCTAAATAGCCTAATTTTGCAGTAAACACCATTTATATAAGAACCTGTTTAGGCTAACTTGCAAAAATCTAGGTTCTTATACGCGGGTTTTACTGTATTCCGATAAGTGATGGGTTCATTTTGGGAATTTTATCAAAAATTAGTCTTCCGATGACTTTTGAGGCAGCACTTCCCTTGCGATAGTAACTTCTAGTTAGTAACTTCTAGTTTTACTTTTTTTAGTTTTAGATATATATATTGATTGTAATGTAATGTAAGGTTGCAAGGGTTCCAGTTGATAGCAGTAGTTGTTACTACTGATTACCCTGACTGAGTAAATATAAGTGTCAATCAATCAATATACCTCTGGCAGCTAGCCTGCGTGCTGTCTCGACAGGCGTAAGCATAGGCTACCCGTAGGGGGTCTCACGTACCCGCCTAATTTAAGCTCTCTGCAGAGAAGCGTGGTTTCATATTTCCTTAATGCTTGTAATAGGTGCGTCTCTTATCTACAATTTCTGCGCTATACATGCGCGCTTCTGTCGAAGACGGACAACGTCGCTACAATCTTACCATCAATACTATTGCGCTATCACCATTGAGACATTATGCGCAGATTAAATATACTCATCCCCAGGTTCAAGATACACCGACTTCTTCTACCATTGGCTATTTTTATCGCTGGAATCACAATATTTATATGTGGCCTGATAAGGTCATACCATCTTCCCGCATCTCTGGCGAAGAATATTTATGAAAAGCGATTTGTACAGATGCAAAACGACTATCAAGAATGGTGGGTTGGTTTCCTGGTAAGTTTAAAACTAAACTATCTAACTTTTACTAAGCTAAACTATCTCATATGCTGCTTTAAGTGCGCTATTCATCGCATGTGAATATTATCGTTCACTTCAGTTCTTGTATCCGAGTACAATCTTGAAGAACGTGTATTGTTCCCAACAGGTGGAAAGCTTCTTATTTACCTGTCCCTTGAGGTACTGATTTTAAATCTCGAAGCCTAACGCTTTTGTTATGTAAACTTTGTAATATAATACAGACGATTTGCTTTATCATTTATCATTTATCATTTATCATTGCTTTATTATTTATTTGCTTTATGCAAAACGACTATCAAGAATGGTGGGTTGGTTTCCTGGTAAGTTTAAAGCTGAACTATCTACGTTTTACTAAGCTAAACTATCTCATATGCTGCTTTAAGTGCGCTATTCATCGCATGTGAATAATCGTTCAGTTCAGTTCTTGTATCCGAGTGCAATCTTGAAGAACGTGTATTGTTCCCAACAGGTAGAAAGCTTCTTATTTACCTATGATAGATTGTGGTTTCCGATAGAGCTGATTATGCAGTTTTTGTGAGAATTATACTTCGGTATAATACAGTCCCTTGAGGTACTGATTTTAAATCTCGAAGCCTAACGCTTTTGTTATGTAAACTTTGTAATATAATACAGACGATTTGCTTTATCTGTCTCTGGCCTTTCTGTTCGCAGGTCACTCACTCAATCCTTTGAGAGGTCTGGACCTTTCTATCGGCTCACCGGCTACCGAATGAGATGCGGCCCGTTTTTGGAATCGACTAAAATCGCCCTTGCCTTGATCGATGGCAACGTTTTAAAAATCTCATAGCGCTAGTGCACTTTATCCACGACCTTATCGCATCTAGAGTACTACAATACATGAAATCGTAGCATCAACTGCGCATAATATGACATGTTGTGAGTTGGGTCTAAAACTTATTTCATACATAACATGGCTTATTGTACAAAATATAGCTTATTTACATAATTTACATAGTTTACTATGGTTGATTAAGCCTTATGTAATGTATGAAATGTGATTTAGGCCAGACCCAGAACGTGTCATATTTACGCGCAGTCGACACTTCAGGGGGGGGGGGTTTATTCGCTTCCCAAAACGGGAAAATCGCGTCGCGTTATTCACATCAAACACAGCAACGCCACGCGATTTTTCTGTTTTTGGAAGCGAATAACATTTTCCTATCCTGCATGCGCGCAAACTGATACGTTTAT
This sequence comes from Chrysogorgia sp. JL179-B06, assembly GCA_035772405.1. Classification (NCBI taxonomy): domain Eukaryota; kingdom Metazoa; phylum Cnidaria; class Anthozoa; order Scleralcyonacea; family Chrysogorgiidae; genus Chrysogorgia; species Chrysogorgia sp. JL179-B06. Next base: position 4,424,209 of record JAYKKM010000450.1, on the reverse strand, counting down.
TACGCGCGTATGTGTAGCTCTTGAAAAGTGCTTGAGCGACACTCTGCGGGCGCAACATTGAGAGTTAAGTTTCCAGGGTCTGCGAGACTTGTATAGTCATGGTGAGAATTTAGAGATTGCAGCTGAGTATCAACAAACTTTATCATAATATGTTTAACCTCGTGACCTTCGAAAACTTAGAAATTTTCACCATAGCCCATAGGGACATACTCGTGACTCGTGAGCACAGAATCTCGAATGGTACATACATCTCTAAACAACAACTGCGTTGGGCTGGCCAAGGAAGATGTTATCTTCGTGGGTACGATCAATATACGTATGGTGGCTCTCTTTACAAAACTCTGAAGAAAGCAAACATAGAAGTCGACAAATGGCACGAAATGGCTCTCGACAAAGCAATGTGGGGGGACATGATTAGAGACTTGAATTTATGACTTGTTTTTATATGCGCTGTGATCTTTGTAGAATTACCTAATTCCTAGCTTGCGAAGGTATATGTCTGAGTCTGTCTGTCCTTCATAAATGCCTGTGTGTGTGAATTTATATTTTACCTACGTAGATATTGCTCGAGCTTCCTGATTACGCTAACCTGATTATCTCTTCTCCTCCGCAGAAGCTTCCGACCTCTTCCGCATTCCCTATATTTCAACCCATTACACACTCTACCGCATTGCAAGCCTCTACGGAGGAGAGAGTTACTGATCATCTCTGTACCTAAGGCTAAAGTTTGACTCATTTAATTGTTAGACCACCAAAACTATAGCAAAATGCATGTAGATGTGTGTGTTGCATTTTAAAGTTCTCACCACACGAAATACGATGAAGAAACCGAATTTTCTTATTTTCCGTCTGACCCAGAAATGGACGGACATATAGTACTGGCGCTCAATATGTTTAAATTGTAGTTGTAACTGGGGCAAACAACAATTCACTTACCACTCAGTGTCAGACTGGAACTCATTGACTACTGAACTAAAGCAGTCCTCTAATTTACAATACTTCAAAACTAAGCTAAAAATGTTTATCTAAATATTTCTATTTCAACTCAACATTTATTCTGCACTACTATATATTCTAATTCTATTTTAATTTTACTATATATTTGTTGTTACCATATATAAATTTACATATATATATATATTGCAGGACCTCCCTGAAGTGGAGCTTCCTCACATTGTCACATTTTTAAAGTCACATTGATCATGACACAAACAACCATGCCCACGCTTAACGCATGACGCAATAACCACTCACACTAATTATGACACAAACAAACTATGACGTAATGAACCAGACGTTTTTAGGCAAACCTGACAAACATGCTTTACTTGACTCTGAAGATGACCGCCGCTGAGGCCGTAGAAACGTCAGTCACCAACAATAGTCTTTCTCAAGACTACAACAACCTGGACGATCAACTTCACACATCTAATGATACTCCTAGGTTCAAACCATTTAGTTAGCAGCTAGTTTATCATTTAATAGCTCACATAATGAGTACATATGTTAGCTAGTTCTAATGATACGAAACTTGGTAAAACATCTAACCAACGACAGATCTGTGTTCTGTAGTAAAATCAGGGGTTATGGTGAGATATTTAAAAAATCAAATTTTCTATTATTATTTGATTCACAAATAGGTTGTGGTCGGTAAAGTTTCTGTTCTAATAGTATAGAACTTGAGAAAACTGCTTGTTTCATCTTACAGTTTGTGTTGTTTTAGTTAATGGCAACTGCTGTTTTGGCAATATTCACTGTTGTGCTTGATAGAGCTTGGATGGTAAGTGTTCAACATGTGTTTCTCAGTTTATCACTTGTGCCGAATCCTTCTCAGATAACATATTTACAATATATTTACTTAAGATATGTTGTTTCACTTGAAGGTGACGGAATCACTTCACATTTTATTCCATTATTGTGCCGACAAAAGGAGTTTTTAGTATGTAATTCTTTTGAGCGTCTGATAATAGCCGTGCATGACTTTTAAATACATCTGCTTATCAAATTATGTATATTCGAATTCCTGGAATTAGATCTATGACGTAGTGACATTACCCTCTTCGATAAGGAATGTTGCGTTTAAGGTGCTCGCAATATTGCTATGTGCTCGCAATGTCACTACTTTTTAAAAGTAGAAGTCAAAGGTTAAAGTATTTTAAGTTAAATGTGTTCTTTTTGGGTTTCTTTAGTTTAAACTGTCCGTAATGATGACCGGCTTTTGTTTTGTGATGTCGCTTTTTGGGTTCTTCTGGGATGCTGGCGAGTTTAGTGAGATTGCGAGAAATAAACGGCTGGTTTGGTTTTTGGAACGAGATGGAAATGTCTGCGAAACTAATCAACACAACTTTACGTATGCCGGTGCGCACTACATCTTCCATGACTGTGAATGCAAGAATGGCGCCGGCGATATCAGTAAGCTATTAACAGCCATCTTGATCTTTTTATATATTTATAATCTTTGGTGATTTCCGATGGGCAAACTCCAGCCAAAATACAAATGTAGTTCATATGAAAGATCTTACTTGAAGTTGAAAACGTAACGTGACGGGACGTGACGTGACGTAACGTAACATGTCGTAACGTAACGTAATGTAATGTTATGTTATGTTGTGAAGTGTTACAGGACCCCACTGAAAAACACTTCGGTGACGTTATTATTATTTTTAAAAAATTGCGGATTTTGACGCCATATTGGTTTCGAAAATATGAGGTCATTGAGTGATTCTTTATCGGCAGTAGAGTTGCCTTGATGACGATCACATAGTGATAGCTGTTGAGAATGCTCTTTGGAGGAAAATTAGAAGAAATAAGCTATTTAGTTCCTCATGCAGGAAAGTAGAGGAGTTTCTTCGTCATAATACGCTAGAATCACTCAGTGACGGCGTAGAAATTGGACAAACTCTCCAACTTCAACTAGCCATATCTTCTTCACTAAATTGATAGGAATGCTGAAACTTTGGAAATAAACTAAAGTCAGTAAGATCTTTCGTATGAACTACATTTGTATTTTGACTGCAGGAGTATCCCTTTATAAACAACATGGAAAATACTGTGTGTACGATTTCATATATGTATATGTTTCCTTTATAGACTTTGGTTACTATATTCCTTTCTCCTGTGAGTTGTTAAATGGTCTTTACTATACCCATGCTGTGCAAGCTTTTGCCTTGTCCTGTGCTGTTGCATTCACTATGTTAACAATATTTTCGTTTGTCTTGATTTTAAAACGAATTTCCCAAGTAAGTAACAGTATTAGACTTTTTTATTATATGAAGTGTATTTTACCAAGGAAGTTATAAATACTCGTTTCTACCATTAAATTCACAAAATAAATTCCTTAAATTCACAAAATACATTAGTTGTACATTGCATGAGGTAAAGAGATTGGGTGTTTCATTATTTTGAACTTATTTCTTCCGCGTTAGATTACTACAGCACTTCATCTTGACGAGAAGCCTTTGAGTGAAGACTTTGCTAATATTTCTGGCGACTTGTACATTGATTCATAACTGACTAATGAATCCCGCTGGTAAATGCAAATGAAAATATTGAATTCAGTAGATCAGTATAGATAATTATAGAATAATCGAGATTCAATTTGTGTATTAAACATAATGTAGTATTCAAAAATTAATAAAAGTTTTCTCTGATTTGAGAAGATTAGATTGAAGTCTTAATTTTTATTAGAGGAATCGCGTTGAAATCAACCTCGTTCCCAGGGCATTTTGCCGAAGGTCGGCGAAAATGGCCCTGGGATCTTGTCACATGACACCCAGAATTTCTGAGTGTTTAGATATGATAATTTTTCTGGTCTTTGTTCCATTTCCTTTGTCTACTTTGTTTACCTGAATAATTGAGAAATATTAAATGCTCTTCAGAGTTGTTCATGTCAGCATTCGTCGGTATAAAAACAGTTAACAAGCTTAATAATCCACCATACATCTATGGTTATCTCTTACAAAAGGTTATCACTTCTAATTTGCTGTAAAATTTGAAGACAGCATTCAGATTTAGATGAATAAATTATAGTCGGCTGAATTAATTAGTTTTATGACAAGCCAATCGCATTATAGAATGGACCAGCCGATCCCGTCGACCTTCGCCGTGGAGGCAAAATGCCCTGGGCAAGTATTTCAAGTTTTCAAAAACCCCGTATAAAACCAGGAATTATAAGACTTAAAACATCTTAGATATTTCTCCTCACAACACATCATGTTGGTTGCACAGTTTTCTACCACACACCACGAGTCACGTGTCCTCTTCTGCACATTCATACATTCGCACTTTTCTACGTCACACCTTCGCACGATCGACGCAACCTTCGTCGTCCGTCGTCGTTGCTTCGTGAAATTCCGGAAGCAGTATTGAAACATCACATCCTGACATGGTTGGGCTTGAATGATTTCTTGCCATTTGTTACCGTAGTCTTCTCCTTCGCAGACGAAACAGGTTACTTTTAAAGTTAGAATACGTCCTTTAAAATAAGAATGCGATAGAAAGACATGTTAGAAAATGCCTTGATATACTAAACATTGTTTAGGACAAAAAGAATCTGGAACTACCCAAACCAATAACCACTCATACCGTAAATGATCGATTATTAAATTTTGTAACTTTTTTGCAACTTTTTGGACAAAATTCTCATAACAACCTTTATTCACACAAAAACCCAATAAATTCAAAAAGAACTTCATGATCTCTTCGCCATTATGCCCTTTTCGTCGCTGTCTATCAAGTACCAAAATCATTTAAACATTTCCAGTTGTGTTTGGGGATTTTATATATATTCGTTAAAAAGAACTTCAATCTCTTCGCCATTATGCCCTTTTCGTCGCTGTCTATCAAGTACCAAAATCATTAAAACATTTCCAGTTGTGTTTGGGGATTTAATATATATTTGTAATCTTTGGGTTCTACCAAGAAGAAATGTAATATATCTTGTCGTTCGAAAATTTCATCTTCATGCCTTTTTCCACTGCTAAAGTTGATTTACTATTCACAAGAAATTATATCAAAGCAGGGACACACGAAGTCATTGCACACTAACTCAACAATGAAATACAAAGAAAGTTTGGCTCTGAACTTTAAACACATCTGTTTAGACAAAATTCGCTCAATTCCCAAACTTTCTTAGTATTTCACTGCTGAATCAATGTGCAATGTTTTTGCGTGTCCCTGCTTTGACGTCATTTCCTGTGAATAGTAAACCAATTTTAGCAGTGTAAAAGGTATGAAGATGAAATTTTCGCACGACAAGATATTTTACAATTCTCAAGAGATTCCAAAGATCACAAATATGTAAAATCCCCAAACGCAGGATAGGCAATTTACTGAGAAATTGGAAAGTGTAACTGTATCCATACTGTATCATAGGAAAAGATTAATTGAAATATAACTGTCGTATTTTTCACTCTTCTTCCTACTTACCAATATCATATGTGTCTTTCACCAGCAAGGACATTGGTGGTCCAGGGAAAATATCGATGCTGATTCTTTTAAAAAATACTATTCTTATTACAACACCTGCAAGAAAGGCTAAATGAACACAAAGTATTTTGTTAAATCACTGTTGTCATCCGCTCAATATTTCCATGGGTATTATCATAGTATACAACCAGCTGTTGTGGGGCTAGTGGTTACCACTGTCCACGCATGTCCATGAGCTGGGAGACACATGTTCAAGGTCTTAATAATAATTGAGGAGAAAGTGCTGCCTTTGCAATAATATCAGCAAATGGTAAGACTTCTTCTCGGATAACGACCTTAAATCGTAGGTCCTCGGAACCCCTATCAATTGGACTTCTAGCCTGTTGGGGTATTCCGTTCACCTAAGAGTGATGAATCTACTAAACTAAACTACATGAAGCTAGATTGTTTGACGCTTTAAATATTTTGTTATGTTGACAATTAGTGCATTCGTCAACAAACTCTAAAAATACAGTACAAAAATCAATAATTTTCACTGTTTTAAGGACAATAATACGACCAACAAAAAGTCTACACTCTCAAACAACAGAACAAAAGTACTATCTTATATATTAATTGTAAGATTACTGAAGCGTTCAAACAACCTTCAGCTGGATATGCTTGGTTAACCGCCTCCCCTATAACAACCAGTGTTATGACTTACAACCTAACTTATTTTGAAAATATTATTATTGATAATACAATCACTATTATAAACAGAACACTTTCCCCCAAAAAAATTAATCAAAGTGGTCCTATTCGAGTTTATGCAATCTAAGACTTTATACCGTACAAGTTTACTTGGCAAATTCGTTGCATAAAAATACTCTATATTTGAAAGGTTGATTTGAATATATTTTGTTGCTACTGTGTTATGTAAGATTGAATTCAAGATATGACGTTATTTGAGAGTATTGTATAATGCTCCTAATATGTCTTTATTATTATTTGAAAAGTGGAAATGATGCAATTACCTGTGATTAACAATAGGATTATGTTAGTCCGCGTGAACGGTTTCTTGGACATTGACAAGACGTTTGTGAAAGTCGCAGTGTGGAGCATTGACCCGTGTCTCTTCGCCTTGGCTGGAAGTACGTATCATACAACCTGCTAAAAAGCTTTTTTTAAAACCATAACATGACTTTGCCACCTGTTGATTACCGGATGTTCATTTAAATCTATTCTCTGCTCTATTTCGATGCAGTGAACGGGGGAGCTGTGTAGAATTCTAGAGTACCAACGCTCTCTGAGCTGCTGAAGCCGTTGCTATATTTCTAAACCATTTAAAATGAGTTTGCTTCGAGAGATAGGTATTTGAGAATACCTGTCTTCATGTCTGTATTAGCTTCGTTAGCTTTTTTTGCTTAAAGGACATTGGCAACACAAATTAAGTTTGTCTAGTATGAACGAACTCGTAAAATGATAGAGTAACACCTTTTATAACTTTTCCGTATTTTACTTCGTTTTTGAAATATTTCAGTTTGTTTGATATGTAAATGAGATGGTCTCTGACGTCAGGTGCTGGTTAGAGAATTTTCACTCATTAAAATATTAGTTCCATCTTCAAGTTTGTTCCACAAATTTACTTGAAATGTGCGTATAATAACTCCTCATGATAATGAACATTGTAAACTTAGCAATCACTGAGATATAAGACATTTTTTAATGAGTGAAAATTATCTACCAGCACCATCTTATTTACATATATCAAACAAACTGAAATATTTAAAAAACGGAAACGTTGTAAAAGGTGTTACTCTATCATTTTACGAGTTCTAGTTTCTCGTAATGATAAATGAAGACGATTGTGAAACTGCAAACAACATAAACTAATTTTAATATCTTTAATTTACATCGTATTTCCCTCGTACAATCTTGTAGCGAACTCCAGGACAATCCTGGACCCTTCCTCCCTCAAACAACACAACTCCATGTTCTTGTAGGCTCGCCTTCTCGCCTGGAATATATGCGATAATTGTTTGTCCGTTGTTTAGTCTTACAAGAGCACATTTTCTATTCGCTGAGTTTGGTTTCTTGGGCTTACGAATAAACACCTTGACACAGACGCCTTTTCGTTGAGGTCCCAGCAAAATCTTTTTCTCCTTTGTGGTGGCTACCATAGTTTTCTGTTTATGCTTTTTGGTTCGTCGTTTGCCGCGAAGAATTTGGTGCAATGTTGGGAATGTGCGGATTTTTGTGATGTTTGGTGATTGGAGGAAGAAGCTCTGTGGGCTAACCCGAGTGTGACATAGTTTAGGACGTTGTAGAGAGTACGAGAAGAAAGGACGGCGGAAGGTTTTAGCACATTGATTGTTCACATTCAAAGCGATAGGACCTTAAAAATATAATATAGACGGGAAGGTTGAAACACGAGTCAATACTACAGCAAAAGCAAGGTAGGTTGATTAATTTTACATCTTCCTTCTCTATTCTTCAATTCCTATTTTCTCTCTTTTCGCTTTGCTCTTTCTTTCTCTCCTTTTCTCAATGCTTCCTTCCTCCCCTCTCTGTCTAGCTGTCTATCTGTGCTGTCTGTCTATCTGTGCTGTCTGTCTGTGCTGTCTGTCTATCTGTGTTGTCTGTCCATCTGTACTGTCTGTCTATCTGTACTGTCTGTCTGTGCTGTTTGTCTGTCTGTCTGTTTGTCGGTCGGTCTGTCCGTCCGTCCGTCCTGTCTATCTGTGCTGTCTCCGTACTGTCTGTCTGTGCGGGTCCTGTTGTATTAAAGTTGATCGCCATTTGAACACCGGTTACAGTTGATTTTAACGGCTTATTTGTCCCCTCAACTATTACATACCTTGGCCTACGCCAAGTGCGCAAGTCTTTTTAGGGCCATACAATCTGAAAACGCATTCGGGCTAAATATTTGATCAAAACAGAGAGAGAAACCATGAAATATATCACGTGAATTATTGAACCTTTATCATTTGACAGATATTGAGTTGAAGTATAAAATTACAAACTACACAACTTACAGAAAATGTAAAACATTTAGAATATGTGAAAGCCGTTCTTTGTGGTAAAATAACCGAGGAATAACTGCCAAGACAACGAGAAAATAACGAGGCTTTTGATAGCAATGTATCCAAGACGGCCGCCATATTGGACAATTACAGCGCAAGAAGACTGGGAACGATATCAACATGGCGGCTCCGATGGGAAGTGATTTGAACTTTGTGGAAAACGTTGAAGAAATGGAACACAAACTTAAGTATTCCGTGCATGCTTGGTCAAGTTTTGCCGTCAACTTTCACCCAGGGTAAGTGGAAGTTTACCTAATGTTTTGAATACTAAGAAAAACATTTGGTTTATTATACTTTTGTTGACTTATTTGTAAATATGGTTAATGGTTTTATATTTGTTTTTGTATGCTTTGATAAATATTGCAATAGAGCCCCAAAATATATCCTCCTGAGAGTAATCTGCAGTGTGAGAAACTATAAAATAATATTAATTATGTATGCATCATTTATCAATACATCAACATCTTCCATACTTCAATACTTCATAGTATTATAGTAATCTTATACTAATAACAAATAATTTCCCAACACAACCAGGTGATAAATCAGACATAGTTTGACGCAACTCTGGCTTTAAAAAGTTTTTTGAACGTAACTTTAAAAGTTACTGTCCATGATCCAACGTTTCGACACTCCAATCTAGTGTCTTCATCAGGGGTGATCGTTGTAAAGTTAGGTCCCTATTTATACCCTCATATTACCACTAATCTACGGTACCATCAGAGACATTGTCTCGAGGCTTGGCATATCAATCGTTCCTACGCCCATTGAATCGTGATAATGGTGGTTTATTAATACCAGAAGCTTATTTGCATCTTGTTAATAAATAACGTCATCATCGGTTCTATGAGGGTATAAATAGGGATCCTAACTTTACAACGATCACCCTTGATGAAGACACTAGATTGGAGTGTCGAAACGTTGGGTCATGGACAGTAACTTTTAAAGGACAGTAACTATTAAAGTTACGTTAAAAAAAAATTTAAGCCAGAGTAGCGTCAAACTATGTCTGTTCTACTAATTAACAATTTGATTATAACGGCCCCTTCCTCCAATGTTTATTTTAGTAACATTACGGAAGATAAACCACAAGACCAAAACTCAAGATGGTCCTCAGAAACATATTACCCTTCGCAGGTTGGTTATGCTGCAACCATCAAGCCATATCAATAATCATAAAACGGTTTCTAAAAAGTCTAATATATCTAAAACAAATATCTAAAAAGGTTGGTGTAACTGCCAAAATAGCATGTACAGAATGCCACTGTAAGTTGTCTAACGTTTCGAGCAAGCTTCTAAGAGTGAAACGTTTCACTCTCTGACGATTCGAAGGGCCTTCACTCGAAACGTTAGACTACTTACACTCTATTTTGGCAATACACCAACCTTTTTAGATATTTGATTTGTATTAATTGCTGTTTTGGGTGTTTACTGTTACAGAATACATAACTGACAGAAGACAATGAACAGCTGTCAACATCACCAATTGACTAAGAATTGGGTTATATTAACTATATTAAGAACAATGGCATTATGTTTATGATTTATAGTACATAATTTTGAAACTTGAAAAGCCAGCGACAGTCACAAAGATGACGTTTGGTAAATACCAACAGAATCACGTTTGTAATCTGAAGAAATTTAAAGTTTTTGGAAGTTTACACGATGACCATGAACACATGATGGAATTACTACAAAGGTGATGGTAGATCAACATACAAATTCTCCTTAGTGGTCTTCAAACATTTCTTATAGTACTGGTTGGGAGAAGTTGTTTTAAATCAGTCTATATTTTGCTGATCATTTCATTTATTCTCATTACCTCTATGCTTGGTTGACCATTGATCTTATTAGGAGAAGTTACTTGCTGATCACTCCTGGGCATATTTAATCTGATTATTCTCTCATACACATGTAGTTCACCAATTAGCTTACTGACTTCAATGTTTTTAACCCCTCAGTGCAGCGTATCTGTAGCTTTCCTGTAATCATTATTAAATAAATATTGTCTTGTGTTAATGTGTTATTTAGTGGTTTAAAAAATGACAGCGTAAAAGAAACGTTTGCACTCAGATATAAGTTGTGTGAAAATCCATTCCCAGTCAAGTACATTAAAATAGGTAATGTTGTACAGCACTACTATTACTAAACTAATACAGTATTTAAACTAATATACATGTTGTATACCTACGGTATACATTATTATAAATTTGAATAACAGTTACTACTACATGTACACATACCATATATAAAACAAATAGATTCCATTTTGCCGTTGTCTGTTCAGTTATAGATGCACAGAAGACGTCAGAACGTGGTGAGAACAAAAAGTGGCCCACAAGACGGAGTCGAGTGGGTCACTGATGTTCTTACCATGTTCTGATGTCCTCTGTGTATCTATAACTGAACAGACAACAAAAAATGGAATCTATTTGTTTTGTTTTATACAATAAAAAACAACCACAAAGGTTCATCAAAGCTGTTGGGGCATGAAAAAAGAAAAACACAGCTGCTGACGTGATTTGACACCATCCATGTGTCTGTACTTTAATAGATCATGGGCAAGAACCAATGAAAATGCATATATAAGTCACGTGATTGTATAATATATATTTTATACAGTACATCAGTACATGCTTATAGTAGCTTATTACGAATAAATATGAAAGCTGCTAAGTTCTCAAAAGAACTGGACACAATATGAAAAGGAGAAATAAGAGAACTTCAATGTGGACATAAGTACTCTTACCTACATGTACTTAAGTATTTTTCAACACATTGAAGTTCAGTCCTATTTCTCTTTTTCATATTATAATATAATATATAAAGTAGCTTATTAGCCATTTAAATCTCAAATATATATAAATCTTATAATACCAGAAGTGTGTACAAAAGTCATCTATATACTCACTATAATGTTTAACATTATCTTTAGTTCCAACAATGACCTGGGGTCCAAGTTTTAACTTCAGTATTTGGTTTGTGGAACTTATTGGAATCGATGAAGCATCTGTTGTTAAGTCCTGTTCCAACTGGATCAACACTGTAAGAGATTCATTCATGGTTGACTTTGTATTGTACAGAGCTAAAACCACACAAGCTGTTGCAACTACAATGTTAATGGTTGAAGCTGAAGAAACATTTTTATCATGGCTAAACTATCTTGTTGACAACATTGTTCATATTGTAGTTGCCTACACACCATTGTTCATGCAAGTTGTGTGTGTGTTTTATGCATGTGTACAATTCCTATAATTATTTTTTGTTGTCATGCAGCTATTTTAAATTAGTCATGTGTTGTAGGAGCAAAAGAAAATCTGTTCGAGCAGGTTAATATTAATTTTTTTGAATTAATATCTCTTATAGTACCGCGAACAAGAAGCAATACGTCTGTGCTTGAAACATTTTCGGCAAAGAAATTATAACGAAGCATTTCAATCTTTGAAGAAAAAGACCAAAGTAGAACTAGAACATCCAATTCTATCAAATTTACATGAAGAACTGGTGAGTATGAACTAAAAAGTGATACCATGGTACATTATACCTGTAACAGAAAAAGTTAACTAGTATATACATAATTAATATTAGAGAGGATTTAATAAAGTCATATATATATATATATATAATAATATGGAAAAAGTGACTGCCCCAACTGGGAATCGAAGCCTGGTCTTCGAATCAACGTTTCGGCGCTCTAACCTTTGAGCTATTGAGACTCAGTCAGAACAGTCAGTGATTTCTCCATACCCGTATGCATAGTAAATTCGCCACTTTCACTCGACACTTTCACTAGCCATAACGTGGAGCAAGGCCTCTCGACCGTGCAAAGCGATACACAACTTCTTGTATACAGATGGCTTTAAGAATAATAATAGTGGTTACATGAGATGTCTGCCTGTTGGTGTCGAGTGAAAGCGGCTAATTTACTATGTATATGGAGAAATCACTGACTGTTCTGACCGTGTCGCAATAGCTCAAAGGTTAGAGTGCTGAAATGTTGATTCGGAGACTAGGTTTCGATTCCCGGTTGGGGCAGTCACTTTTTCCATATATGTATTTGAATAGTATATACATGTTTAACCTTACAGTATATTATGATTATTGCATGGCATATGTCAACAAAGTATTGTAGCCAATAGTAATATGGCAGTGTTATGATACAGTACCACTTGACAGGTGGTAAACTCTAATTTTGACAAGTCTGAGGAGATTATTGAAATAGCTGCCAATGGTTAGTTTATCCATAATTTCAATTTTAATTAAACCTTTTGTATTTTTATTATATATATGGTATGTTTTTTAAACTATATTTTGTTATATTCTGCAGATGGGTTGTTCAATAATTTTATTGGGCAACAAGATTACAAAGCAAGATGGAATCCAATCAGTTTAACTTGTTCTGGTAATTGAGTTTTAAAAGAGCATGTTTTATAGAGAGTTTATCTTTGGTTATCTTTTCATTTATTTGCATTACCTCTGTGCTTTGTTATCCAGTGGTGTAACTAGGAATTTTTAGCATGGGGGTAAGCATTAATATTTTTCAATAAGCCCCTGTTAACCATTAAGTATTTAAACTAAATGTACCACTGTTCTAGACCTTAATTTGGACACTTCTCAACCTGGCATGCGAGGTGGCCATCAGATGTGTATCGACACTGACAGCCAGCTGATTTACCTACTTGGAGGATGGGATGGCAATGAAGATTTGGCTGACTTTTGGATGTTCAACATTCGCTCCAAAACATGGAAGCTTGTGTCAAATGATACAGAACAAGATGGTGGGCCGTGTGCACGCTCTTGCCACAAGATGTGCTTGGATTACAAAAGAAAATTAATTTTTACCTTAGGACGGTACCTGGATTCAGAAGTTCGAAATACCACCCCTTTGAAGGTAAATGTAATGAAGATTTGCTAGGTCAAGTACAGAAAATCTTAATTGTGGTATGAATACTGATAAACTAGAGCTATAGGTTTCGCAACAGTTATGGATATTTCCCGAGATATCAATAGAACAAAGAGGTAGTTCAATTTTGGATGTTTTTCAGCCGGACAGGAAAGAGTTAATACAGTGTAGCTATAATTTTCATAATGAGTTCTGTTATATTTTTTAGAGTGATTTCTTTGTCTACAATGTAGAAAGTCAACAGTGGACATTGATATCTGAAGATACTGCTGCTGATGGTGGGCCACCATTAATTTTTGACCATCAGGTTTCTAAATATATTACAGAACTTATCCCTATCCAGGGTTTTTTGGATTTTACATATTTGTAATCTTTGCGTTCTACCAAGAAGAAATGTAATATATCTTGTCGTTCGAAAATTTCATCTTCATGCCTTTTTCCCTTGCTAAAGTTGATTTACTATTCACAGGAAATGACATCAAAGCATGACACGCGGAGTCATTGCACACTACATGTAACTCAACAGTGAAATACAAAGAAAGTTTGTCTCTGAACTTTAAACACAACTCAACAGTGAAATACAAAGAAAGTTTGTCTCTGAACTTTAAACACACCTTATGGCAAAATTCGCTCAATTCCCAAACTTTCTTTGTATTTCACTGCTGAATCAATGTGCAATGTTTTTGCATGTCCCTGCTTTGACGTCATTTCCTGTGTCATCACTTTAGCAGAGGGAAAGGTATGAAGATGAAATTTTCGCATTACAAGATATTTTACAATTCTTCTCAAGAACGATTCTCTCAACTAAAAGCTGATTTTGTGCGTTCTAAAATGCTTTTTACATGTAGATGTGTATTAATGTGGAAAACAACATGATTTACTTATTTGGAGGACGAGTTCTAGCCAAGTAGGTTGATTATTCTTAAAGGGATATGGAAATATAAATTAACTTTGTCTCATTTGAAAGAACTCGTGAAATGGTATAACAAGACCTTTTACAATTTTTCCTTATCTTTTTTGGTTTTCGAAATAATTTGACGAAAGACAGCGTGCTGTCCGCCATCTTGGAATTATTTTCGATATGCATGTGACGTCATAAGTAGGGTATCTTGACAACCTTACGACATTATGAGCCAGAAACTCGATTATGTTGCACTATTTTCAATTGGCCCACAGCATTTTAAAAAGCCTTCCGCGGAAATTCGGTCACCTATGGAATAGTTTCATCAGGTTTACCCTGCTTGTGACGTCACCAATTAATTGATCAAATATTACAACAAGATGGCGGATTGTAGACTGTCTTTTGTCATAATTATCTGAAATATTTCAAAAACCAAGAAAGATACAGAAAAATTGTAAAAGTTCTTCTTATACCATTTTACGAGTTCTTTCAAATGAGACAAAGTTAATTTATATTGCCATATCCCTTTTAGCATACTATGTGGAATAATAAATTATTTACAAATTACTGCACAAGCAGACATCTTACCTTGTAAAAAAAATAAATTTGCCATGGATTTTAATAATTAATAATTGTGATTATGATGAATTTGTTTGTAGTTCATCGAATGAGATAGCTGGACTACCAAGTCCTGTCATATTCAGTGGCTTATACTCTTACCACAGTGGAACACACACATGGACAAAACTTAGGTACTTGCAATTTGATTCATTTCTGTTCAACTACTGTAATCTGTAAAACAGATGGTACTACAGTTTATTTTGCTTGTGGTTAAATAACTTAATAAACCTATCTCACTAAACCTAAATATTCCAAAACACTTTGCAATACTCTACTGTGACTTTTAGTTTATATTATACTTTATGTTTAGGGATGATTGCTCTGGACTAAGGTCAAGAATTGGACATTCCATGCTTTTTTATAATGTTAGTATCAGTAGTCAGGGTCCTAATTAGCGCTCCAAAACAGCTTCGCATATTTCTGTAGTGTCACAATGTAGCGTAACATCTCCCAACGTTGCGTAGCATCTTACAATTTAGCGTAACGTCTTACAACGTAGCTTAACGCCTTCTAACGTAGCGTAACGTCTTACAACTTAGTGTAACGTCTTACAACGTAACGTAACGTCTTACAACGTAGCGTAACGTCTTACAACGTAGCGTAACGTCTTACAACTTAGTGTAACGTCTTACAACTTAGTGTAACGTCTTACAACGTAACGTAACATCTTACAACGTAGCGTAACGTCTTACAACTTAGTGTAACGTCTTACAACGTAGCGTAACGTCTTACAACGTAGTGTAACGTCTTACAACTTAGTGTAATGTCTTACAACGTAACGTAACATCTTACAACGTAATGTAACGTCTTACAACTTAGTGTAACGTCTTACAACGTAGCGTAACGTCTTACAACTTAGTGTAACGTCTTACAACGTAGCGTAACGTCTTACAACGTAGCGTAACGTCTTACAACGTAACGTAACATCTTACAACGTAGCGTAACGTCTTACAACTTAGCGTAACGTCTTACAACTTAGCGTAAAGTCTTACAACTTAGCGTAACATCTTACAACGTAGCGTAACGTCTTACAACTTAGTGTAACGTCTTACAACGTAGCGTAACGTCTTACAACTTAGTGTAACGTCTTACAACGTAACGTAACATCTTATAACGTAACGTAAAGTCTTACAACGTGGTGTAACGTCTTTCATGGTTTCATTTTGATTTAGAGAAATCAAGCACTCTACATTTTTGCTGGTCAAAGAGGAAGAGAATTTCTGAAGTTGGTTCTTGCCTAGATTTGTTTTAATGTTTCTTATAAAACATTTTAAATGTGTATGTCAAAATAGTTATAATTGTAATTGTTCTTGATTTTAGTGATTTTACAATGTACAATACAGAGACAGATAGTGTGACTACGCTTTCATCTGCCACTTGGAGAGGAAATGACGATGGTTGGTAGCTCAATAACATCTTAATTTATCATATGCTCTGTGTTACTAACATTATAATTATTATGTTTCTATTATGTTGAGTACAGTAGTTGAAGTTGTTTATAATACCTGGTGGTTGTATAATTTAAAAATATAAATTATCTATTTTCAGTCCCGGCTTCCGGTTTTACTCAGCGCGCAACAATTGACCCAGAGTCAGGAGAAATACATGTGTTATCTGTAAGTCATTTGAACAACAGAAAACGATATAAATGCTGCAATATTTTATTTGCCTGTAACATCTTAATTAAATGAAGTATGAAGTTAAATAGTTAATCATCCAAGTTGTTACAGAAAGACTGTTGTGTGTGACTGGTGTTTTGACTGCCTCACCGCGATGGTCATCTTTGGAGTCAAGTAAAGAGTATTTGTCAGGGTTTGCCTATATAAATGTATAATATATATATTACAAAGTGAAAAGGTGGTAAACTGCCAAGAATTTAGTGACGAAATACTGACGTTTCGAGCGGAGCCCTTCATCAGAGTAGCCCTTCATCAGAGTAGCCCTTCACCTCTCGTCTTACTCTGATGAAGGGCTCCGCTCGAAACGTCAGTATTTCGTCACTAAATTATTGGCAGTTTACCACCTTTTCACTTTGTTATATATTCAAAACACTGTCTACGCAGCACTCTACTTTTTTACTACTCTATAATATATATTATAAGATGTGTGAAGTTGATCGTCCAGGTTGTTGTAGTCTTGAAAGACTGTTGTTGGTGACGGCCTCAGCGGCGGTCATCTTCAGAGTCAAGTAAAGCATGTTTGTCAGGGTTTGCCTATATATATATGTCTGGTTCATTACATCATCGTTTGTTTGTGTCATAATTAGTGTGAGTGGGTGTTGCATCATGCGTTAAGCATGGGCCAATATTGTTTGTCATGCGTTAAGCGTGGGTATATTGTTTGTCGGTAGGTCTATTGTTCGTTGGTGCGTGCGAAGTCTTTTGTATGGTGTTGGTAATTGTTGTGATCTGTTAAGTGGTTTATGTTCCAAGTATATATAATATATATTATATATGGTTACCAACATAATATTTACCAGCAACAGTTTTTCTCAAGACTACAACAACCTGGAGATCAAAGGCCCATCTACACGATACGATTTGTCGTATACGATTGTCATCTTGGTGTATGTGATCAAACTGTACACGCGTGTCAACATTCGCCATCCAATCATAAACACGAATTATGTCGTGTACAAACAATTACATACGCCAGTACGACAATCGTATACGACAATGTACGCCAGTACGACAATCGTATACGACAATGTACGCCAGTACGACAATCGTATACGACAATGTACGCCAGTACGACAATCGTATACGACAATGTACGCCAGTACGACAATCGTATACGACAATGTACGCCAGTACGACAATCGTATACGACAATGTACGCCAGTACGACAATCGTATACGACAATGTACGCCAGAATGACAATCGTATACGACAATGTACGCCAGTACGACAATCGTATACGACAATGTACGCCAGTACGACAATCGTATACGACAATGTACGCCAGAATGACAATCGTATACGACAATGTACGCCAGAATGACAATCGTATACGACAATGTACGCCAGTACGACAATCGTATACGACAATGTACGCCAGAATGACAATCGTATACGACAATGTACGCCAGTACGACAATCGTATACGACAATGTACGCCAGAATGACAATCGTATACGACAATGTACGCCAGTACGACAATCGTATACGACAATGTACGCCAGAATGACAATCGTATACGACAATGTACGCCAGAATGACAATCGTATACGACAATGTACGCCAGTACGACAATCGTATACGACAATGTACGCCAGAATGACAATCGTATACGACAATGTACGCCAGAATGACAATCGTATACGACAATGTACGCCAGAATGACAATCGTATACGACAATGTACGCCAGTACGACAATCGTATACGACAATGTACGCCAGGATGACAATCGTATACGATGAATCGTATCGTGTAGAAGGGCCTTAAGTCACACTTCTAATGATACTCTAGCTAGGTTCAAACCATTTACCTTATCGAGAAATGACTTGTTCTTTTAGGGGTTAAGTAAAGACAAAATCAAAAGGGAAGAATCTGCACGTAATTCATTTTGGGTTTACAGTATCGAGAGCAATACATGGTCATGCATTTACAAAAACGAAAACACTGGTTATCAGTATTGGTCTAAAATGCAAAATATTGAACCATGTCCAAGGTTTGCCCACCAATTGGTTTATGACCATGTTAGTAAGGTAATTAGAGTGCTTGTCAAAAACCTGCTTCTCATTCTGTCAGTTGAAAACTCATGCAGATAGAGTTAGTTATACCACGCATCCAGTCATACATAGCTATGCAAGCCTGGATATTAGCTGTCGATCACGGACATTGTCCGGTACAAATATCCCATTTCTAGAGATTTGACAGTTACAATATTAATTGTGTCTGTCATTTTGTCTGATGCTCATGTTGTCCGAAGATTATACTCAGCTTTTTGTGAAAGTAAAACATTTTTGTGTTGAATGGACTGCGTTTAGATTTCGTATTGTACAACCTCAGATGAGAGACATTGCGCTAAGTTTGGAGACATTGCGCTAAGTTTTCAGAGACATTGCGCTAAGTTTTCAGAGACATTGCGCTAAGTTTTCAGAGACATTGCGCTAAGTTTTCAGAGACATTGCGCTAAGTTTGGAGACATTCATTGCGCTAAGTTTGGAGACATTGCGCTAAGTTTGGAGACATTGCGCTTAAGTTTGGAGATATTGCGCTAAGTTTGGCGAAATTGCGCTGAGTTTGGCGACATAACAACAACTTTGGAGACATAACAACAACTTTGGAGACATTGCGCTAAGTTTGTGAGACGTTACGTCAAGTTGTAGGGTGACAGGTACAATTGTTTGTGTGTCCATTACCAATTTATTTATGCTGGTCATTCTGACAGGTACAACGAAAATAATTCTTTCCAGGCTTGCATACATATATAAATGTTGTACTCATTCATGTTTATTATAATTAAATTTGCAGGTTCATTATTTATTTGGAGGAAATCCTGGAAAATCAGGTCTTCCAAAGATGAGATTGGACGACTTCTGGTCTTTGAAGGTGTGATTCATCACTATAGCCAAGTACAGTACTTAATTAACAAGATCATTGTCTCAACAGGTCCTGGTTTGGTCTTACAAAGATGATTGACATGACACAATTATTGCTAGTAGTGTTTTGGTTTATTCAATTCAAAATATTGAATAGTCATGATGGGAGTAAACTGAAATGTGTATGTATTAATGTGTATGTATGTAATTATCTCTTTCATAGTTAACAAAGCCATCATTGGTTCACTTGCTAAGGAGATGCAAGTATCTCATTAGAAAACAAAAGTAAGTAAATTAGGTCTGATCTTATGAAAGTGCTCACGTTTGGGGATTTTACATACGGTAATATTTGTAATAATATTTGGGTCTTCTTGAGAAAAATCATAATATATCTTGTCAGCCGAAAATTTCATCTTCATCGACTTTTTTTCTATTAAAGTTATCAGATGTGATGAGGCATTTTTGTGGCAAGTAACAAAAGAAAACTGGTTTGGAATGCCTCTTGTGATATCACATCCTGTGACGTTTTGACAGCAAAAAAGTCCATGAAGATGAAATTTTCGACTGACAATATATATTATGATTTTTCTCAGGAAGACCCAAATATTACGGATACAGTATGGAAAATCCCCAAATGTGAGATGGGCACTTTAAGGTCATGTGACCCTTATTTTATCTCCAGTTTTCATTGAACTAATATCACATCTCTTTTTAGGTTCTATGAACTAGTGAAATCCAACACTTTCGAGGCCTTAACTTACCTCCAAGTAAATACACATTATCAACTGCTCCTTTAAGCTTATGTTTTAATACAAATACTATAGGATGGAGATGAAATTAAGCAACATGCATTTATAGTTTCATTTAATTTACTAGCATGATTTATCAGCCACAGTTGACCATGACGATGATGATGAGAGACACAAGGTTAGTATTGTATATAAAGTAAATGGTTTGAACCTAGGAGTACTAGAACCCAGACAGAGTTGCCGAACCTGGTGTACCTGTGTTGACTTCCGAGCTTCAAAGTAGAGTTGTTGATTCTATCCTGTGCTTCGAGGGTTTTTGTCCGGGTTCTCTGGTTTTCCCCCTCTGTAAAATCATTCCAGAGATAGGAGTGCCCACCCCTACCTTCAGATAGCAGCTAAAGAAAGAGAAGCATTCGGGTCTCCTCTGACTACGGCCGCCCAACAACAACAACAAATATGCGGGTGTTGAGTCTTAAAATGTTAAGCAACAACCACCAATGAAACTTTTTCCTTTCACTTAGTTTGAACTGCTAACATCCAATTTGTTCACATCACTGGATGAAAGTGATAGCAGCCATGTTGGTAAGATCATCATAATATAAGTAATAGTTACCTATTACCACACATTCTGTGCTTTATTGTTTAATAATTTTAACATCAAGTTCAGAGTTAGAGACAAAAATTTATTTTTTTCATAGCAGAAGAATTTCACATCGACAATGAACAATTCATTGGACGTTCCAAGGTATGTACAGCAAAGACTAAACTTTTTTCAATTGTATTTGGCACCTCTTCGACTTTGTGAAAATTCAAGTGGCATCAACTTTACACCAAATGTTATTTCCGTTTCATAGCTCTTTGATCAATTGGTGACCTATTTTCCTGATCATATGACCCAACCAAAGGCTAACCTTGCTGACCTTATAATGATTTGACATTGATGAACATTTATTATAATTATAATACTGTAAAAAAGGTGAAGTCATGTTATTTTTACATAGGCTAAGGCCCAGGTTAAACATCGAACTTCACATGTGTCGAACTCAATGCAAATGAGCTTAAACAAAAGACTACTCTCGTTTGCATGCAGTTTGGCACATGTGAAGTTCGACGTTTAACCTGGGCATAAAACGTCACTATTTTTTATCATTTGTGTAAAAATTGTATATTATTTTGTCAAAGCATTAATATACTGTAGCATAATGTACACTGTACGGTAGACCAGTGATAAACTGGAACAATATTAATGTTTCCCTAAGTATAATAATATTGTATAATAAGGAAGTGTTTGGCTGTTTGTTCTTGTATCTTTCCACTTTATGCTAAGGACATCAACTGTGTTGCTGTGTGAAGAACGTCATTTTTTTTTCCGAGATGAAGGTGTTTCGGCCAAGTCACTTTGACCAAAATATCTGTACAATGAGCAAGAACAGAGGTTAGACAGCAATGTATACCTTTTGATTTTGGTATATACTTCATGGTAACACTAGACATGGTTTCCATCTGTTTTTTATACCCCTAAACCCCAATCCTAATCGTAAAATATGGTGGGAGACTATAGGTATTGTTACCATGAAGTATATCCCTTGATTTTGGGTAACATTTGGGTATTACTGTAACATACCGTGTAACCATAGTGATGATTAAGTGCAAAGCTGCCATTTCTGTATTCTGTGTTTGCGTCTAAATAAAAAAATACTATTATAGATTAAATGCAAATTTATGTTCACTTGATCCTTCTGCCATGATATAGACCTCTTTCATAATGGCAGCCAGTCTAAATATTATTTTATATACATGCATGCATGCATGCAAATTAGCCTTTCTGGCCTCGTTACAAAGCAAAGATTCTTTGGAATTACAGACACACGAACAAGGTCAGAAAGGCTAATTTAAATGAATAGAAAAGAATATTTAATTTGGTGCCATTATGAAAGAAGTCTATACTTTTTAAAATTATTATGTACCAAGGAATCTTTTTGTCTTGCACACAATCTTGCTAGAGTTCGAAGTGAGTATGTTGTATCTGCAAGAAGTGGTTTTTCAACAGCTGCAAGTAGGGCATAAATCCACTGGCCCTAGTAAGGAAATAACAATTTGATTACAGCCTATACTATAGGTAGCTGTTTGTAAAATATAGTACTGCAAAGTATACTTACAGAAGGTGATGCCCTCCTGGCAACGCTGTGGCTTTCCCCCCGGGCAAATAGCTCCCAACGCTGTTTTGGCCATTTTTGGCCAAGCCAGAGAAATGCCTCTTCGTCAATCAATCCCTATACTTCCCTGCAATCCCAACCAAAATATTGCTCGCACAGCCTTGGAAGCGATTTGACTCGAAAAAAAGAAGCCACAGAGTTGCCTGCGGAGGAGGCTACTAGCTGCCAACCTGAGCATACAGCACCTATATGTATATATCAGAATTGAATGGTGCTGCACATAACCGGATTATTCTAAAATTCTTCAAACCTGCAAAAATGAGAAAGATCTTGTCTTTAACCAATCAATGTGATGATCCAATACAGTTAGGATGGTCGGCTGGAAAACAAAAGATTATTTAGCCAAATGTTGGTTAAACACAATCGTAATACTGGTGAGAGGTTCTAGAAAATTATGGTAACTATTACCTGATTCATTTGACAAATTATACTCAATAATGCAGGAGTACCCGTGTCCTAAAAATACACAATAATGAAGTGATTTTCTTTAGATATGTGAAGTTGATCGTCCAGGTTGTTGTAGTCTTGAGAAAGACTATTGTTGGTGACTGATGTTTCTACGGCCTCAGCTGCGGTCTTCAGAGTCGAGTAAAGTGTGTTTGTCAGGTTTGCCTATACTCTGAAGATGACCGCCGCTGAGGCTGTCGTAACGTCGGTCACCAACAATAGTCTTTCTCAAGACTACAACAACCTGGACGATCAACTTCACACATCTAATGATACTCCGTGATTTTCTTTATTAATAATATAATATGCAGTTACATGTTTTGTAATTTGGATTTAAACCTAATTTTTAATATGGTAATACTGTATTGTATTATTATTGTACTGTATTATAATATGTACAGTATTTAAATGGTACTATGGTACCTGTTGATCAACTGCACTAGAAGCACTTTCGGTTTCATTTTGTTGGCCTCTAAAATATACATGAAACAGCTCATAAATTGATAGTTTCAGTGGCTTAAATACCAAAAATAAATACTTTCATATATACATACTCTAAATTTTTGGTTTTGGTGTGTTGTTTGCCAAAGCAAAGCTCAAACCACTCGGATTCATCTTCGGCTAAGGGCTATGAATTGATATGTATATTATATAAATTAAACATTTGGATGGCAATAGGTTAAAGTTCAAATGAATCGAAAATTAAGTTTGTCTTATTTGAAAGAACTCTTAAAACAACGAGGAATAACAATTTACAGCTCTTCCAGATTTAACTTACTTCTTGAGATATTTAGACTAATGAGATAATCTATGAGACTATGACGTAGCAAGTTGTACTCAACATTGGAAAATCCTATACAATATCTTAGATTATTGAACAAAATCACTTGAAGCTTGTCTTTAATGTTTTGTTTCATGAGCTGTAGCAATTACAAAGTTTTGAGTGATTTCTTTTAATAATATTGGAAAGATATATATACATGATTTTCTAATGTTGTGTACAACTTGCTACTGTACGTCATAGATCAGCTCATTTAAATATCACATAATTCTAAATATCTCGAAAACTGAGTGAAATATGGAAGAGCTGTAAGTTGTTATAAATCAGAAATACTATTACATAGTGCAGTAAGAATACGAAAAAATAATACTAATAGCTTCTTTGGTATCTTTTTTTCTTTTCTTAGTAAGGTCTTCTGTTGCACTAGAAACTTAAGAAAATTAAAATTAAGTTAGGGAAGGGGTTTAGCTAGCCTGCATACAGACTCCACCTGTTAATGGTCTGTACCCGTGTCAAGGCTATCTGGAGGGAATCAACCCAACTACAGTGCTTTATATTACCCCTATTACACGATGTTAAATGTTACACCAAAAGTATATACTTGCACCCAAAATACAAGGCCTGTATATTGTTTTATCTTGGGTCAGAGAGAAAACAATAATACACGCCTTGTATTTTGAGTGCAAGTATATAATTTGCACTATAGTTGTAGGGTTGATTCCCTCCAGATAGCCTTGATACTGTGAGTTATAGTTTTCATTTGGGTATTATAAAGTAGTATGCTACATAAACTCCATCCCTTCACAGTTACAGGGTATATTACTTATAGGTGCCATCAAGTTCGTTCTGCACATGTGTGATATTTCAAACGTGGGGGACTCCATATGTCAACAAACTTTAATGGGATAGATTTGCGACAGTTCGAAAGCGAGAGGTGGCGAAGGCGGATTTGTAGTTTCAAGCGTGGAAAACAAATCCTCAATACTTCATGTTCAATGTTTATATAATGCAATGTAAACAAACGATGTAAACAGAAACATGGACATGCGCAGAACGGACTGGACGGCACCTTTAACAAACTGCGAGAGGTAATACCTACCTGTCTGATTCCAGAAAATGCAGCAGTTTGTTCCTGTTGCCACTGTAGTGAAGGTTGACAATCCAGTGATTGACTTAAAGAGTCTGGCTAAGATGAGAATGGTAAAATGTGTTGGACTAAATGCTTCCATGATGATGTAATCAGCTGTTGTGGTCTAGTGGTTACCACACATGTCTATGAGCTGGGAGACAAAGGTTCAAATCCTGGGTCGGACCGCCACCCAGGGTCTTAAAAATAATTGAAGAGAAGGTGTTGCCTTTGCAATAATATCAGCAAATGGTAAGACTTTCGGGTCTTCTCAGATAACGACCTTCTCAGATAACGACCTTAAGGCCCTCGGAATCCCTATCAGTTTGGCTTTCTGTTCACCTAAGAGTGATAAACTGAACAGTCAAACGCTTAAAACATGAGCCTCTGGCTCGGATAAATAGGGTAACCTTATCCTGCGTGATCGACCTTGCCAGAAGTTAATTATATGTTAAATTGCACTGTAAATGTGAAATCTGCGAGTGTTTTTTTTATACCAACCCCATATGTATTATCATATACCATAATTATATTGGGGGACGGTTGCTGAATTGACAGGTAAAGTCTTGTGAAACTCACTGTTGTAAAACAACAATCCTGGTTGGCAAGATATTGGCTGCAGTCCATAGCAGCCACCACAACATCAGGGCAATTGGATGCTTCATCTCTATAATATTATATAGTATATTATATGTTAAGGAAATATTTTCATATTTTTACTTTCACAGAAAATAATGTAATATTGCTTGAATTATATTTATGTACTTACTGGACGTGCTTTAGGTAATCATAAGCAGTGGAGGGGAATGAGGACTCGGGAATTGCGGAATTTGATTTATTTTTTCCAATTTTAATGTGCTTCAGACTAAAAACTGGCTCCATCAGAAAGTAGCAATAATTAAACTAAACCCATGCCCCAGTCTCCACTCGGCCATAAATATAATTCCACCAATAGCGGAGCGCGTTAATGCTATTTATAGAACCAAAACTCAGACAAACAAACCAAAACAAGAATAAATTATAGACTCAGACAAACATACATACTGACGTCATTACTGCGCTTCGCTATTAGGAACACCAGCCTAATAATTCCCTTAGGAACCATCATTATACATCATTATACAGTGTGTATACAGAGTGTCCCAAAAAAAAGGCTACCTTTTCAAATTCAAATGACCGTGTTAATTCAAACAACCTATTGTGTTTAATATCCCATGTGTATAAAACTGTGTGTTTTTACGCATTCGTAGTTCAAAAGCGATAATGAATTTCAAAGAACTACAATAGGTTGCTTGAATTAACATGCTAATTTGAATTTGAAAAGGTAGCCTTTTTTTTGGGACACCCTGTATAGGTCTCTACCTATTGTAATTTAAAAAAAAATTATACACCTGGGAAATTAAGATGGTCCAAGCGCTGCGTTAATCAAGAAGAGAGAAAGCAGTTTTCAATACGAATGCAATCCAAGTTATTTTTTACGCATTCGTTGCTCAGAGGTGTCTAAGCCTTCAAACTATTACAATGGGATTTTTGAAAAAAATGCTAATTCACAGTTGCTTCCGGTAGCGGTTTTTTTTATACACACTGTACATCATACATCCACCGTCATTGACCATCATCCACCGTCATTGACCATCACCCACCGTCATTAGACATCCACTGTCATTGACAATCATCCACCATCATTAGACATCCACCATCATTAGACATCCACCATCATTAGACATCCACATTCACATCCAAATTCATCATCCACATTCACAAATGGTAAGTTTAATAACTATTTAACGATTGAAATAGTGTAAAGGGCGTGATAGCTCAGTGGTTTAGGCGAGTGACTTCGTTCCTGAACTTTACGGAAAAGGCAGAAATTAATGTAATTCATATTATCACTTTTCTTGATTAATATTCGCAAATGGTAAGTTTAAATAGTATTTAACGGTGAAAATAGTGCAAAGGGCGTGATAGCTCAGTTGGTTAGGCGAGTGACTTCGTTCCTGAACTTTACGGAAAAGGCAGAAATTAATGTAATTCATATTATCACTTTTCTTGATTAATATTCGCAAATGGTAAGTTTAAATAGTATTTAACGGTGAAAATAGTGCAAAGGGCGTGATAGCTCAGTTGGTTAGGCGAGTGACTTCGTTCGTGAACTTTTCGGGAATCGCAGAAATTAATGCAATTACTGCTTGTAATAAATTCAGAATTGGTAAGTTTAAATATTATTTAACGATTTGAAATAGCGGTAAGGGCGTGATAGCTCAGTGGTTTAGGTTAGTGACTTCGTTCCTGAACTTTGCGGAAAAGGAAGAAATTAATGTAATTCATATTAACACTTTTCTTGATTAAAATTCACAAATGGTAAGTTTAATAACTTTAAGTGTGCGTCAGACGTACGTGCACTTAGTTCACTTTAAGTGTGCGTCAGGCATACGTACACTTAGTTCACTTTAAGTGTGCGTCAGGCATACGTGCACTTAGTTCACTTTAAGTGTGCGTCAGGGTGCACTTAGTTCACTTTAAGTGTGCGTCATACATACGTGTACTTAGTTCACTTTAAGTGTGCGTCAGGCATACGTGTACTTAGTTCACTTTAAGTGTGCGCCAGACATACGTTCACGTACACTTAAAGTCTGTATTTGTATAAAGTCTGTATTTGTATAACACACACTTAAAGTCTGTATTTGTATAACACACACTTAAAGTCTGTATGTGAGTAACACACATTTAAAGTCTTTATTTGTATAACACACACTTAAAGTCTGTATTTGTATAACACACACTTAAAGTCTGTTTGTGAGTAACACACATTTAAAGTCTGTATTTGTATAACACACACTTAAAGTCTGTATTTGTATAACACACACTTAAAGTCTGTATTTGTATAACACACACTTAAAGTCTGTATTTGTATAACACACACTTAAAGTCTGTATTTGTATAACACACACTTAAAGTCTGTATGCGTATAACGTACACTTAAAGTCTGTATTTGTATAACGCACATTTAAAGTCTGTATTTGTATAACGCACACTTAAAGTCTGTATGTGAGCAACACACATTTAAAGTCTGTATTTGTGTAACACACACTTAAAGTCTGTATGTGTATAACGTACACTTAAAGTCTGTATGAATCTTGACCGCTTATTACCGCAGCATCATCAGCAAACTGAAACCAATAGATTGGGTTTAAAATTTTTGTGATGAAACCAAATTGCCGGTACTTGTCAGTTTTGATGTGTTGAATAAAAGTGTTGAAGCACATATTGAAAAGTAGAGGACTAAGACAGTCTCCTTGAAGCACGCCACGGCCAACAGTTATGAATGGAGTAGAGAATTCTGATGTTATAATTGCAGTATTGAAGTCGGTATACAAGCTCTTTATAATTTTACTAACCTGTTTGGGAATAATAATAATCTTTATTGAGGATGCCAACATCACCCTAAAGTGTCTCAGACAACAAATTAAAATATAATAAAAGTTACTGGATCTATATGTGGAGAAACTATGGGTTAACTATGCGGTTCATTACAGACTGAAGTCAATTCATGTCGTGTTACTGAATGCAACTGCTAAATGTATTTGTAAATGCATTACGTAGCTGTAGTACTTTAGTTATACCACGGCACTGAATAGCGACAGGGTTGCATTTATAACTGCACACCACAAGTAGCTATAGTAAGTGATGAGGAGGAAAGCTCCAGTATATAGAGCTACATCAATCTCAAACAAAATGAAAAAAGCGGAAATACACTGCAGATAAATAGTCAGGTTTAATGTCTTGAGAAAACATCGTAATAAAAATTGAATACTATAATTAGTTGAAAGAATCCCACAATATTTAGCACGACCTCTCTTTTTCATAAATGCATTACGCCTGAATAGCAGCAAGGTTGTATTTAAATGCACACCACACGTAGCTATAGTAAGTGATGAGGAGGAAAGCTCCAGTATACAGAGCTACAGCAATCTCAAACAAAATGTAAATAACCGCGCATAACGCAGTAGATACGAATTGAATATGATAATTAGTTGAAAGAATCCCACAATATTTAGCACGAGAACCTCTCTTTAACTAAGGGGTTATTACACACTGAATTTTCAACTCATGCAAAAGTACTGACAGCTGTTAAATGTGTTTCGTAAATCACGGCACTGAATAGCGGCGGGGAGGAGGAAGCTGCTTTTATAGAGTTCAACCTCAATAATAATACTGTAAATACATTTATCAGCTTGAGAAAATATTTAAAATTTATATTGTCAATTATATCTTCTTTCTTTATTTATTCCTTCCGCCTTGTCCGTGTCTCGATTTCTTCCTTAGTTCCAGACACTCGAACTTGCAGTCACACGCTTTACCGCTTCCGCCACCGATAAAGTCTGTATGTGTATAACGTACACTTAAAGTCTGTATTTGTATAACGCACATTTAAAGTCTGTATTTGTATAACGCACACTTAAAGTCTGTATTTGTATAACGCACACTTAAAGTCTGTATGTGTATAACACACATTTAAAGTCTGTATTTGTATAACGCACACTTAAAGTCTGTATGTGTATAACACACATTTAAAGTCTGTATTTGTATAACACACATTTAAAGTCTGTATGTGTATAACGTACAGTACACTTAAAGTCTGTATTTGTATAACGCACATTTAAAGTCTGTATGTGAGTAACACACATTTAAAGTCTGTATTTGTGTAACACACACTTAAAGCCTGTATTTGTGTAACGTACACTTAAAGTCTGTATTTGTATAACGCACACTTAAAGTCTGTATTACTATTTGTATAACGTACACTTAAAGTCTGTATGAATCTTGACCGCTTATTACCGCAGCATCATCAGCAAACTGAAACCAATAGATTGGGTTTAAAATTGTTGTGATGAAACCAAATTGCCGGTACTTGTCAGTTTTGATGTGTTGAATAAAAGTGTTGAAGCACATATTGAAAAGTAGAGGACTAAGACAGTCTCCTTGAAGCACGCCACGGCGAACAGTTATGAATGGAGTAGAGAATTCTGATGTTATAATTGCAGTATTGAAGTCGGTATACAAGTTCTTTATAATTTTACTAACGTGTTTGGGAATAATAATAATAATAATAATCTTTATTGAGGATGCCAACATCACCCTAAAGTGTCTCAGACAACAAATTAAAATATAATAAAAGTGTGGAGAAACTATGGGTTAACTATGGGGTTAATTACAGACTGAAGTCAATTCATGTCATGATACTGAATGCAACTGCTAAATGTATTTGTAAATGCATTACGTAGCTGTAGTACTTTAGTTATACCACGGCACTGAATAGCGACAGGGTTGCATTTATAACTGCACACCACAAGTAGCTATAGTAAGTGATGAGGACGAAAGCTCAGTATATAGAGCTACATCAATCTCAAACAAAATGAAAAAAGCGGAAATACACTGCAGATAAATAATCAGGTTTAATGTCTTGAAAAAACATCGTAATAAAAATTGAATACTATAATTAGTTGAAAGAATCCCACAATATTTAGCACGACCTCTCTTTTTCATAAATGCATTACGCTATAGTACTTTAGTATAGGACGGCACTGAATAGCAGCAAGGTTGTATTTAAATGCACACCACACGTAGCTATAGTAAGTGATGAGGAGGAAAGCTCCAGCTACAGCAATCTCAAACAAAATGAAAATAAACGCGCATACGCAGTAGATACGAATTGAATATGATAATTAGTTGAAAGAATCCCACAATATTTAGCACGAGAACCTCTCTTTAACTAGGGGGTTATTACACACTGAATTTTTAACTCATGCAAAAGTACTGACAGCTGTTAAATGTGTTTCGTAAATGCATTACGCAGCTAATAGTACTTTCGTATATCACGGCACTGAATAGCCGCGGGGTTGCACTTATAAATGCAAACCCGTAGCTATAGTAATAATACTGTAAATACATTTATCAGCTTGAGAAAATATTTAAAATTTATATTGTCAATTATATCTTCTTTCTTTATTTATTCCTTCCGCCTTGTCCGTGTCTCGATTTCTTCCTTAGTTCCACAGACACTCGAACCCACAGGTGTGATCTTGCAGTCACACGCTTTACCGCTTCCGCCACCGATAAAGTCTGTATGTGTATAACGTACACTTAAAGAGTCTGTATTTGTATAACGCACATTTAAAGTCTGTATTTGTATAACGCACACTTAAAGTCTGTATTTGTATAACGCACACTTAAAGTCTGTATGTGTATACTGTATAACACACATTTAAAGTCTGTATGTGTATAACACACATTTAAAGTCTGTATTTGTGTAACACACACTTAAAGTCTGTATTTGTGTAACGTACACTTAAAGTCTGTATGTGTATAACGTACACTTAAAGTCTGTATGTGTATAACGCACACTTAAAGTCTGTATTTGTATAACGCACACTTAAAGTCTGTATTTGTATAACGCACACTTAAAGTCTGTATTTGTGTAACACACACTTAAAGTCTGTATTTGTGTAACGTACACTTAAAGTCTGTATTTGTATAACGTACACTTAAAGTCTGTATTTGTGTAACGTACACTTAAAGTCTGTATTTGTGTAACGTACACTTAAAGTATGTATTTGTATAACATACGCTTAAAGTCTGTATTTGTATAACGCACACTTAAAGTCTGTATTTGTATAACGTACACTTAAAGTCTGTATTTGTATAACGCACACTTAAAGTCTGTATTTGTATAACGCACATTTAAAGTCTGTATTTGTATAACGTACACTTAAAGTCTGTATTTGTGTAACACACACTTAAAGTCTGTATGTGCATTATTACGTACACTTAAAGTCTGTATGAATCTTGACCGCTTATTACCGCAGCATCATCAGCAAACTGAAACCAATAGATTGGGTTTAAAATTTTTGTGATGAAACCAAATTGCCGGTACTTGTCAGTTTTTATGTGTTGAATAAAAGTGTTGAAGCACATATTGAAAAGTAGAGGACTAAGACAGTCTCCTTGAAGCACGCCACGGCCAACAGTTATGAATGGAGTAGAGAATTCTGATGTTATAATTGCAGTATTGAAGTCGGTATACAAGCTCTTTATAATTTTACTAACGTGTTTGGGAATAATAATAATAATCTTTATTGAGGATGCCAACATCACCCTAAAAAAGTGTCTCAGACAACAAATTAAAATATAATAAAAGTTACTGGATATATCTATATGTGGAGAAACTATGGGCATAGTTATATGGGGTTCATTAGACTGAAGTCAATTCATGTCATGAAATGCATTACGTAGCTGTAGTACTTTAGTTATACCACGGCACTGAATAGCGACAGGGTTGCATTTATAACTGCGCACCACAAGTAGCTATAGTAAGTGATGAGGAGGAAAGCTCCAGTATATAGAGCTACATCAATCTCGAACAAAATGAAAAAAGCGGAAATACACTGCAGATAAATAATCAGGTTTAATGTCTTGAAAAAACATCGTAATAAAAATTGAATACTATAATTAGTTGAAATCGAGCCAAAGAATCCCACAATATTTAGCACGACCTCTCTTTTTCATAAATGCATTACGCTATAGTACTTTAGTATAGGACGGCACTGAATAGCAGCAAGGTTGTATTTAAATGCACACCACACGTAGCTAATAGTAAGTGATGAGGAGGAAAGCTCCAGTATACAGAGCTACAGCAATCTCAAACAAAATGAAAATAACCGCGCATACGCAGTAGATACGAATTGAATATGATAATTAGTTGAAAGAATCCCACAATATTTAGCACGAGAACCTCTCTTTAACTAGGGGGTTATTACACACTGAATTTTCAACTCATGCAAAAGTACTGACAGCTATTAAATGTGTTTCGTAAATGCATTACGCAGCTAATAGTACTTTAGTATACCACGGCACTGAATAGCCGCGGGGTTGCATTTATAAATGCAAACCGTAGTTATAGTAAGTGAGGAGGAAAGCTGCTTTTATAGAGCTTCAACCTCAATAATAATACTGTAAATACATTTATCATCTTGAACAGCTTGAGAAAATATTTAAAATTTATATTGTCAATTATATCTTCTTTCTTTCTTCATTCCTTCTCTGCCTTGTCCTTGTCTCGATTTCTTCCATAGTTCCACAGACACTCGAACCCACAGGTGTGATCTTGCAGTCACACGCTTTACCGCTTCCGCCACCGATGCTTGCGATGAAGACTCTCGGCAAATTACGAATTTCCTCCTTTAAGAATAAAATTAAACAAAAAAAAAATTAAACTAAAATCACTAAAATAAACGGTTTTTAAAAGATACTGAACATTATATGACAAGCAGTAATTAACAAGACAACATTACAGTAAAATTGTACAGGAACTGCAGCGTTTAAACACTATTATCGGGTTTTATAGAGTACTATAGACATAGTTCAGTCAAACCGCGTGGTGGGTCACGAGGGGAAACTGGGTGGAGCGGTCACAAAGGTCGAAGGACGCCATCATTGTCGAAGAAGAAGCTTAATTCCATAAGTGTTATTTCTATATCAAATTATGGCTATAAAAGGAAGGCTGAACATCCCGAAAACTCTCAAAAGGAACCTAAGACGTCCAGAATACCGAAACTGAAGTTTTGAAGAAATTCGATAAAAGACTGGCGAAAAATGGCTTATTCAAAGAGACCATGTGGCCGAACGACAAGATGGCCGGTCGAATCCTCAAAGATTTCAAACATAAAAAAATCAAGATTTTACTGGCAATAGAAGACAGCGATATAATATCTCAACTAATCTGTAAGTAAAGTATCTCAATTGGGAAACATTTGAACCCTCTTTTAATTTTTAAACAAAATTTTATGAAATTCCAAATTTCACCCAGGCTAATTTGTGACATTTTGTCTGAGCTAATTAATTATTCATGTTCTTCTTGCACTGATCTGTTAACCTTGCTTCATTTATTTATTTATTAGTTTAAAAACATTATTATTAATAGGTATTATTAATAGGTAATTTTAATAAAGAAATTAATTTTAATAATAAATAAATTCTGTTAAAATAAATAAATTATATTAAAATGAATAAACTCTGTTATTATAAATAAATTCTGTTAAAATAAATAAATTGTATTAAAATAAATAAACTCTGTTATAAATAAATTTGGTTAAATATAAACCTAGATATTTTGATGTCATATTGAAATCAAACTATTAAATCTTATGTTTCAATATTTATGTTTCACCCTCTGATATACTGTAGCAACAGTTTAACAAGTTACAAAACATCAAGTTGCAACTTAACATTAACTAGTTATTACTTTGTTTAACTTGTTTGTTTTTAAATCCTTGTTTGTTGAATGGTTGTGGGTATGGCAGTGATTCAAAATGTTCTTGCCTTTCCACAGTTTGGTGATTTCCATAGTATTTATTTAATAATTTATTGTTTTAATATTATGTTAATTAATATTATTTTGTATTTATTTCTGTACTGTATTTGTTTATTTATTTGTTTATTTAGTAGCTATTAATACATTTGGCATTATTAATTCTAATCATTCTGTCATCATATTTTCAGATTGACCTTAAAAGATGGTAAAACAACCCAAGACACAAGATTCCATACAAGATAGCCCTAAAGACAAGACCTCATACAAAGTCAAAGACCCCCCATGCATGACAACCCTAAAGAAAAGTCCTAATGGCACAACCTATGTAAATTGCCCACAAGAGAGATTTCCAACACTGGTGAGTTCCTACAATAAGTTTAATGCAGTATTATAATTGACATCAAAGAGAATCCCATTACCTAATAAAGAACATGGTCCTTACATAATTATTTTATATTGAATTTAAAAATGAATAGCACATTAAGTATTTAAACAACAGCAAATTTGAATTGAGAGCAGACTGCAATTATTTTATATTTGGACATAATTATAGGGATATTGTACTTCTATGATTAACCTAACTAGTCTGTTCAAAGCCCTGCAAAAAAGACGATATAAATGTGTCCTATCATACAGTATTGTTTTTGAGAAACCAGTAGGATATTCTAGATTTATTTATTTATAATTTATTGAATATGTTTTTTTAAGAAACTAGCACTTGTTAAGAAACTGTTTAATATATTAAACCACAAATGTCTGTATATCGCAACTTGTTTTAGACCTGATAAAACATGTGATGTGAGTTTCTTGAAAAACATTTAATGACATTAACCTGCATGCACATAACACTCAAATTTAATATTAAGTTTAAATGTTGATGTGTGAAGATTACAATGCTGTTAAGTAAGAAATCATTATGTACTTAACACTTTCAACAATGAAAACTAATTTTATAGCTTTCATTTGACAATTTGCTCAAACACCTGAACTATATATTGCATTTTAAAGAATTAATTAAGTCAACTTCTTTAAATGTTATTACTTTTAGTGACCATTGTGCACTTGGCATTAATTATTTCTAATCATTATGTTATCATTATTTCCAGATTTACCTAAAAAATGGCAACACAGATCCCATGCATGACCACGAAGCCTAGAGACAATAATCCTGATGCCAAGACAACCTTAAAGACAAGTCATCCCCATGTAAGACAACACAAGATGACATAATTATGATGACAAGACAAGACCTGACGTGAGACAAGATCCTGTGCAAGACAATGAGCAGACAAGTCCTAATGCCAAGACACAAAACTGAGACAAGACCTATGAAAAGCCCACAAGAGAGATTGCCAACAATGGTAAGTTCCTATGTTTAATCATGGATAGTAAATAGACTGGATAGGAAACTGGTTGACGTCAGCGTGGAAACCTAGTTGAAATTCGTGATGTCACGAGTACACAGATTTTACTGAGTTTCTCTTAGACTTCTCCATATTTTCGTATTCAAGTAGCTATATTGAGATTCCAAAATGTTTCATCGTCTTACAAACCTGCCTAAGCCACGACCAAATGATCGAGGTAAATGTTGTTCGTCTTTGTTTCAGCTGTTTTCGTTTTGTGGTGAAGAAACTGGCGTCGCAAAACTACCGTTGTTTTAGTTGAAATTTGCGACGCGTTTTTCACCGTCTAAAGTTGGATCTTTTCGCCTAAAATGAGTAATGGTAGTCGGATATTCCATCGTAAAGTGGCATTGTGATATTTTTTGGTAGTTTGACTATCATTTTTAGCTGTATTATTGCTAAACGTTGCGATTTATGGTGATTTTGTGACATCACGATTTGCAACTAGGTTTTCACGCGACCAACTGGTGCCTAAACCAATCAGCACGCTGGAAACGTCGCACGTGATCTTAGTTTCCTATCCAGTCTATTTACTATCCATGGTTTAATGCAGTATTGTAGTGAAGATATTTCAATGAGATAAAAATAACTCCTTACCTTTAAAAAATATAGTCCTTACATAATTATTTTATTTTCAATTTTAAAAATGATGACATATTAAGTATTTAAAGAAAAGCTCTTATTTGAATTTGATTGGAGAGCTCACTCTACAGTAGTCAAGTATTTAAAAGAAACCAGTAGGACTCTTTGTTGATTTATTTATAATTTATTAAATATAAGTTTATTAATGTACTGTTTAAGAAGTGAGCAGTTGTATTTTATTGGGTTTAACACCATGAAGGAGTGTCACAACTGGTTTTAGACCTGATAAAAGTAAAACACATGTGCTGTGAGTTTCTTGAGAAACATTTAATGATATTAACTTACATGCCCACAACACTCAAATTCACTATTAAATTTCATTGTTGATATGAGAAACTTGAGATGTTGTCAAGTAATATAAAGACCACAATCTTTTTGTGACAATTCTTTATATGAAAATCGTTATGTACCTGACAGTAGGGTGAACTATTGCATTTAAAAAAATAGTTAAGTCAACTTCATTTTACTTTTTATATAATTAATATAAATGTTATTAATTTGGTGACCATTATGCACTTGGCATTAATTATTTCTAATCATTATGTTATCATTATTTCCAGATTTACCTAAAAGACGGCAACACATATCCCATGCAAGACAACCCTAGAGACAAGATGCCATGTGAGAAAAGATCATGTGCAAGACAATGCTATAGACAAGTCCTAATCCACAAGAGAGATCACCAACAATGGTAAGTTCCTATGTTTAACAATGCAGTACTGTAGTCAAGATATTTCCATGGGATAAATAAGAACTCCTTGCTTTTAAAAACATAGTCCTTACTGTAGATAATTATTTTATTTTCAATTTTAAAAATGATAACGCAATCAACAAACCACATACAATAGAAAGTTGGTATACCAACTTGGAACATAAACCACTTAACATATCACAACAATTACCAACACCTTACAAAAGACAAATATACACACCAACAAACAACATAGGAATATAGGCCCACGCTTAACGCATCATGCAACACCCACTCACCATTGCTAAGGCCGGCAAAACGTCAGTCACCAACAATAGTCTTTCTCAAGACTACAACAACTGATGATCATTTATAGATGTGAAATACAACTGTAAATGTGTCATATGGCATGTGTTTTTGAGAAACCAGTAGGATTTTAAGTTTATTTTGTTTAACTTTACAAAACAAGCAGTTGTGTTTTATTTGGATTAAAACCATGATAGAGTTAATTAGTCATTTTACTTTTTTACTGTAATTAATTTAAATTTTATTAATTTTAGTGACCATTGTGCACTTGGCATTAATTATTTCTAATCATTATGTTATCACTATTTCCAGATCAACCTAAACAATGGCAATACAGGACCCCATGCAAGACAACCCAACAGGCAAACCTATTGCAAGAGATATGCTCGATGCAAGATACAATCCCATGCAGACAAGAAAGTTCTTCCAAGTGATATTGTCAACAATTGTGAGTTCCTATATGTAGTAATCCATTATAAAATAACACTTTGAAAAGGTGTGATTGGCTAAAAGCCATGTTTCTATAACTGTATAGATACAAGAAAATTTCCCTAAAAGCTTTTAAAGTTTAAAAAAGGACAAATTCTGTTTTTTAGACAACATTCATGTGTTTCTTGTCAAATAAATTGCTCTTTCTATCAAAATACAGTTGCATACCACAGCTTGCACAAGTAAATAGGAATAAGGTTAATTTAATAAATTAATGAAAATTAATTTAATAAATTAACCTTATTCCTACATTTTACTTTTTCAAAACGTTATTTTATAAAATAGAAAACATTTTTTGTGCATCCATACAAACTGTATGGCAGAAAATGTTTTCTGCTTCTCAAGCATATGATCAAAGAGGTTCCCTTACCTTTACATAACAAGTTGTCCTAACATACTGTCCTTGTTCTATTTTTTTCATTTCTCACCTAAAACAAAATGATAGAACACAAAAACTGTTTCAAAAAACTGTTTCAAAAATACTGTAAGAGACCCTCTTTGATGTTTGTTATGTTTGTTATTGGTTAGGTTTGAGAGAGAGAAGGGATGTGTCGGATCCAGATACTCAGTAAAATTCCTCTATACTTAGTATCTGTATGGTGATTTCACCATGCAGATACTACAGATAGAGATGCTATCCAGATATAGATACTATCCAGTAAATATCTGTTACCATATATTTACCAGATATATAGTGTTAGGGTTTTTAGAATACTAAAACTTGTTGGTTGAGTAAGCTGTAGTAAAGAAACATTTTAAGTAATGTTCAAAGTATTTTGAGTGAGAATAGCATTATTAAAAACCATATTGAATGTTTCAATAGGCTGCACATAGAAGGAAAAACAACTTTGCAAAATTTGCATAAAAATATATATATAATATATATAATATATATCACACTAGCTGCATTAATTTTATTTCCCAATGTCTTGTTATTTCAGCTATTCGGTTTAATCTGGTATCCGTAGTATCTGGCACATTCTTTACCATTAAGTTTTATTTATTAAATGTGTATTTACACACTGGTTAATTGGGCAAACAAATAGAGTGTTTTCACTTGATTTCATGACCACACTTCGGCTCAATTAAAGTACCCAAATGATGTCATCGTTCGGTCTATGTATAGTCACTGACAGGGGTATTGTTGCATAAGTAGTCTTATCAGCGTTATATGTGTTATATGCGTTATAGATGTTATGTTCGTTATAGGCGTTATGTGGGTTGTGTGTTATAGTCGTTATGTACGTTATAGCCGGTATATGTGTTATTGACATTATGTGCGTTGATGTTATGTGCGTTATTGATGTTATGTGCGTTATTGATGTTATGTGCGTTATTGACGTTATGTGCATTATTGATGTTATGTGTGTTATTGATGTTATGTGCGTTATTGATGTTATGTGCGTTATTGATGTTATGTGCGTTATTGATGTTATGTGGGTTATGTCCTTTATAGGCATTATAGACATGTGCGTTATAGCCGTTATGTGCGTTATAGATGTTATGTATGTAGTAGCTGTTATGTGCGTTATTGCCGTTATGTGTGTTATAGCCGTTATGTGTTATAGCCGTTATGTGCGTTATAGCCGTTATGTGTGTTATAGCCGTTATGTGCGTTATAGCCGTTATGTGCGTTATAGCTGTTATGTGCGTTATAGCTGTTATGTGCGTTATAGCTGTTATGTGGGTTATAGCTGTTATGTGGGTTATGTCCTTTATAGGTATGTACGTTATAGCCGTTATGTACGTTATAGCCGTTTTGTACATTATAGCCGTTTTGTGCGTTATAGATGTTATGTGTGTAATAGCCGTGATGTGCATTGTAGCTGTTATGTGTTATAGCCGTTATGTGTGTTATAGCCATTATGTGTTATTGACGTTATGTGTTTTAGCCGTTATGTGCGTTATAGACGTTATAGACATTATGTGCGTTATAGACGTTATGTGCGTTATAGCTGTTATGTGTGTTATTGACGTTATGTGCGTTATAGCCGTTGTGCGTTATAGCCGTTGTGCGTTATAGCCGTTATGTGCGTTATGTGCGTTATGGATATGTTACAAAAGAAAAGAAAACAAATAAAAACGTAAGCCCCCCCAGGCACTGTATATGTGACTTACGACACTCCTACACTTTGTAAAGCTTCGTCGGGGAGCTATAGCTGTTTAATATCTTGGCCCCGACTCAGATTTCCTGCCCAAGGTTTTCTCCTAAATGGTTTTCCTGGACAGGTTTTTTCTGGCCTCCCTGATGTCAGCTGCCCAGGGTGCCGTAAATCACAATCCAGTGCCTTCCTATCCCAAAAAATAAAATAAGATGGAAAAGATGGTTTCGACAGGGGGTTGTCAGTAAATTGCGCTATTGCATGAGAGTATTTAGATGTTGCTTCTAATTAATCCCAATTTATCTAGTTAATATAATATATCTAGTTAATATATTATAGCTGTTATGTGTGTGATAGCCATATGTACGTTATAGGCAATGTGTGTTATAGCAGTTATGTGTATTATGGGCATTATGTGAGACTATACATATACTGAATCATGACATCATTTGGGTACTTTTATATGGAAATTAACGTGTTTCTTCTGTGTGCAATTCTCATGGCACTACACTAGAATTACCAACACCTTACACACAATGACATCAATGAACACAACACGCATCTATGATACAAACATAGGCAAATCTTTTTACTTCACTGTGAAGATTACTGCCGCTGAGGCTGTCGAACAGTCAGTCTTTCTCAATAATACACACACCCAGTTTGCAAACAAATATAGGTGAAGCTAACAATTTTTTACTTGACTGTGATGACCACCACTGACGCTGCCAGTCACCAACAAATATTTATCAAGACTACATTTATAACTTCAAACATAATATTCCACACCCAGTTTCCAAAGTAAGCAGTCTGTCATTTGAAGTGAAAACACTCTATTTGTTTATTAATATACCTTATTCATAAATAATTCATAAATAATATTAAATTGTAATATTCATTTATGTGCATATAAGGTAAGGCAACATTTAGGTTCAAAAGAACCACCCAAATAGGACATCTGATTGGCATAGTGGCTAGATGGGTTAAGTTTTCTTTTCTTTTAAATTTTATTTTGGATTATTGTAATTTTTAATTATGGGGCATGTGAGTTGACTGGTGTACACTGTAGGAATGAGTTAGCTCAACAGATGAAATTCATCATGCGCTGCAATAATGCCATGCGTTTTCCTCTGCGCTGAGGGGGTGGTAGTGGGATGGGAGAACTGGGGTGGGGGCCCCGCATGATCAGGTGAAAGCGAGTGTGTGGTAACAGTGTGTTGGTGGATAAAGAGAAAGGACAGAGGGTGTGGGGTAGTTAGGTAGAAAATAGGTAGTGAGGCAGTTAGGGACTTAGCTAGGGAGCTAGGGACTTAGCTAGGGACTAGTTGGGCAATGGGTCTTTTATAATGTAATGCATGTTTTCTGATTTGCATATGGGATTAATTTGCATGTTTCACAAATTTGCATGTTTTGGTTGCCTTTACACAAGCAATTGTGTAAGTAGTTGTTGTTATCTTTAGTCTGACCCCAGCTGACACACTTAGTGCTACTCCTACTTTTAGTATGAGTAGCATTAAGATAGTTAGATGGGGCAGTTTAGTATTTTAGTTTTTATCTTAGTTGCTCGAGCTAGCTCACTTAGTGTTACTCCTACCTTCAGTAAGAGTAGGCACTAGGGGAGTTAGCTCAGGCAGTTTAACTTTGTTGTATTTTAGTCTTAATGCCCCAGCTGGCTTCCTTAGTGCTACTCCTACTTTTAGTAGGAGTAGCACTAGGGGAGTCAGCTGGGGTCATTATTTTTTAAGTATAGGAGAATTCCCATGGGAATTGAATTTTTTATTAAAAAGGAGTCATAATAATTTTTGTAAATATTTATTGAAAAAAAAACAATTGTACATAGAGTAATTACAACTTGAATAAATTTTTACAAAGAGAAAAACTTTTGTATTTGTGTGAATCATTAAAGAGAACATGTATTGGCCAAGTCATCGCAAGCACTGTATTTCCAAAGCAATTACCAACAACATTGTCATGAATTTAACACCAACTCAGTAAAAGAAAAACACTGATTTGCTGGCATTAAACTCAGAAACGACAACAGCTGTTAGTTACTACTAAAGATGACTTGTTCTTTTTAACTCAAGTACAAGTATTATACTCAAAGAGATTAACAATTGTGCAACGACATTGGGAAAATAAACATGGTAAGCTGTTTTTAAAATATCACAGCAAACCCTGACATTCACAAATTATTTGCACAATTGAAACGAAAGAACATGGCTGTTGAATTATGATGTCTTTTATTCCATTAAGATCATTTTCAATGTTCAAAGCAACAAAATAACAAAATCGAATTCATACAGCCATAGATCTTTCTCTTTTTAACCTGACTACTGTCATTGTCATTGAAAGATGAACACACTCAATTGAAAGATGAACACACTCAATTGAAAGATGAACACATTCAATCAAAACATGTTCTTTGGCAATGTCAAATTGAAATCTTTCCCTGGCACATGTGACAAGTTTTTGTCTGAGTCAATCATTTGTCACATCAATGTATCCAGGTCTGACCAAGTGTCAATTTCAAAATAATGGTCAAAGGGGAACTGTAGTAAAAAAAAATTTAAATCAAAGACCTTTGAGTGTTGTTTAGAAATGTTAATAATTTGATATCGGCTCTTGCACTCGAGAAACAACATCAGGCTTTCTGGCAATCGTGCTTTTCCTAATTTTTTCCTATTTTTTTGTATTTTCCTACTTTTTACTAAGTATGCCTTGATTTTCCTACTTTTTCTCTTAAAATACTAGTTTTTTTGTTTCATGAAATCTGTTTGCTTTTGATATTACCTGTACTATTTTCTCCTCGCTTGAGATAAACCACAAATTTTTATGAAAAAAGGTTTTTGTCATTTCAAATTTTAAATCATGAAAAATTCCTACTTTTGTACGTTTTTCCTACTTTCATCCTAATTTTTGCCTGAAAGCCTGCAACATTTTCATTCTCATATTTTAAGCTTCTGGACAGCAACATTTTAGAGTTTTCTCGACAGCTCAAAGTGATGTAAAGCAGCAGTTTTCTCTTTCAATTTTGATGTCATTGAGTGCAAACAACAAAAGACAAGCACTCAATGATGTCAAAATTGAAAACTCCCATTGCACATCAACTTTCAGCCATCAAGAAAATGCTGAACTGGCAGTGGCCAGAAGAATAATATACAAGAATAAAAACGTTATTTCTTGAGTACAAGATCAGATACTGTGAAACAATTGACATTTCTAAACACTATACTTAAAGGCCCTTTATTTGACTACAGTTCCCCTTTAACTTTGACATTAAAAACAGAACATGTTTTCCTCAATCGTGTTCACATGTAGATGACAATGACGGCATTAATAATGGTAAAAACTAAAGAACTTTGTTCATGTTGCTGCTAGGAGGTGATACAAATATTATTTGGAATGACTTGCAAATAACAAAAATGATCTGAATTTTCTGATTATCACAATGCCATAAAACATTTCAAGCTTTTTATGAAATAATAATAATCTAATACTGTGGAGGCATTCATTGATATTTTCTTGGAACCTTGCAATGGATTTATAAAATCAATCTCAAAGTAATCTTAGAATTTCAGAAAATCACCTTCCCAGTAAAATATTTTATCACCTTTACGGCTTTAGCAGCAAAACAAAAAACAAAGTGCTTTAATTTTAAGTGT
Organism: Chrysogorgia sp. JL179-B06; assembly: GCA_035772405.1. Classification (NCBI taxonomy): domain Eukaryota; kingdom Metazoa; phylum Cnidaria; class Anthozoa; order Scleralcyonacea; family Chrysogorgiidae; genus Chrysogorgia; species Chrysogorgia sp. JL179-B06. The sequence goes on along the minus strand of JAYKKM010000450.1, from coordinate 4,380,766 downwards.
CTATCTTGTGTTTGGGTTTTTATACATTTCTGATAAAAATTGCTTAATATTATCATCAATTTTAAAGTTTCATTAGAAGTGTGAAGTTGATTTGCCAGATTGTTGTAGTCTTGTGAAAGACTATTGTTGGTGACTGATGTTTCGACGGCCTCAGCGGCAGTCATCTTCAGAGTCAAGTAAAGCATGTTTGTCAGGTTTGCCTATACACATGTATACGTCTGGTTCACTACATTATTGTTTGTTTGTATCATAATTAGTGTGAGTTGCATCATGCTTAGTTAGTGTGAGTTGCTTCATTGTTCGTTGGTGTATGTGAAGTAGTCTTTTATAATGTATTGGCAATTGTCATGATCTATAAATTGGTTTATGTTCCAACATTATAATGTAGACCCTTAGTTGTTGTATGGCAATACATTCAAACAAGTCCAAGTCAATGTTGCGTTTCATTTGTATGTGGTGTTCAGTAATGTGATTAGTTCTGTTCCTATTTCTAAAACCTTGTTTGTGTTTGAGTAATAGACTGATTTTTTAGGTTTCTGCTGGTCTCACCAATATAAGTATCCTAGCTGTCTGCACATTTGATCTTGTAAATTGCACTCTGTTGTGAGGTGGTTCTTTTTCTTTCACATCAGTAAGTATATGTTGTAAAGTGGTTTGTGGGCAACACATATGCAATAGGTTTCTTGTTGGTCTCATTGTTTTTGTGGTGGTTGAACAGTTCAACAAAGTTAGTATTGTAGTTGTTTTGGGAAACATGTGCCGAAGAGGTTCCTTTTTGTTGTGTATAGTTTTGAGATAACTACAAATAAGTTGTGCTTGTCTTGTCAAAGTCTTGATGGTTGTTGCTTTGTGTACCATTGGGTGGTAAGATAACTCATCCAGCAGTCTATCAGTGTGTGTTGGTTTTCTGTAAACACTACAGTAGTCCTTAGTTTGTTCTTGTCACATGTTTCCAAACAGTCTAGAAAAGGAAGAGCTCCATTCTCCTCAAGTTATTTGGTGAAACCAAAGCAGGGTAATGTTTTTTTGTAAGTTGTTCCTCTATGGCTTTCATCACAATCTCAGCAACCATGACTGAGATTGGAGATCTCATAGCAGTCCCATGTAACTCTTTACAGTGTGTGTCACTGTCAGTGGGTAAAGGAAATGCATCTTGGCACTTTTTGTTTGTGTTTCGTTAAGTTGTCACATATCGAGGAAATTGTAGGGTAGAGCAAAGGTAGCCTCAATGCTGGATACAATAGTCTTGGTCGGTATTCGTTTGGGTGTTATTCAGTCTTTCAGGCCGTATGACAGTACCATACTTGTTTTAGTAGTTTGTGTGAAATTGTCCTGCTAAAGTTGGTTTACTAATGACAGGAAGTGACATCAACCCGGGCCACCCGGCAACACACAAAGACATCGTAGAGTGATTCAACAGTGAAATACGAAGAGAGTTTGCTTTGACCATCAACCTGTTTAGGAAAAAAATTGTTCAATTCACAAACTGTCTTCGTACTTCACTGTTGAATCGATCACTGTGCAACGTCTTTGTTTGTCCCTTGGTTGACGTCACTTTCCATGAATAGTAAACCAACTTTAGCAGAGATATATGGCATAAAGAAGAAACGTTAGCTGATGATAATATTAAGAAATTTTATCAAAGTTTGCCAAAGATTATAGATGTATAGACCCTCTTTCATAATGGTTGCAATTTTAAATATTCTTTTGTGCACATATAAATTAGCCTTTATAACATTGTTAGGAAGCAAATATTCTTTTGAATGGTCATCACACAAACAAGGCCCTAAAGGCTAATTAAGATGCACGTAAAGGAATATTCAAATTGTTGCCATTATGAAAGAGGTCTATAGAAAGTCCAAACACTATTATAGACACTTTACCAAAAACAAAGTTGTGTTATCCAAAGAACTAAAGACAATGGACAGAGGACAGATATAGAGAGGAGAATATTGAATTTTAGGCATATTCTGAATATTTTAATTTAAAATTTGTTTTGTGTAAAATTCTTGCTAACATATTAGCTGGTTTATCATAAGCATATAATTAAAATAACATGTTAGTTCTTTATTATTATTCTATTAATCAGTAATAATTTTATTTTGGTTGCAAACTTCCAAATTTTTGTTATACTATTATAATAATTATTATAGTGTTCTTAGGAAGTTCACAATGTCTTTAGGTAATAATTATGTCTTTATACAGTAGTTAGGAAATAATTTATTAACAATAATGCACAAGTATTATCTAGAAAGATAATCTTTTGGTGTTATATGTTTTTGCATACTGTAAATGGTAATACATTTTTTTATCATTCTTATGGTAATCTTACATGCCTGCCTGCCTAGCCTTCACTGACATTTTCTCAGTAAGGTCTATAGTAGTAAGGCTTCTTAGCTTTCAATTATAGTTTATAATGTTCGGAGCAGTTCATGGCAGTTGTGTTTAAGAGATAACTCTGGGAAAAGGGTGTACGGAAAATGGATTTGGAAAGTTCTTTGGATAATACAACTATTAATGTCAGGTTAAATCTCTTCAAAGTATAATTACTTACTGTACCTGTTGAAAATTAGACAGTCTGCAACAGCCAGGACAACCTGTTCTCTTACATTATGAATACACACACAATACAAGGAAAGACAATGATTTGAGATAACAAAAACCAAACTTGTAATTGCACACGCAGGCATTCACGTGTACATAGAGCAAAAATGTGTTTGATGGATTCCAATAACCCTACTCAGTTGTGTATAACAATAGTTTTATAATGTAGCATGTCTTCCAATGTAGTGTAAAGTCTTCCAACATAGTGTAAAGTCTTACAACATAGTGTAAAGTTGGAAGTTGATTGTCCAGGTTGTTGTAGTCTTGAGAAAGACTACTATTGGACTACTATTGGTGACTGATGTTTCCACGGCCTCAGCAGCGGTCATCTTCAGTAATACGTGTTTGTCAGTTTTGCCTATGTATTATATGTCTAGTTGACTAGTTCATTACATTGTTGTTTGTTTGTGTCATAATTAATGTGAGTGGGTGTTGTGTCATTGGTGGGCCTATTGTTCATTGGTGGGCCTATTGTTCATTGGTGGGCCTATTGTTCGTTGGTGTGCCTACAGTGTGTTTTTCATTGCTGTATCTATTGTACATTAATGGGCCTATTGTACATTGATGGGCCTATTGTACATTGATGGGCCTATTGTTCATTGATGGGCCTATTGTTCATTGATGGGCCTATTGTTTGTTGGTCAGCTTATTGTTTATTGTTTGTTGGTGCATGTGAAGAAGTCTTTTGTAAGGTGTTGGCAATTGTTGTGATCTGTTAAGTGGTTTCTAGCGTGTACTAAAGACGATACACTCGGTCGAGTCCCAGTACCCTGTGTAAAGTTTTCCAACATAGTGTAAAGTCTTCCAACGTAGTGTAAAGTCTTCCAACATAGTGTAAAGTCTTCCAACATAGTGTAAAGTTTTCCAACATAGTGTAAAGTTTTCCAACATAGTGCAAGGTATTACAACATAATGTTTAAGTCTTCCAACATATGTGTATTGTGTACAGTAGTGTAAAGTCTTCCAACATAGTGTAAAGTTTTCCAAAGTAGTGCAAAGTATTCCAACATAATGTGAAGTCTTACAACATAGTATAAAGTCTTCCAATGTAATGTAAAGTCTTCCAATGTAATGTAAACTGTAAAGACTTCCTAACATAATGTAAAGTTTTACAATGAAGCTTTAGGATTCCAATGTTTTCGTCATCTTAGTGTCAAGTATGGTAACATCCAATTAAGTTCTTGATGGTTTTAGGGGTTCTCAAATCATTGTCCACTCCTTTGATGCATAGTGGAACATGGATTAAGTCAAACTTGTAAGACATTGGGAATAAATTTAGTAATTTTATGTGAAATTTAGTAATTTTACGTCCCAAAATTTAGGAAAGCTAAAAGTGATGTGTAGTGAAAAGGGAAAATCAATAAGGAATGTGATTAACCATGTAGAAAGAATGTGATTACTGTATATCGCGGAGTATAAGTCGATCTGGCATATAAGTCGATCTGGCATATAAGTCGACCCCTTATTTTTCGACCAAAAATTTTACGATACCCTGTATGTAAGTCGAGTACCTCAAATTAAATAGTTACCAGACACAGAATAGTACTCACATAAAATTTAATATTAAAATCCTTCAAAATCAGTACCGGTATCACTATCGTTAGAATCACAGAAAAGTTCTTGGAATTGTTCCGCTGTGATTAACGATGGTCGAAAGGGTCATGAGCCTTGTCTTCCTCGTCGGAACTATTGTCGTCATCTTCCCACAGCATATCAACCTCTGTGCCATCCATACTGTTCGAAATTGCACACTTCTTGAAAGAGAATACAATGCTTTCGTGTTTAATTTCTTCCCACAAATCTAACACCCAGCCACCCACTGGCAATGCGCGTTTCACATTTCCCGTCGAAGTGAGGTCTTGGTCTTCTCTCGCCATCCACAGACACCATTTCTCACAAAGTCTGTCTTTGAATTGAAAAGCTTATTGAGGCACACATCTAGCGGCTGCACCACACTTGTTAGACCACCAGGAATAATTGATAAGTCAGTGTTTTCTTCTTTAATCCGGTGCTTCACCCCGTCCGTTAAATAGCCGCTGCTGAATGATTCATTACCTATGACTAGCGACAGGAAAGGCTCCGACTTGTGATGGATACGTTCTAGTTTTCCGATTCCATAGATTTGGTCAAATTGGTCAATAAAAAGGCTTTTTAGCTCGAAATGTGGAGAGAGGACTGAAACCAACCCCAATAACCCTAACCCCCCGCCTAACGAGTTTTCTAACCCTAACACGCCTTTAAACGAGTTTTAGTCGGAGCCATTCCTGTCTCTAGCTGCAGGAATAAAACTAAAACGTATCCATCATAAGTCAGAGCAGTGGTCGGAGCCATTCCTGTCGCTAGTTAAAAGGTGATTCATTGACCCATCCCCTGATGCATAGAGAAGACTGGGTACTAGTATATCCGGTCTAAGTTTTGTACATAATTTCACGACCCTGTGTATAAGTCGAGGTCGACTTTTGAACATCCATTTTGGGTCGTAGAAAATCGACTTATACTCCGAGAAGTACGGTAGGTGTAGGGTGGTAATACAAAGTGAATTAGATGATTTGATGGAATAGACAGAGATGAATGAGTGGTGTATCCCTGAAGGAGGACATGACTAGTAATGAGGGAGAGAATGGGTATTGAAAGGATAGGTGAGGTACTGAGGAGAGCAAAATTGAGGTGGTTTGGCATGCTGAAAGGAAGAACAATGACAATGGGGTGAAGAGATGTGGTTCAAAGATGAAGGTGGAAGGGTCAGCTACAAGAGGATGAACAAAGATCACAGCATGAGGACATGGTATACTAGGGTTAACTTTACGGAAGAGAGGAGATGCTGAAAGCTGAAGACATAGTAAGGGCAAACCCCAACATAAGCACTGTCAGTTTACTTTTAGAAGTTTGAAATTTTAGAAAGAAGTATCTTATTTAGTTTAACTAATATATCCATGTTCCACTTTGCATTATTAAAAAATTCAACACACCAAAAATTAATATTTAATAACAACAACTACCGAAACATGCAAATATTATGTTTTTCATTAAAATAATGCATGACAAAATTACTGCATTCTGATTGGTCAAGAGGAATGCAATGCAATTATTGTGTTAATTGCACTCAAGATGGTGCAAATCAATGTTACCATAGTAAAAAATGGCTACCATTTTAAACATGAATGCAATCTAAGAAAATTTGGAGTGAAGCTTTCCCATTGTTCTTAATGGGAAAGACATTTATAAAGGTGTGAATTAATGCAAAGCATACTCTGTAGTACCATATCTGACCAGTAAAATGCCAACCACCCACCTTACTAATTTTCACCAAAACATGGGGGTGTGCCTTTACACAAGCAGTTTCCCTTATGCAAGCTATGGGTGCTTATGTGCGTGACGGGCACTTACATGAGCGATGGACACTTATGCGAGCAATGGGCGTTTACGAAAGTGATGGGCAGTTATGCAAGCAATGGGCATTTACAAGAGCATTAATGGTCACTTATGCAAGCCATTGGCATTTACGAGAGTGATGGGCGCTTATAAAGGGTAGGAACTCATTTATAACCAACACATGTCGCATGGTTTTTGAAACATTGTGTCCATTTTTCTGATACTATTCAACAACATTTACCTTCTGTTCAACTGTATATTGCCTAAACTTGTGGCATAACTGCATTACTGGCCACAAGTTTGTTAGTACTTTGTACTATTTAGTGTAACCCTCTTTAAATAAAGTTTCTATCGGTATCCTATCCTATCTTCAAACTTATTTGTTAAAACGGTTTAATGTATCCATTTATGCAAGGCACTGGGAATTTATACCACTATTATTTGTTAATTTTGATTGGTTAAAAGCAAGGCAGACTTATGTAAAGACACCACAAATATTGAGCAAATATTTAAAAATAGGCACTAGAAATTACTCTTTTGAAACAGGTTCTGGGCGCTTGCCCCACTCAACTAGTCAAATACGGTACAGGTACTTGCAACTTGCTAAGTATGTATGTGAGTATTTAGTAAATTAAGTCGGCTTTTTTGGTTGTGTTTAATCATTTTCATGAAATTCTCTTTCAATAAATGAATCAGTGCCTCTGTGAGATAGCATAATCTAGTTATTGTTTGTTGTCTGTTCTATGGCTAACAAACTTTCATATGAAAATAAACATTTGACAAATTGGACAATGTAATTTTGTCATGCATGATAATAAATAAGTAATTATATGATTTTGCTTGTGTAATTAAGGATTTACACTAGTACTCATGATATTGGAAAATTATACTTGCATAATGGCTTGTATAATTTTGGCAAATATCAATTGTGGTGTAAATCCTTGGGGAAAATAACAGTGCCAGAAACTGTTGACTGTCCTGACCATGTGTCTCTGTAGCACAGTGGTCAGAGCACTGGTACGTTTACAGTAGAACCAGAGACCATGGGTTTAATTCCCAGTTGGATAAATTTTCAAAATATTATTCTGAATTAAATAAATCCTCTCTCCCTTAAACAAATCCTTAATTGCACTTGCTATCATATGATTACCTATTGAAATACTATTTTCTAATGACTGACAAAACTGATGTAAATTTAAAAATAATAAAACTTATAATAGGAAAGCACTTGGTAATCAACAAGAGTAATTCAAATTAACCAAATCTAATGTAATGAATAAATTAGTACACAACAGAAAAGGTCCTTGATCTTTCATTAAATTACTTTGTCAAAATAATATGGTTTCACAATCTGCTATATTCTTTAAATGATTTTAATACTTTAAATAATTTGTTATTTTTGATACTAAGATTTTTTGTTCTATTCTTTTTAACATGCAACATCAGTTTTCTCAATCACATGGAAAATACCTTTAGATAACATTAAATGTATATTTACCATTGTAACATCTCAACTGTGTGCAATAACTTTGATTGCTGGTAATAAGAAGCTTGACCAAGTTACAGATAATTGATGTTGAGCATTGTGGTCACTACCCAAAATACAGAAGAAAGTTGTTACGATTTTAGGCCTACACTACAGGTATCTACAATATAATTGAGAGATATATTAAGTGAACTTACTCAATGTGTTAAAAAATTAATTATCCATTTGTTGCATCTAGCCATGAACTGATGGACAATCTAAAATCAGGAAGTAATATAAAAGTTACAGAAATACTGTGAAACAGATGTTCTAAATTATTATGCTCAGGTCAAATACTTGGGTGACATTTGATCTTTTAGGGATCATGTGCCAGGTTAAGGCCTGATCACACTACACAATGATAACAATATAATACATAAAAATTACTACGTTGGTGATATCGTTATTGTTGCAACATACATTTTATAGGTGAACAATTTTTATGGGCGTACCTGTATATACATATAATATATACATGTATGCAGTATAACACGTATATTTTTGACCAGGCATTTAGCACAGTTTATCTCAGTTGCATAATTTTTTGCTATAATTTTTGTTGTGCAATTTTTGGGAAAAATTTTGTGGCCATGAAGATTAATACTTGTTGTTATGCCATTTTTATCTAAATAGCCAAAAATTGTAAAGAAAAGCTGTTGTAGAAAAAGTCATTATCCAGTGAAATTTTTACAAGCTGCCAATTCAAAATGGCAACTGAAAATTTGATATCAGCTGTGCATGGTTTCAAAATAGTCAGATATTCTTCAAAAAATTTGACCACGAGGTCCTCAGACCAGACCAAGTCTGTTCTCACTTTCAAAATTTAAATCTTCATTTTTAATCATTTTTCATGCTTCAACCTCCTAAAAACAACATTCAACGCAACAAACATGCAGTTATGTCTAAACTTCATCTAGTTTAATAAGCACAGTAAGTTTATAATACCTTTAAAATTGAGCACGAAGACAGCAAGAATTTTCAAAATCATCCGCCATTTCACTTTCACGTGCCTTGCAGCCAATACCACGCATGCGCTGTACGAAAGCTGATCGAAGATGCAACGGCATTTCCCGAAGTAAAAAGCAGAATAAATGAATATATAATATTTTGAGAAAATATTTATGCCAAAGAGTACATAAATTTTTCTTCGAAAAATGAGAGTACAGGCCCTAATTTTTCACTACAGTTTAGTGAAAAATCACAACTGAACTGTGAAAAATCACAACTGAACGAAACCCAAGTTTCGCCCTGCGCCATCTTTACGACATACACACAAAAAGCAAATCATGCCGGCCCATCAGTTTTTAAACATTTATTAACATTCTATACATATGCACAATAACTATAAATAAAATATGGCAATCTTCCCTGTTAATTTCACACAAGATTTTGTAAAAATAGGCCGAAAATATAAGTATTTAAAGCGGACAAATTAAGCAACGCTAAAGTAAAGCGAACGAGAAGGCTGAACGAGAAGGCAGCGGGCGACGTTTACGGTTTACCTTTAATGAAAGTTTTAATAAAACCCAAAAAAGACAACACTTTTATATATATATAGTCCACCAACAGAACATGGAAAAAGTGTAAAATGTTTATTTTACCTCTCTCAATCATTTTGTTCTTGTAGCCAACAAAAAATCACCGAACACTAAACACTTCGACAGTTGAGAGAAAACCACAAAAAAGATTCTGTGTTGTAGAATATGAAGGCTAGGCAAACTCACAACACCACTCATGCAGCAATCCAACAATTACATAAAGTTAAACGGCATATTTTCGTGATTAAATCCATCTCGGGAAATATCTTTTTCATCTTTCTAAGCCATGTTTTCCGATGTTTTTTACCTCAAGCTAATATTTTCGGCTGTTTGCTGTCGTAACGTCATAAATGATAATAGAAAACCATCCATGATTGGCCGATTAGCATTGAAGGACATGAAAGACCTCCGCTGATTGGAAGTTGACGGTTTTTGAGAGAATTGCAATGTTGATCTAATTATATTAATAACTTTTAGTGATATTTCTCTGTGGTTATTTTATAAAAGAAATACCTAATGGTTTTCCGTGTTTGGATACTCTGATCCAAACACTTGGGATATATGTTGCTCGACTTTCGAAAAGCTAAAAACACTCGCCTAGCGGCTCGTGTTTTTTACGCTTTTCTCAAGTCTCGTAACATCCCGCGTTTGGATCATCTGATCATCAGTGGTTAATGGGAAATCCTAGAGAATCACGGTTTCTGATTGGCTAACGAGCGATCCCAGCAGAAGAGTGGGGAAGATATTGGGAATAATTGGGAATAGCTAGCTAGGTTGCAATTGCTATTAATAGCTCAAAATGCGGATTGACTCACAAATTATTGCAAATAAGCTATTTTCTTTTGTTATGGCTGCAGTAATTATGGGAAATGCGTTCAAACATGGGTACTGACGTCATCTCGAAAGAGCGCAGTTTAATAGTAGTTTTTGTTTCTTGACGCTCCGTATTACAGGGGCCGGGGGGGGGGGGGGCAATTTCAAGTGGCAAAGATTGGGGGGTGCAGAAAAAGATGTTGAATTTCATACTATTTCAATTTTACTTTACAACCCAATTTAAGAAAATTAATATCAGGAAATAGGGGGGACAATTGCCCCCCTTGACCCTCTCCCCCGTCTCCACGGCCCCTAATATATGAAACAAATATAATAATACAAATGGCTAATAATTTATTGGTAAAATAAAACTAATTATTCTGATGTTCACTGTCTGTCTCAAGTCTTGTTTCTCCTTCGTCTCAATCTTTTATCTGTTGTCGTCTTCATTTTTTAGTTGCCATGGTTTTGGTTTGTTAGCTCCTGGCAGGGCACTTCTTGATGGGCACGGCACTTGTCCTGGCTTCTCGCATATACAATAACAATGGCCAAACCTTCCAAAGTTGGCTCGATTTAACCTAGCTGGATATTTTGGCTGTTTACAGGAGATCTCCTTCAATTCACTAAATAAAAGAAAATAATATGGTCATTTTATGTACACAAACTGCTAACCAACAACAACAACTGACGCTCTTTGGTCATTACCTTTCTGAGGCCGCAGCTGCATGTTGAAACATTGTCAAAATTTCACTTGCTTTTGAATTATCCACATCAATATTAACTTTCTCACTTTTATCTTCAATGAAAAGAAACACGAGCATATTAATAATTCTCACAATGGTGCAAACTTTCAAAGAATTAATAAACTGCTGATATAATTCAAAGTAATTTCACAGACCAAAGAACACATCTATTCTTGGAGCAGTTCCGTTGTTTTTACTTGTGACAAACTGCACATTTGGATTTTTATACTGTAATTGTGGGACATCTTTGAAAATGAAGTTTCTATAATAAATAGGCAGGAATGTGTGACAAGTGAAAAATATTCGGAATATGACATAACGTACAGTCCATAGAAAATACAGCCAGGGGTTAGGAAGACGCTTAAGGCGGTGGTTAGAAAACTCATTAGCCACGGTTAGGGTTAGAAAACTCGTTAGGGGGGTTAGTTTTGGATTTGTGGTTATTTGCATGGTTAAGTTGCGCTATGGTTACACCAAAAAACATCGTCCCATATGCGGACTGTACATTAGCTCAATATGATCTAATGCCGACGGGCTACCCAGTCATCTCTGGAAATTTGAGGTTTGCGGTGTCTGATGATCATTCCCATAATGCACCATTGAAATTTACCAACCTCATATTTCCCACTGCGCCTGCAAATTCCCCCCTATTAATTTATGCGGGCAAACGACGAGATTGTTGTCTGCCCCAGGCATATGGCTATCTAACTACAAAACCTAAAGTATTTAAAAGGTAAATTGGTCAGATGAGCTTACCTGATTCCTTTGCTGTTATCGCGAGGAGAATACGAAAGGAGAACTGTTCTAACGTTCGGTTTAAGTATGATATGTCCGCTTGATAAAAACTCTAAAGTGCGACGGAATGGATACCTTCCCTTGGGCATGGCTTGTTAGAAATAAATGAAGTTAATACAATGAAATTACACGAAGTACAAATTTGATTTTTGTTTGCTGTCCGCTACAGAGAGCGGGCTCGGGATTCAATATGGCGGCCGCGAAAGTGAATTCTGGTTTTAGTCGGATTACAGTTCAAAGAACTCTTGAACATTTACGGCGAGGAAGCGTAGTGATTGGTGATGATGTTGCGTCTATAACAATGAATACACTTGTTGAAGAAGACAAAAATCTTGGAGCTAGGTAGGTAAATTTGTTGTACTTGTGCCAATTTGACGCCATTCCATTTAATATCCGCACCCCCTGATGAGGGGACTCAACCAAATCGAGATTCAAGAGCCGACCGCTCAATACGGGGGGTGCGCATATACCGTAAAATGGATGACTCGTTATACCAGAAGTTCTTGAAATTATAAAATATTCAATTTCAATGTATTTTAATTAGTAATGGTATTGTCTCTTCAACATTAATTTGCTATCTATTTATGTCTTTATAACTATATTTTCTTATTTAGACATTTTCTTTTTGAAAATATTCCACAATTAAAATACAAAAGCCCTCATGTTAAATTTGAACTCCATAAACAGCCTAATCCAGAGGCATTGTTGACCATTACATATAGTATGTATACTTCCTTTTATAATGGCTTCAAGAAATGTTTGCATTAATCAATCATCATCCCGTTTGACCCCTCAAGGGGGTCGGGTCGTCTCGACACCGACCTCCACTGTCTTCTGTCACCAACTCTATTCAGATCCACTACTTTACCATCATCTCGAACACAATCCATCCATCTCTTTCTCGGTCGCCCTCTCTTCCTTGTTCCCGTCTCCCTGTGCTCCACTGACCATCTAACAAACTCGTCCTCTTCTTTTCTCTTCACGTGTCCGTACCACCTCAGTCTGCTTTCTCTTATCTTCTCTCTCAGTTCCGTCACCTTCACTTCCTGCCTTGTCTTCATTTCTCGTTCACTCCCATCTTGTCACTCCTCTAGTAATCACTGCTTCTTCACATGTTCATCCTTCACCGCCCAAGTCTCTGCACCATATAAAATCACCGGTCTAACCATGGTCTTGTACACCTGTACCTTCAGTCTCATTGTCATCCGTCTGTCATAGATTACTCCACTCACATTCCTCCATGCGTTTCCTATCCCCTGCAGTCTTCCTTGCACTTCCCTGTCTTAAGACCCCCACTCTCATGTAGCCAACTTCCTAGGTATCTGAAGGCTGTTGTTTGCTTCAGTTACTGCCTGTCTGCAATCTTAACCAATACACTTCAAATATTTTAATCTTTGTTTATTAAGAGGATGGAGCTGAAAAGCAGATTAATTGTAGCAACAGAACATCATCAAGTGTTTTAGAAGAAGTGAGAAATCTTTGTACAAAGTAGGTGTACTCATCCATATACCACGGTGGCCCGTATATGCAGGGTTAAACAAAAAAATGCACTTAGTAAATGTAATCTTTGGTTTGGCCATTCATTGCATTAGGTGTCTCACAAGAAGCCAGAAAACATGGGGTTCCTAAATTAGAAACAGAAGGCCCTAAATAAATGCGATGTACAAAAGACCTGCAGGGCCCCCACAAAAGCGCGGGGCCCCTGGCACTTGCCCACCCCTTGATCTGCCCCTGTGTATATGCAATACACAAAAATTTTGTTGCACAAATAAAAGTTTAAATTAATACTGGTAACTTTCTTAACTTTCTCTCACAGTAACAGAGGGGAAGAAGTGGAATATGGAGGTGTAAAGGATACATCGTAACAAAACCTGTAGACTGTAATATACCTGTAAGTTTATTAGGAAAACATATAAAATAACAAACATTATGTAGTTGTATTAAATAAATTATAAAAAATGTGTTTGATGTTGATTTGTAGTCTTGCAAAAGACCAACTGAGAGAATTGTTTATGCATGAATTGACATTGTCTAGGGACATGAATGCCAGAGCTCTATTGGCTTGAAAACGTATATCTTCTTTTTCACTTCTTGAAAGTTGTCTGATGTTTTCTTCTATTCCTGGAACTGATGCCTACACAGATATCAAAAAGGAAATGTCAAAGCAAATTTAGGGGTCCAGGAATCTTGCTTCTACTTGTCATCTTCTACTTTCCATTTCGTTGAAATACTAGACCCAATGCTACACACAATTTTTGTTTCATTTTCAAACACTTCAACTTTCTCGACATACCATGAGATATTTCAATGTAGTGTTTTGTTGTCTTTGGGCGGCACTAAGGACATTTGCTAAATATGTTGTACTTCTCAAGGAGAGGTCAGGGTGAGCATCTGGTGTGATGAAATGATTCACTTGATGTAACAACTAAATGGTAGATTATTAAAAATAAAAACTGATAAATTATAGTGATTACTAGTACATTTTACAAGGTATTGATCTCTCCAGCCTTATAACAATATTTGTAGGAGTTAATTATTAATCAAATACCTCTGGTTTATACAGAACTTCTATGTTGCTTTTATTGATGGAGAGATTAACCAACAGTTTTAATGTTTGAATCTATTTCAAAGACAAGCAGTTTAGTAAGTATAATTAATACTGACCATGCCATTACCATACTGTCTACAGATCCAGCAGTCAGCACTTGCAAGATTAACCTCCGCTACGTTGTAAGACGTTACGCTACGTTGTAAGACGTTACGTTACGTTGAAAGACGTTACGCTACGTTGTAAGACGTTACGCTACGTTGTAAGACGTTACGTTACGTTGTCAGACGTTACGCTACGTTGTAAGACGTTACGCTACGTTGTAAGACGTTACGCTACGTTGTAAGACGTTACGTTGTAAGACGTTCCGCTACGTTGAAAGACGTTACGCTACGTTGTAAGACGCTACGCAACGTTGTATGACGCTACGTAACGTTGTAATACGCTATACGTAATGTACGACGCTACATAAAGTTGTAAGACGTTACGCTACGTTATAAGACGTTACGCTACGTTATAAGATGTTACGATACATTGTGACATTAAGAAGCTGTTTTGGAGCGCTAATTCGGACCCTGGAAAAGCATCAGAGTTAAAAGTGGTGTAATTTTAAGAACAAACCATATATACCTTTATGGTAATTGATGTAGATTGCATTAACACCAACCACCTTGAACTTGTTCCATTGATAATCTCTTCATGATGTTCATCAAACACTGATAGGTTTGTGAGAACTTGCAAGCTCTTTACCAAAACACCATCTCTTGACTCATGTCCAATAATATATGAAATTTGAGGAATGTACGTCTAAGGAAAAACACCAGCATATCTCAAAACATATTAGTACCAATTTCACATGGGTTTTGTCCTCGTGATTCTCTGTACATTACATGTGACTGGTATATTTTTATTCAGACCAGCTCAACTCAAGTGTATGTAGTGGATAAATATGGAGTAAAGGTTTCCTTTTCATCTGAGTCAGAAGTTCATGTTTAAATGCTTGACTATTAATTCACTGTTGCAGTAAACAGAGACCAATGTCCAATTACTAAAGGCTTTGAGTACCCTGGTTGCTGAGGATTTTAGGTTTAAATGAGCAAGCCCCGAGGGATGGCCTTTTTCCTTCCTCGCGCACGCCTCTGCGTTTGCTTGTTTTAAACCTAAAAACCTCTGGAACCAGGGTAATAAGTCTTTGAGAACCTACAAATATTTAACATTGTTATCTGAGAACTGATACAAATTAGAGTTACTATTTACTGATGTCTTATTAAACTAAATTAAAAGCTCTGCCCAATTTGAGTTTGAGTTTTACACAAAGAAATGATGGTCTGACTTCATATGCCAGTGTGAACTCATTCATAATATCAGTTCAACATCTAAGAATGAGTCAGACTGATTTCATATTGAACTTGATCTAAACTTGTTCCAGTAGCCATAAGCCATTATGGTTTTCTCAAACAATTATAAAATTCATAATGACCTTGATAATTTCTTGACTTTCTTGGTGTAATGCCATGTTGTTCATAATTTGTAACACCAGTCCTTTTATCCTTTCATCCTTAACATCCAAGTAGTTGGCAGTTGCGTTGACCCCATTACATGCCAGGAAATAACCCTATATATAAAATTTTATAAAAAGCTTGGTCTGGGCTTTAAAGTAGGCGTGTTGTGCTGCGTAGGCAGTGTAGAAATACAAATCAAATATCTAAAAGGTTGGTGTACTGCCAAATTCCTCGGTGCTGTAGATAGCATACATCCCTCGTTCTCAGGATTTATCTCTTACATACTGTGCATGTGCGGCATTTGTTTATTGGTGACTGGTGAGGCTCACACAATGCTTGCAATGCAATTGTTGTATCTAGTACCACATTGTGAGTTGGATTCTGTATTTAAATAAAGATGCATAACATTATAATACCTGACTAAAAACAAACAATTTTGGCAGTTCTATGTACATATAGCACAACACATGCCTAGAGAACATCTATAGATGATAACCTATTGATGATTGATAACCTATAGATAGTTTGCAAATGACGTCATAGCGGCAAGGTGCCGTCAAGTCCATTCTGCACATGTGTGATATTTCAAACGTGGGGAACTCCATATGTCAACAAACTTTAACGGAATAGATTTGCGACAGTTCTAAAGCGAGTATTTGTCAAAGCTGTGGTGAAGGCGCGAGTGGTAGTTTGATATAGTATCCACATTTAGGAACAGAACAGCTTCTTATAACATGCTTTTTAGGCGGATAAGCTCAAGCGTGGAAAACAAATCCGCCATGTTTATATAACGCAATGTAAACAAACGATGTAAACAGAAACGTGGACATGCGCAGAACGGACTTGACGGCACCTGTTCAATACCTTCTTTGAATCAAAAGCAGTAATCCTAAGCAATGATAACAATATACTCTCCAGTTCTTGACCATTCTCAACACCACTCCGTAGTCTCTCTACCAGCGCATTAATCCCTCGCTCACTTATACAATTCCCAGCAATTGCAAAGTTTTGAACATCCTCCGCTGGCTCTGACGACAACACAACGGCGCCATTTTTAATCTCACCGACGAAACAATTATCTTTTTTCTTTTTTTGATACAGCCAATAAAATATTGCACCCGTGGAAATTGCTAAAACTGAAAATACGATAACTTTCCCATTTGATTTGAGAAAGTAGCCTGCCATAATTGTTGATTTACCAAATTAGTTTTCAGGTTCTTGATCTCGCGCGGTTTGATGGATATTTCCTAGAAATATACCGGGCTTCCGGTCTGTATCAAAATCACGCCCGCTGATTGGCTTAGCCGTTGTAATAAGTTTTGGCGGGAAATTTCATTTTCAGGTGGAGTCTTCTCGCAGGATAGATTTAGAGCTTGAAATGAAAGGCTGGTCATTGAAGCATATGTAAAACGTAATTTTTAGCATGAAGAACATGAATTTTTAGCATTTTTGTCAAGGAGTATTATCTATATTATAGGTAGACACTACTGAAGTGCAAAACATCTACTCCTTTTAGATTTGTTCAAATACTTGCTAAGCCAACGAACAAGATTTGTCCTGTATTTTTAATCATTAAATAATTAACTGAGAGCTACTCTTTTTATACCTCTACTTTTTAACCTCGCAAAACAAAATAGCCTATAAACTTGGAAACGAACATTCCTTTACCGATATAATTGATAGTTGGGGCTGGCGTGGCTAAAAACTCTTTAGTCTCTTTTTGAAAACAGTTATTTACCATTTTCTTTGTTTGATAATGTTTTATTACCATTGTTAAAAGATAAAGTCGTCTTTCAGCTTTGCTTGTTATTGACTAGTTGAGTCTGAAACCTCGTTTCCCATGAAGAAAAACGAAAACCGAAAGCCACGCATTCTCGATAAATGCGGTCTCGCTTCTTTTACGGCTCAGACTTGACCATTGATTTTCGAAATTGCTATACGCCACTGAAGGTATGAAATGGTCAATTTTTTAAAACTATATTAAGAGTGCTTTGTCAGGTCTCGACTCGTGTTCGCTTCTGTTAGTTTTTTAAATAATATTTAAAGAACTCTTTGTGATACACCAAAGTCATTAACCCTAATTACATCATCCTAATTGCTCACTTAAAGTCAGTAAACCAAATATTTCCTTAACGTTGTGTCTTGACGATCTATGGCGTAAACAACCATGTCAGTCTAGAAGTTAACAAGAGCAGATTTTTCAGAATTTACTAAGAAACGATGTATTGTCGATGCTGTCTGTGAAAATAAACGCTGTAATCACGTTACAAGATTTTTGGACTTCGACGAAAACGGGACTAATGAAAACACTGATGTCTTGTTTTATGATTTCTGGTTTCAACAATTGAGAAATGGTAAGAGAATTGAGATTATTGTTTTTACATAGTGCTTTTTTAAATGTAAACTCTAAAAGCGATTGGTGTTCTGCCGAATAGTGTATATTATGTCCGTGTAGCCACGTCTATATGACAGTTACAGTAGTGTCCATTAGATATTCTTAAACTTCCTAAGGTGAATACCACCACGTATGGGCTAAAGTCTTGGCGGTATAAAGCTGTCTCAGCGATTCTGCCACCTTCACTTCCTGCCTTATATCTTCATTTCTCATTCGGTCCCTTCTTGTCACTCCTCTAATCGGTCGCATTTAATATTCTTTTATATGCATTTATGAATAAAGTCTATTAAAGTATGGCAAAGAAAATAATTTATTTCTCAATTATTTAAAACTTGTATTTTTATAGGATGCATGGCTGAATCGTGTTCATTAAAGTGTGTCAAGTAATTTGTCCCTCGTTAGATTAGTTCCGTTATTGGCTCTTGAATGGCTTTCTGGTATCCAATAAAATTGCTGTTAGGCGTAATTCTCGCATGTTCCGCTTTCACCACGTGGTGGTTCGCAAACACGCTTGATTCGAGAGGAAATCTCCGGAAATTCTTACTCCGTAAAATAAGTAATGTGGCAAACGACAAGATTCGATGCTCAGCGCTTATCCAAGGAGACCCAAGTGAAATCCACAGAGCGAGGATATACATGAACGAAAATCCGCGAAAAAATTGGACAACTCCGCAAAAAATCATTACCATGACCAAGGAATGTGTTTCTTACAGGAAAAATCGAAGATATGTCTTGGAATACTTAACGGAGGAAGAGAAAAACTTTCCCATAGCTTATAGTATGATGATGTACAAAGATATCGAGCAAGTGGAACGACTTTTAAGAGCCATCTACCGCCCACAGAACTACTACTGCATACATGTTGACAAGAAGGCGAAAGGTGAAATACACAAAGCAATGAAGAGTATCGCTTCGTGTTTTCCAAACGTGTTTTCTGTGTTGAATCCGGTGGACGTTCGTTGGGGTGGATATAGTGTTCTTGAGCCGAGTATAAAATGTCTACACAAGCTATCAAAGTACAAGAATTGGAAATATTATATAAATCTTAGTGGGCAAGAGTTTCCGATAAGAACGAACTATGAACTAGTGCGAATACTCAAAGTCTATAACGGTACTAATGATGTGGAATCCTATATTGAGCTAATGCGGTACGTATATTACAATTTTAGAGTGTAGAGTTATGTACAGTTGGTGAAACGTAACACTATAAGTAGTACACCAGCGCTCGAGGGGTCAGCGGTCACTTATTATACTTTCCATGTAATAGCCGGGGTTTTCAATTTCAGACACTTCTCTGATCGTGTAACTTGGGTGTGGCAAGATAAACGTCGAACCACCAAAACGAACACTCCATTTCCTGGCATGAAACTTTTCAAAGGAGAATACCACGTGGTACTGGCGCGTTCGTTTGTAGACTACGTCTTAAACAACACAGTTGCAAGGGAATTCTTGGAGTGGATGAAGACGACGGGGCATCCAGATGAGAATTACTTCAATTCATTAAATCATAATCCACAACTTCGCGTTCCTGGAGCTCCCGATGGAAAAGGTGAGTTGAAAAAAACAAAAAGTTAAAGCCCCGTCGACGTTAGTCCGTTTTTAGTTGAAAAGAAGAAGTGGAATGAAAATTAGAAAAAATAAAATAATTAAAAAATTAATTAATAAATAATTAATTAAATAATTAATTAATTAATTAATTAATTAATTAATTAATTAAATAATTAAAAATAGAAATGGTTGAAAATTTTAAAAAAAACCATTAATTTTGTTTTTAGGAAAATCTTACCCCGACAATTCAGGAGCATACATTCGCTATAAGTTATGGCGACAATTTAAAAAAAAATGCCATGGAAAATACATAAGAAATATTTGTATTATGGGTGTTGGTGATCTTCAAGGCATTACAAAAAGTCCAGCATTGTTTGTGAATAAGTTTCACCTTGATTTTGAACCATTGGCATTGGATTGCATGGAAGAGTGGTTTGCTAGACAAACAAGAAAGTTTTATGAAGATCCATGGCGGTTTCGTGATTCTGTTTATAGATATCCACCAAAGTAAATGTCGATAGAAAGTAACTGAAAGATACTGATAGGAAAGATAGGAAAGGTTTAATTGCCAACTTGGTGTTAACCATGGATGAGTACGGAGTACACGTACTTTGCGAAACGAAACGAAATGGTACTTTGCGAAATGGTACTTTCCGAAATGGCAGTTTCCTGTGAGGCTTTTCCTGCGAGGCTTTTCCTGCGAGCCTGCTGTGTGAAAGCAGAATTTAATATGTCAAAGCAAATATTAAACATTGACAGATATTTACGATCGAAATTGGGGTTGGCATTTAAAAGATGCCTTTTTGTGAGAGTAGTATACGTGTTTACACCAAGCCACGTTTGGCTGGCTGGGGACGACCCATTTTATTTTTGAGGAAAGAGTCAGGAAAATACCTACCCAACATCCCACATGTTTGGATCATAGTATCCTATGCAGAAAACCACTTATTTGGTATTCCTTATCACTTCAATAAGCAAAAGTCAATAAAGAATCACAATGTTATAGAACTAACTTGTTATTATTTGAGTTTGAAGGACATTGGCAACAAAAATTAAGTTTGTCTAATATGAAAGAACTCGTAAAATGATAGAGTAATACCTTTTACAACTTTCCCGTATTTTACTTCGTTTTTGAAATATTTCAGTTTGTTTGATATGCAAATGAGATGGTCTCTGACGTCAGGTGCTGGGTAGAGAATTTTCACTCATTAAAAAATAGGTACGCAATGCATACATGCGTCTACCTTTGAGCGTTGGGATGGGGCGTAATTATTATCGTGGCACAGATGTATGGTAGTAAAACTGGAAACAATTAATATTTGGTATTTACATTCGTTCGAAGTGATTGCTATAATGATTTCTCATTAAAAAATGTCTTATATCTCAGTGATTGCTAAGTTTATCACGAGGAGTTATTATAGGTACATTTTCAAGTAAATTTGTGGAACAAACTTGAAGATGGAACTAATATTTTAATGTGTGAAAATTCTCTACCCTGCGACGTCAGAGACCATCTCATTTCCATATCAAACAAACTAAAATATTTCAAAAACGATGTAAAATACAGAAAAGTTGTAAAAGGTTTTACTCTATCATTTTACGAGTTCTTTCATATTAGACAAACTTAATTTTTGTTGCCAATATCCTTTAACAAAATTGTCTATAAAAATCGGTTATCTTCTAGTTCGTCTATTGTATTCAGTCTGCAATTCATTTAAGTTTCTCTCTAATACCCGTATTTCCTCAAATTCTCCATTCTCTTTAGCTTTATGTATAAATTCTTTCACATTATGAATCTGTTCAAGAAGGGGATCTGTCTCTTCGCGGTACAGCGAGTTTCTCAGTTCCTGTCCATCGACACCAACTTGTCTTCGTATTACTATGGGAGAACTATCCTTAGAATCTCTTTCTTTTCTCAACACCTCCTTATGTATTTTTGCTCGCTCGTTCATCGCCTTTTCCTGTTGTGCTTTTTCTCGTTCTGCCCTTCGGTTCAATAACCTTGACCGTTCAGCTTCAAGAGTAGCAAACTCATCCTCAGAAGGGATGGACTTTAATGTTAACATGTTTCTTTGGAGGTAATTAATTACAAACACATGTATTCCTCTATGTAGTTTTTGTGACTGGATGCCCTGATTGGATCCAAGTGCAATAATTTTCTTACTAAAAAAAAGAAATAAAATAAGTGCAAGGTGATATATTAGTAAATAATTTCCCAACGCAACCAGGTGATAAATCAGACATAGTTTGACGCTATTCTGGCTTTAAAAAGTTTTTTGAACGTAACTTTAAAAGTTACTGTCCATGACCCAACGTTTCGACACTCCAATCTAGTGTCTTCATCAGGGGTGATTGTTGTAAAGTTAGGATCCCTATTTATACCCTCATAGAACCGATGATGACGTTATCTATTAACAAGATGCAAATAAGCTTCTGGTAATAAACCACCGTCATCGCGATTCAATGGGGCGTGGGCGCTATTGATATGCCAAGCCTCCAGACAACGTCTCTGGTGGTACCGCGGATTAGTGGTAATAATTTTGGAATTTTCTCATGCAATCTCATGGTAGGTTACGCACACGTGCTCCGACAAAGCAGAATTTTCCTTTTTTGAAAAGAAAACAGCCTTCTGGTGTTCTTTTGAACGCGTACAAAACTGACGTTTAGTCTGACCGATGTACTCCTGATCACAAAAGGAAAATTCTGCTTTGTCGGAGCACGCGTGTGTAACCTACCATGAGATTGCATGGGAAAATTCCAAAATTATTACCACTAATCCGCGGTACCATCAGAGACGTTGTCTAGAGGCTTGGCATATCAATAGCGCCCACGCCCCATTGAATCGCGATGATGGTGGTTTATTACCAGAAGCTTATTTACATCTTGTTAATAGATAACGTCATCATCGGTTCTATGAGGGTATAAATAGGGATTATAACTTTACAACGATATCACCCTTGATGAAGACACTAGATTGGAGTGTCGAAACGTTGGGTCGTGGACAGTAACTTTTAAAGTTTACTTTTAAAGTAACTTTTAAGTTTAGCCAGAGTAGCGTCAAACTATGTATGATATATTAGGATACCATGTTTAAAGCCTGTATTAATAAAGTTTGAAAAAAGCTTTTCAGTTGGATTTTTTTTATTTCCACAGAATATATGTAGCTATCACTAAATTACAATTTCCATACTTTAACAATTCAAGGGTTTCATATATCTTTAGTAACTTCATTCTTGTATTGACAACGTCTGTATATGGATAACGATTATTTCCAATACTAAATAAAATAATAAAAGTAGTTTTTACTGATTCGCAATCATTATATATGTTGCATCCACATAAAAATGTGTGTGAAAAGTATAGTGTTAAACAATGCACCATTTAAGCATTAGTATCAGTGTACGAAATAATTTTCTTTATTGGTCTCCAAACATTTTTTATAGTACTAGTTGGAGAAGTTGTTTTAAAAACATGTCAGTTTATCTTTAGTGATCATTTCCAAGCCTGGATATTAGAAATATCCCATTTCTAGAGATTTGACAGTTACAATATTAACAGTGTCTGTCATTTTGTCCGATGCTCATCTTGTCCGAAGATTATACTCAACTTTTTGTGAAAGTAAAACATTTTTGTGTTGAATGGACAGCATTTAGATTTCCTATCTTATAATGTCAGATGAGAGACATTACGCTAATTTTTTAGACATTACCGTACGCTAAATTTGGAGACGTTACGCTATGTTTGGAGACATTACGCTAAGTTTGGAGATATTGCGCTATGTTACGAGGCGTTACGCTAAGTTTGGAGACGTTACGCTAAGTTTGGAGACATTACGCTAAGTTTGGAGATATTGCGCTATGGTACGAGGCGTTACGGTGAGTTTGAAACATTACGCTATGTTGTGAGACGTTATACGCTAAGTTTTAAGATGTTACACTTTTTAGACATTACGCTAAGTTGTACCGTGACAGGTACATTTTTTGTATGTCCGTTACAAATTAATTTGTTCTGGTCATTCTGACAGGTACAGCAAAAATAATTATTTCCAGGCTTGCACAAGTCGCATGTTTTAAAAGATTGATGATCATTTCCTTTATTCGGGACATAAAGTATAAAGGGTTAATAATTGCCTCACCTAAGTGATTCTGCCATCTTGTTGAAGTCTGGTAAAAGTATATCTGCATCCACCATTAGCATTGTCATCCTCTACGAGAAAAGGACACTGGTTATTTCTATGTATTGTTCACTTTAGTATCCATGCTAGAAATCTATGTGTTCCCTTCTTAAAAAGCATACAGTACCTCATAAAGTTGAACTAATGGTATCTTTGTCTGCTCCTCTCTTTTTAACTCATAATGTCTATTAAAACAAAAAAATTATAAAGATCTGTGAAAAAGTACAGAGAACTCCACTGAAATGTCTAACATGATATGAATATTTTCTCTCACCTCAAAAGCGACTCGTAGCATACAGAACAAATACGAAATCCATCTTGTTCAGTATCAGCTTCATTTGCTATCTCTTTGAATTCATTCATTTTGCACAAAGTCTCTAAAGAACAAAGAATGCATCAAAATCAATGTATATTTTTTGAAATTCTGCCTAGATTCATAATTTCCATAGATTAAAAAAATTGGAAACTTTGTCTGTTAACAATAAATCTAGAAGTTAGAACACAATCAACATTAAGCCCCACCTCTTAAGAAAAATTTAAAATCTTTATACATTGATAGCTACTAGTTTATGTATAGTACACAGTAGCTTATACCTAAAGTAATCTTCTAGGCCATTTTGTTTGTCTATTGGCAAACATTGCGTGAAAAAATGGCCACTTCTCTGTCTTAATTCGTATGTTTGTTTTTTGGTATATTTTTTCGTCCAAATTGTAAAATTCAATTTATCATTTTTTTATCAATTTATCATGGTTTTATCTAGCTTTGATAATTGTCCTTATGGTATTTCTAGGCTTTACAAATACCAGCTATTATACTGTTAGTTTTAACTATATAAACCTAGATGTGTAAAGTTGATCGTCCAGGTTGTTGTAGTCTTGAGATTTGAGAAAGACTATTGTTGGTGACTGACGTTTTGACAGCCTCGCTCAGCGGCGGTCATCCACTCTGAAGATGACTGCCACTGAGGCCGTCAAAATGTCAGTCAAAGTCTTTCTAAGACTACAACAACCTGGACGATATCAACTTCACACATCTAATGATACTCCTCTATAGGTTCAAACCATTTACTTTATATAAACCTACCTGTAGTTAATTTGTAATTGTTTTTGGTTGGATTATCATTACAAAAGTTGTTGTTGTTGTTGTTGTTGTTACAAACACAGTATATCGTCACAAACCTGCAAATGTCAAAGCTAAAAATTCTGAACATCTTCCACAAATCACTTGACCACATAATCGGCAATGGTGTTTTCGTCTTGCGACAGTAAATGACTTCTTACAACCAATACAAAGTTTAGCATCGCTGTCGGATATCCAAGGAACCAAACTTCGTTCTTTTGCTAAGAATTCAAATTGGATAATTTTGGAAGAATGAACCCAGACAATTCTTGTGAATTATTATATATACATTGTACCTTAGGAGTAAGAAGGCTCTTTAGCTATGAAGGCAACCTTTTTAGGATGATTATGGGAAAGGGTAGGAAGAGCTCTTTATAGTCTTGGATAATGGATGATAAAACACCTGGGTTCCTGGGTCCCCAAACAGGTTGGTGTTAGGAAGGGCATCCACCTGTAATATAAGCATTGCTTCAATTTCTTACATATTATCACAGTAATATTTTTAGTCACCTTTCTTAGATGAATTCCCCGATAGTCGAGAATCCTTGGCATCTCCCGTGAGCTTTAGTATCTGCCAAGTGCAATACGGTAATTACAATTTCAAATTTTAACAACCTTGTGATAATTAGTATATATAATTAATTATACAAATTTCCAAAGAATTAATACCTTTTCCAATCTAATAAGAAGTTTATTTATTTCAATTATTTCATCATCAATAGTTTGACTTCTTGATTTACGAAATTCTCTTGTTAGGTTCCGACAAAATCCTATAAAAATAACACCATGTAATGCATTGAATAATAATGTATAACTCCATATAAATAAAATACATTGTATGGTAATCATGGTGTGATTATAAGTAATACCATGACAATCACTAATTTCCTAACATGTTATGATATTAAATTGTAGTCACTTCCTGTCTTCTCATTGGCTAACCCATATAGTTAATTATGGGAATCAGCACAACCTACAGATTAGTGAATAATCTGCTAGCAGATTATTCACTAATCTGTAGGTTGCGCCCACAATGCGAGATTTCCTAACGAGCGGTAGCTTTCCACATAAGCAAAGACAACATGACTACTCGATTTTCATCTTCGACTGTAGAAGAAATCGAAAAATTACTTGAAGACAAAGACCCTGAAAACACAACAATATATAATAAAACAATCATTGGATTCAGTTTCTGTGATAATTTTATCTGGATAATCAAGGTTCTGGTAATTAAGTGTTATCAGCCTCAGTCTTCGACTGATAACACTTACCTCACAGTTGATTTATCCAGATATCACAAAAACCTAATCCAATAATTGTTTATAATTTGTATTATATCATAATTTACCAACAAAACATAATTTATATACAGGTAGTTTCATGTTAATAATGAGGAAAGAATTAGAAATATTCCCTGTTTAATTTGAGGGGAAATAAGTAAAATTATGCATGTTGAGGGCACATTTAGGGATTAAATCACACCTTGAAACAATATAAATTGGAGGTAATCATGGTATAAAAGTTAACAGTACATTTTGTATTGGCATAATGTCAATATATATATACAATAGTACCGGTATATACAATGTAGATTGGTTTACACTGGTATTATTTACCAAGTTCTTGAGGTTCCCAGTAAGAGAAATCAAATTCTTCTCCAGCTACTGTTGTTCGTGTTTCTTCTCTCTTCTCCCACGCCACTACTTGGCCTTGGCTACCATCTTCTTCAGGTTTACCCATGATTTTTCGCTTCGCCTTATCAAACATTCCTTTGATATTAATATGAACCATAGCCGGGTCTTCTTCGCTGGAATGAGCTTCTTCGAAATGAGACTGCAAAACCATTGCCGTTCCTAAATCTCTCATGCACATTGGGCAAATAAACCCTTCTTTGACTTCGTTTGATTCTGCCATAATGCATAAAATCACAAGAAAATTATTTCACTCCAGTGTTTGTATCGGCCATATTGGGGAATACCCCCCTCTGGGATCTGGGTTTAAAGGGTTAATATATGATTAATATTGATTATATCGTTTAGCGGGTTATGGCTACAGGAAATACAGTTTGTGAACACTATATACGGAAATGTGCGTTGGTTTCACCTTGCTGTGGTAAAATTTACCAGTGTAGACTATGTCATGATGCTGTCGAGAACCATGAACTGGACAGAAAGAAGGTGGATCGAATCAAGTGTAATCAATGTGACTCAACTCAAGCGTTGTCTCCGAGATGTTCGAATTGTGACATAAAGTTCGGCTTGTATTATTGTCAAATATGCCGTTTATTCGACGACAACGACAAGGGACAGTTTCACTGCGAGCTTTGTGGCTCGTGTCGTGTCGGTGGTCGCGATAACTTTGAACATTGTGTGCTGTGTGGTATATGCTTCAAAATTGGTTGTGTTCACACTTGCATCGAGAAGTGTTCCAGATCTGATTGTCCTATTTGTTTGGAGGATCTTCATTCTTCTCAGGCCGAATGCCAGAAATTGCCTTGTGGACACATGATGCATGTTCCTTGCTTCAGACAGTTAATAGAAAATCTTAGAAGCAACTGTCCTATCTGCTGTAGAAAATTTTAACTCGATATCCCAACACAATATTTGAAAGACATCAAGCTAATTGGAGCTTCGTCAGCAAGGTTTAGGATAAATAATATCACAACAAAATATTTAAATCAGCAATGTGGAAGGCAAAATAGAATTGTAAAATTGAAAAAAACAACTTTCAAGTCAATGTCAAAAAAATTATATTGTAAAATCAAACAAAAACATTGCCAACAACTTGTATGGTAATGAATACATTTTTGAAATATTTAGTTTAAAAGTAGGGTTGGTTAGGGTTTTGTTCTTGTAAGGCTTCTGAATCTTGAGAAAACAACCTTGATGTGTCTATGACATAGTCTGTGTCCATTGTGTGTGCGGTACACGAAGAATATACCACATGTATAGACAAACATATTACCTGGAAGCACAATATATTATATTAGTTATGTTTGTAAAAAAATTCTAAAATAAAGTTCATCACTCGGGCTGCTGTGTTTGCTGATGATTTCACCATGGTAACAAGATGGCGGACAACGACAAGAAAGTGGTCATACTGCAAAGCAAAGATTAAATTAACTACGAAATGACTGCTCTTAAAAACTGTAGTGCCGAGCTACGTAATTACCTTTTCTCAAACAAACTACCCGAAGTATTTGAGGCATGTTATTGATTCTTTGTGGCTGAGTGGGGGTTTAATACTTCTTGTTGTCTGGTAGCGTAGTTTAATGAAGACTGTTTTAATTTAGGCTTTATTAACTGGTCTTGCCATCGAGTGTCCGAAAGATGCCTGCGAATTTGTCATAGACAAACTTACACTGCTCAATAATGACAGTCAAGTGTTGGAAAGTTTACGATGGTAGGTGTCGAGTAATGTTTCTTTGAGAGTCTTCGAGACGACGAGACCTTGCGTCAGCTTGCTTGCCTTGTTATTGTATTTTATATTACTTGGTATTACTTGGTATTTCTGCTACCGCATAATGAGTTTACCTATTCTGGGCAAGAAACATGTAGTTATGGTTGATTTATGTGGATCTTAAGATATGATAATTTAAATGTAATGTATTAATGTCATTCAATATAGTCTTGTGAAGTAATAATAATAATATTTCTTCAGGATACCTACGTCTGCACCGAAGTGTTTTTCAGTGAGGTCCTGTAATACTTCACAAGATTACATTACATTATATTACATTATATTACATTATGCAATTAATACCATGCATATACATATAACATAATAAAACACAATACAATACAATATACAATACAATACAATACAATATACAATACAATTGGTTTCCTCCCAAAAGAGCGGAAGCCTAGACACAGAGCGGGCACGCAAGTGCACGTGGGACCGTTTGGAGGACATTCATAGTATTACAGGACTTCACTGAAAAACACTTCTGTGACGTGGGTATCCTGAATAAATATTATTATTATTATTATTATTAAATGTAGCAAAGAGTAAAGGTGGTGAATTTTGCTACATACATGTATCTAAAACACTGTCTACAGTGTCTGCAGGCATCTCACAAAGGGGGAAGCTGGCAAGTGCATGCCCAAAGGGGCTGATAGTTTAATAGTTTTGTGCTGAAAATGTAATTTTAGCATTTTAGCATTTAGCATAATTTTAGCATTTAATTTTAGCAAATTTAATTTAACTTGGGTAAGTTTTGGTCATTTTTGGCCGTGGCGTTATCCGAATTAAACATACATTAGTCATTTTGCTCGGTCAGTGAGCTAAGGTTTCCAAGTGTGCAGAGCAAACTTTCCAGTCTGGGTGCTGCATGGGTTAGTGTAGAAATTCAAGACGTAGACCTACACTGCAACCTTTTTATTTTCAGGGATTCTTTTATAACTGATGGAAAACGACCAAAAGATCATTTATTAAAACAAGGTTTTGTTGAGTTCATGTGGTCATATGAGGATGAGAACTCACAGGTTAGGTCACTTAATAATAAGGAGTTTTACGAGCATTATACAATATTTCAAACACTCATTAATAATTCATGAGGAAAAGACAAAAGAAAATCACGACCGTATCGTTGTTTTAAATGTGATAAAGATTCGTCCTGATTTACATAAACTTTATCTTTGATTTTCTCGGCTTAGACAACATCGATTTTCAAAATTACTACGCCAATGAACTTATCAAATGGGTCCTGTTTGAAGCCGTTTAATAAACTCGCAGCACGTGTTTTATCAGATCTAAAACACTGCTGCTCGTTTATTAAACAATACTTAGTATGTATAACACAAGCAGTATATGCATGCCCCATGCCCTAAATAGTCACGGTAGTGTCTCACCAGCAATCAGAAGGATATGGTTTTGATTCCCATGGATCAGGAAGTCAGAAATTTTTTGAGATAGAAGACTAGTTGATGTGTATCAGCTCATGTAATAAACTACTGTTTATCAATTCTCACGCTGGGTTGCCATGTAAGTCTGCTGCAGCTGCCGCAAGTGCAGCAGTGCCTTAGGATATTTCTAACAAAATATCAATTTGCATCAATGCTACTGTAATACATAACATAGCACCCATTGTTCTTAGCCGTGGGTGGGAGGGTGGCCTATCAACTACCACACTGGCCGCAAAAAGGCAAAAGATGCTATCTCACTGCAGTGCATGCCTATAAGGGCACAGCGCCTCTCTCCAGGCTCCCCAGCATGAGAAATCTGTTTCTTACTTCTTTCATACTTCAGTCAGCGAGAAACTCTGACTAACTTTATGTATATATAACTAATTATTATAATGTCCATCATCTTAGGTCTGTGTGAAACATATTTTCTTTTCAATTATTATTACAGCCAAGCCCACAGATGTATCAAAAAGCATATAGTCTATATAATTTCAAATTAAAAGTTCTTTGCTTGCGGTAGGCCAGATTCTTGTTTGGTGTATTGTTCCTGTTTTTATTACGATACTGACTTTAAATAATCCTTGTAGTATCCTATCCTTACAGGATTCTGCATAATCCTTTAGGAAATTTTAGACAATCCTTACAGGATCCTGTGAGGACAGGATTCTTGAAACAGGATCCTTCAAGGATCCTTAAGGAATTTTAAATAATCCTTGCAGGATCGTGTAAGGACAGGATTATTAGGAAATTTTAGACAATCATTACAGGATCCTATAAGGATAGTATCCTTAAGGAATTTTAGACAATCCTCACAGGATCCTATAAGGACAGGATCCTTCAAAGATCCTTAAGGAATTTTAAATAATATTTGCACTATCCTATATGGACAGGATCCTGCATAATCATTTAGGAAATTTTAGACAATCCTTACAGGATCCTGTAAAGATAGTATCCTTCAAGGATCCTTAAGGAATTTTAAATAATCCTTGCAGGATACTGTAAGGACAGGATCCACAGCAGGATCCTGTAAGGACAGGATCCACAGCATCCTATCCTTGCAGGATCCTGTATAATCATTTAGGAAATTTTAGACAATCCTTACAGGATCCTGTAAGGACAGTATCCTTCAAGAATCCTTAATCTTGATTCTTAATCACTCTATATTTTTTTATTAAAGTCAAAACGTTGTTGCAGTTAATACTCTTGACTATAAATGTTATTATTAAATTAACAGTGCCTGGATGAAATATCATTTACATAAAAAGCAGAAAAAGATGGCCTTGTTAATACAACTTCACAAAGCACGCTCTTATTATATTAACCGGAAAATCAGTGTCTACTTTGGCGCTTTATATGTATCCTTTAAATATAATGTTATTTAATGGTTGGGAGGCGTCCGTTTAGAAATATACATTATTTACCAAAAATAATTATTGTAACATGTTTTTGTTATATAAGGTGAATGTATGTAGGGCGTGAAATAGCTGGTCGCTGGTCAAGATGAATGGCCAAGTCAATTTTAGCTCGGACATGCCGCTTTTATGACCGGACAAATTATTCAGCTAAAGCCTGAAAAAAATCCTTAATTCCGTAATAGCCATCGGTAAACTCCTTCACGTAAAACGCAGTGCGCTACTGCGCTTTAGCTCATGTTATTTACACGCGATACAAGACTGAAAATGTGCGAAACTGTCACGGCTAATTGTCTGGCGGAGCAATTTGAATATCATTTCTAAGCAGTGGTGCAAGATGAAAACGGCACGCTCAGCCTTGGTATCGTGTCAACAGAAATGATTTAATTTGTTTAATTAGCAGTCCAGCTTCATTTTATTCTATAAAGTAGATGTTAACTTCTTTGTCGACTCTTCTCTGGAAAGTTTCGGAATTATGCGACGCTTGTTAATTGATGAAATCCGTCTGTCGTCAATAAATTCAAACAAGTTCTTTGCGTGCGGGCGATCGCCTCATTTGATTGATATATGCAGTGTTAGTTTTGACAGTTGCAGCCGATCGCAATTGAATTTATTTCCTCTTCGTCTGGTCTTTTGAGCAATTAGTTTGTTATTTTACTTGATGTCATAATGTGACCGGTCAAAATGACCGACAAGGCGAGAGTTTCACCGGGCATCGCCTCAATTTGGCCGGACATTGTCCGTTGTCCCGCCGTTATTTCGCGCCCTGGTATGAGCAAGTGGTTGAGCTGCTCAGTTTGGAAAAACATCATTATACTTGTATTTGGATGAGGAAAGAAAAACAAACCAAACCAAAATACTTTAGATTTGTAAAAATAATAATTCGTTATTTCCAGATTAATTGGGAAAAAAACTGTGTTAAAAAATCTGGGGAAGACCAGGCGATGAAAAACAGAAATATTTTTTAACAGGACTATAATGAAAAGGTCTTAAAAGATTTCTTTAACAGACTTTAAACAGAAATGGTATTTATTGCAGAAACAAATACAACAAGGTAAGACTTCCTTCAAGCATGATTATATTTCTGATATTGATTCAAGGGCAAGCCACAATTGGCTTTGTGCACAGATCTTCCACTGAAATTAAGAACATTGTGACGCACCATACGCTGTAGCTGGCTCTTGTCAGACCACATCTGGGTTATGCTACTCAGATTTGTTAAAATGTGTAGAGAGAGAGTCCAGAGGCACGCATCTAAAGTCATTCTCAACCTACCCTTTCGATCTGAAACTTCGTACACATGCACTATATGCAGATAGACTCAACATAACAGGACTCCTTCCAGTATCATACTGGAACAAATACCATGTCCTTGACCTTTTTTATTTGTTAAGGCTTTTAATGGTCTTGTTTATACTAGACGGCAAACTAGAGCAGCCAGCAACCCAAGTGTAATAAGTTTTGTTCCTCGTCAATGTTCCTTCATTGTCAGTTTTTTGTGATGTTTTTTCTTCTCAGATATATCTCATAAAATCCGTAGAGTTGTTAAGTTATCTCTGATAAGAATGGTGTTCAGAGCTTGGCAAAGTTGTGTTGCTGATGCAAGGAAAACTAGGGAATACTTTGAGGTGAGGAAACTTTGCAAAAGACAAACTATCTTCCATCATTATTTCCATCATTATTTCCATCATTATTTCACTGCATGTTCACATCTTGGATACCTATCTTGAATTTAGTTAAAAACTATAAAGTAATATTATGTCAAACTTATAGAGGATTGAAAAGGGAGAAATTATTGATGTTGGCGAGTATGGGGACTTTTTCAATGTTTCAGCTGATGGAAAGGATGCTATATCATCACTTCCTAAGCATGTTGCATTATTGGTAAGGATGTCTATCTGTTAAACAGACTCAGTACAGCACAGCACAACACAGTACAGTACAGTACAGTACAGACAGCACAGCACAGCACAGCACAGCACAGCACAGCACAGCACAGTACAGTACAGTACAGTACAGTACAGTACAGTACAGTACAGTATAATAAAGTCTGAGTATGGACACTACAGTATAGTATTATTATAGTGGTGCTGTTTTTTACAATCATACAGTAAAATGGATTTATCCAATCATGTCATTCTTATGGTAGAAAATGTTACTCATGAAAAGAAGATATTTTGGCAATTGAGCTTGGCAGTTTAAATAATTACTGTTATTGTCTAACAACTATGTTGTCTTGTTTAGATATTTAACCATGTTGATTTACAAGACCTAGGAAGATGTGCTTCTGTCAGTCGGTCCTGGAAACTACTTATTCAGTCTAATATTCTATGGAGTAAGGTAAATAGCATTTTTATAAAAATTTGTTTACTTCCAGAGTCTGTTCAGATTGTGATCCGAATTTCATATATAATTTCTCATTTTCTCCTATGAATGAGCTTGCTTTATTTCCATCCTATTCTGACTGTTGGACACCCTTTTTAAAGCTGAAACAAACCAAAGTTGGATCTGTCAAATCAGATCATGTGAACAGCCTACTGCTTTGAGAAAAAAACATTTGATGAAATGTTTTTCTTTCTTTCTAGATTGACCTATCAAAGATAAAACACAGGTACCATGGCACGCAATCAAGCTAGAAATAATTACTTTTGCTGTACCTGTTAGAATGACCAGCACAAATGAATTTGTAACGGAAACACAAAAAATGTACTTGTCACGGTACAACTTCGCGTAATGTCTAAAAACTAAGTGTAACATCTCAAAACTTAGCGTAACGTCTCCAAACTTAGCGTAATGTCTCCAAGCTTAGCGTAATGTTTCCAAACGTAGTGTAACGTCTCGTAACATAGCGCAATGTCTCCAAAGTTAGCGCAATGTCTCACAACGTACCGCAATGTCTCAAAACTTAGCGTAATACTCCAAACTTATAGCGCAATGTTTCCAAACTTAGCGTAATGTCTCAAATTTAGCGTAATGTCTCTAAATTTAGCGCAATGTCTCCAAACTTAGCGTAACGTCTACAAACTTAGCGTAACGTCTCTCATCTGAGATTATACAATACAAAATCTAAACGCAATCCATTCAACACAAAAATGTTTTACTTTCACAAAAAGTTGAATATAACCTGTGGACAAGATGAATGTCAAATGTCCGTGACTGGCCGCTAATATCCAGGCTTGCACGCAATGTCTGAACATTTTTAATAAAATTGCTATATTATTGTATATGTAGTGAAATTATAGTCTTTGAATATATTTCACTATAAGTTGTGGCATCTCGCCAAGTGCTTTGTGGCAATAACTTAAACTTTTCTACCCCACAGTACAAACATAATATATTTTATATCTGTTGTCAGGGTAACAAATAAAGTTGCTGCAAGATTGGTCCATAGATATCGTTCGGTTTTGGGTCATCTGAATATACGCGGCTGCTACAATCTCACTAAAGGAAGTCTTAAAATTATTGGTAAGTGTGTATAGAGACGAGACTTGTGTGTACAGAGGCTTGTCCACGTGCGATGCTGAACACGCCTGTGGCTTAGACCTGCGTATTAGGGTACTTTTTAAAGCTTAGGTGTCAATGTCATTGCAGGTGAATGTAGAAATCTTCAAGATTTAAATGTTTCAGAATGTGCTGGAGTTGACGTAAGTATTTAATAGATACAGTACATGTACTCTTTAATGATTGACGTTGGACGGACAGACAATGATATTTAATTGTTGTTTATCTTTAGGATGATGTCATCAAAAGCATAGCAGCAGGTTGTCCTTCTCTCCTTTACCTCAATCTGTCACAATGCAAAGTATCAGATGCTGCACTACGATCTTTAGCAAGGTATAGCCACCAAACATGCAATAGGCACAATTTTAAATCTTACACCAAATGTATTAAAGTGGAAAGAGTCCAAAGACGAGCAACAAGGTGTATTCTCAGAACCAAGATCGAAGAAATGTCATATAAAGATAGACTGATGACGCTGGACCTACTTCCATTGTGCTACGATAGAGAACTCAAAGACCTACTGATTACTGACTTAAATGTCCACGAATTTGTTACGTTTGTTTCTCAAGTTCTCAAGAACTTTGTAAGACAGATACTATCCAGTGTAGTTGTTTCTACTTTTGATATAGATTGGCCATGCACCTGGACACTGGTACGTGACTGTCTCTGTCATAGAGCCTCTATGACATAGAGCACATTTTACATGTATATTTTAATCTAAGAGGGCGGCGCCTCGCATGGGACTTTTAGTATCGTTCGCGCTTTCACTTTTGGATCTCTTGTTGTTGTCTTTTTCATGGCAAGTTGTTATCCAATAAAATTATTAAAATAAAAAAAAATAAAAAATATTGTTATTTCCTTTTAGAAACTGTGTTAATCTACAGTATCTCAGTTTGTCAGGCTGTCCTGGCTTTTCTGACAAAGGTCTTAGTTATTTGTCACATGGAAAGGGGGCAAGAAAATTGTCTTACTTGGATTTGTCTGGCTGTGAACAGGTTGGTCGCGAGCTCTGTATACAATAGGTTTTTTGTTTCCTGTATAGTTCATTGGCCTGCGTCAATCTTGACAGACTATGCAAAGAGATTACATAAGAGATTACATAAGATTGTATAAAATCAGTATAGCTATGCAGTCACTCGTAATAATTAGTCCTTTTTGCAATTCCTCTCATGGCTAAACAATCCAATTCGTGATCTACATTTACGTGAGCATTTTGAATATGTCCACAGTTGACTGATGTTAATGTTTGCAGATTTAAGATCTGTTTTACAGGAATCTTTGTATCTTAGAATTGGGCGTTCAATATTGCGTTTACCATGGGAGAGTACACTATATAGCAGTTGTTTAGGAATTCCTTTGTTTAGGAATCTCCTTTGAGTTAGCTGAGTGTAGCTCTTACGAGTACAGTGGACGCAAAAATGGCTGATATTTCTCAGAAAAATGCCAGACAGATGTGTTGTTTTTGGGGTGTTTAAACTAAGGCATTGCTTGTTTTTTATTAGATAACATCACAAGGGTACCTGTTGCTGTCCCTTGGCTTCTTGTCCTTGAGCACAATAATACTAAATGATTTGCCATCATTAAGAGATGAACAATTAAAGGTAATTATATCAACTGGAGTTTTATAATTTTTGTTATCAAGACATGAGTCTATTAAAAAATCATATATACGTGTTTATATTGTAGAGTTTAACAGAGAGATGTTCTTCAGCAAAAGTGATTTCCATTTTAAACTCTCCATTTTTATCTGACACCGGCATCAAATGCCTGTCTTCGTTCCATCGTCTGCAAAAGATTCAGATAGAAGGTACATAATTTGTGATACAAAATCTAGATCCGACATCTTCACACTTTAAACATGAGCCTGAGATAAGAAAGGGTCACCTTATCCTGCGTTCTCGATTTTAAATAAATGATATCCTCTTCCTCCTCATTTTCCTCCTCTTCTTCCTGCTCTTCATATTCCTCTTCCTCCCTCTCTTGCTCCTCTTCCTCCTCCTCCAACTCTTCCTCCTCCTCTTTCTCCTCTTCCTCCCCCTCTTCCTCTTCCTCCTCCTCTTCCTCCTCCTCTTCCTCCTCCTCTTCCTCATCCTCTTCCTCCTCCTCTTCTTTCTCCTCCTCTTTCTCCTCCTCTTCCTCCTCTTCCTCCTCCTCTTCCTCCTCTTCCTCCTCCTCTTCCTCCTCTTTCTCCTCCTCTTCCTCTTCTTCCTCTTCCTCCTGCTCCTGCTCCTCTTCCTCCTCCTCTTCCTCTTCCTCCTCTTCCTCCTCCTCTTCCTCCTCTTCCTCCCGCTCTTCCTCCTCCTCTTCCTCCTCCTCTTCCTCTTCCTCCTCCTCTTCCTCCTCTTCCTCCTCTTCCTCCTCTTCCTCCCGCTCTTCCTCCTCTTCCTCCTCTTCCTCCCGCTCTTCCTCTTCCTCCTTTTCCTCTTCCTCCTCCTTTTCCTCTTCCTCCTCTTCCTCCTCCTCTTCTCCCCGCTCTTCCTCCTCCTCCTCCTCCTCCTCTTCCTCCTCCTCTTCCTCCTCTTCCTCTTCGTCCTCCTCTTCCTTCTCCTCTTCGTCCTCTCTTCCTCCTCCTTGTTGTTTTCATTGTGACTGGCGATTATGCTTTGGGTTAATTTCTCCAGAGAGGTTTCCGAGTTGTTGTTGAGATAGGCCTTTGGGATGTCAAAAATTATTTCGTTATGGCTCTTATTTTTAGGAAACAATCGTATCACGGATTCCTCAATTAAAGCCATTGCTAAAAGTTGTCCTGACTTAAGACATGTCTACCTTGTTGATTGTCCTCGACTTACAGACCTCTCTCTTAAGGCGTTGGCTTCTTGTAAGAACTTGATTGTCTTAAATATCGCTGATTGTGTAAGGTGAGTTGATTGTGTAAGGTACGCGTCTCTAGTGATGATGGTAGCAATTTAAAAGACATTGGCAACATAAATTACAATTTCAAATTTTTGACTTTATGATTAACAAACAGGCTTATGAAGGTAATCCCAGTACACAAAACTACTCTTGTACAATACAACAGCACTAATTTTGACCAAAGATAATCCTATCATCTGCCATCTTGTTGTAATACTTTGCCTAATTAACTGGGATGTTGGTGACGTCACACCTGGGATAAACCTGATGAAACTACTCTGTGGGTAGCCGAGTTTCCACGGAATGCTTTTTAAAATGGTGTTTCAAACTTATAAAGACACGTGTTGTGACGTCACACGCATATCGCAATACATCCAAGATGGCGGACAGTGTACGCCTTGCGTATCTATTTTTTAACATTGTTTTGCTTTTACTGTGTTTCTGTCATTCTATTATTTTCAAGTCACTTTGCATAGAAAATTTTTTTCTAAGATGGAGCTTACTGCAGTGCGTGAGCAGTCGTATTATTTACAGCAAAACTACGTTTACGTCTTCTGTGCATGTCTATTAATAGACTATTGTTCGTAAGCAGTAGTTATTTACAGCTGACGTCGTCACTCACAGCCAATCAAAATTGAGAGAAAAATAAATTGAATAATAAGCAATTATTGGATGAGGCTGAGCATGATATCATGAATTATCCAGACCGAGGTCAATGTTATCTGCCGCGAAGCCGAAGGCTGAGGTGATAACATTGACAGAGGTCTGGATAATTCTTGATATATCATGTGTAAGCCAAATCCAATAATTGTTTTATTATACAATTATAAATGTAGACGCCTTTAGGGAGTTTAGGAAGTAAGCCACGCAAAGACAATTACGTCACCTACAGACAGACAATATTTGATATTTTGTACGTGGCAAGACATCAAGAATTGTCTGTAGGTTTTTTAGCCAATCACAGTCGAGATTGTATTAGTATTGTATAATAATATGTATTGGTATGTGGTTTGATAATTACAGAATACAAGATGCTGGCGTGAGGCAAATTGTCGAAGGACCTTCAGGATCCAAGTTACGAGAACTTAACTTGACGAATTGTGTTCGAGTTAGTGATGTCACGTTATTGAGGATAGCACAGAGGTACGAGGAATATTATAAAGTGTGGTGTTGTTGCATAGGCAGTGTATAGATCAACTTTGTTCATCCACTTTGAGCCGTCGACTCAGCAAACTCTAAAATGGCGGCTTCCAGTAGGATAAAATACGAGAATGAAAATATTATTTCTCGAGTACAAAATATTACCATTTCTAAAATATTATACTAAAATGCCTCGGACTGGCCAGATAAATTGTTATTACATGAACACAGGCTGGCTCGCTTGCCAGGCTGACCCGGTTGGCTAGAACTCAATTGGGTCAGAAAATAGGATGGCTCGTTTGGCGGGCAAGACTTCTCAGTAATGGCTGCTCGGATACTGAGCCAACTCACCTTCCGCTTCGTCCGTTCGCTAGCCCCACATCAAATTTGTATATGTCATTGTATTATGTTCGATTTGAGTTTGATTAAAGTCTCTACATGCACCTCCATGTGAATCAAAGCCGTTGGCAAACACTCTGCAATGGGTTTATTACAGGTGTTCAGTTTGGCGATGTTTAAAATTTCAGTGGAAAATTTAACCACCCCTGCACTGACAGAGCTGTATTATTACCTACAGCTATAGATTTGTGTATTATTGCATTCAAATAGCTGAATTTGCCCAGTAGCCCGAGTTATGCGTCATGTTTATTTATTACAGTTTCTGTTTAAGGCACAGAGTTGAAGTTGTAGACTTCTCCATTCATTTGTTTTTCGTTTATCTCAAGATGTCACAGTCTTACCTACTGTAGTATTTGCTACTGTGAACACGTGACTGATGCTGGAGTTGAGTTATTGGCTACTCTCCCATCTCTTATCTCATTTGATGTTTCGGGATGTAATATTCAAGATCAAGGTGTGGCGTCTATTGGAAACAGTTCGACATTAAAAGACGTGACGCTATCAGAATGTCGTATCATGACAGATCTTGGTCTCCAGGTATCGACTCTTCAGAAAAGACAACTGTTTTTTGGGTATATTACAAGTAGTGTACTACATGTTCTAAGGATTTATGGTGAAGGAAAATTTCGAGTGTTAGAATATATTCATTTTAAGACCAAACCGCGGGACCAGTTGCGAAAAATGCAACTTCAAGGCCTTCCGGCTGGAATTGAACCCGCGACCCTGCGATGCTAGTGCAGTGCTCTGACCACTGAGCTACGGAGGCCGTTGCCGAGAGCCTAGTCACGAGTTGGCTGTATATATAGTGGTGGTAATGCTAGGATAAGATTCTGGGTATATTACAAGTAATATTTGGCATTTCACTCGATTAAACTACATGTTCTAAGGATTTATGAGAACTAATCATCACTTATTTCTTTTTATTTCTTAGAAAATGTGTCAACAATGTCGACATTTGGAGAATCTGGAGTTATGTTACTGTGTGGTGAGTATTACGAGTTGTGTTTCTCATATCCATATGTCTTCTGTACATCTTAACTAAAACATAGTTTTGTCACTGATTGAATATAGAACATAACAGACTATGCAATGAAGAATCTCGCTTTTTGTTGTCGCCTTCTCAGGACACTCAACTTGGCAGGCTGCAAAAAGGTGAGACCATGATGCAGTTCTTTGCAATGAAAAGTACAGCCGGGGGTTTAGGGTTACAATGAAGTGGAAGACGGGGGTTACGGTTAGGGAGACACTAAAACCGGGGGGTTAGAGTTAGGAAGACACTTAAGGCGGGGGGTTAGGGTTAGGATTGGTGTTGTGTTGGGTTCTAGAATCCTACAATTTACTGTTGTGGAGTTACCCATTATTGGTAATCTAAGAGCATTTGACAATTGCCGATTATTGGTAATCTAAGAGTGAGGATAACCTGGGGTCACCTGAACAGCGCTCGTGATACATCTTTGGCTTTCTATTTATTGCAGCTTACAGATTCAAGTGTACAGTACTTGGCTGGTGTTAGTCATTATATTCAGAGTTTAAATATGTCTGGCTGTGTTTTACTGACGTAAGTAACTCCAATGACTAAGGTAGCACAGTGGTGTAAGAGAGGTAGACGGGGCCTTATGTCTTGGGTCTTGGGCCCCATGTAGGCTTGACTATAATTTCTATATTATCACTATACAGTACAATGTTAAACAATCGTGAATACTTAGACACCTATATATTCCTTCCTCCTCGAGTTAACGTTGGCAAATCGGTACTAAATCAGCTCTTTCTTATCAACTGAAGGTCAATCTCCCACCCAGGACATTAATAGTTTCCAACAGGCGAGAAGCCCAATTGATAGGGGTTCCGAGGGCCTACGATTTAAGGTCGTTATCCGAGAAGACCCGAAAGTCTTACCATTTGTTCGTATTATTGCAAAGGCAGCACTTTCTCCTCAATTATTTTTGATACCCAGAGTGGTGGTCCGATCCAGGATTTGAACCTGTGTCTCCCAACTCATCAGTGTGGCCATAAATCGCAGATTCGCAGGAGGCCGGGGGTGGTCCGGGAGAATCAATTATCGGGGGCCCCGTAAATTAGTTCCGACTAAATATGACGATGAAATATATGTCAGTGATGTCGCTGTTAAGCCGTAATTTTTCATTATAATCTTCCACTCCATTTTGGGTAGGAGACCACAGGGTCGGGGGCCCTTAGTTCTTGACCTAACCCTACCTAATGAGCGTTACGCCACTGAGGCAGCAGCGAATAGACGAAAAACATTGTTCAATATTGAACTATTTCTCAGTATTTCTGTTGTTTTCTCATTGCAGAGACAGATCTTTGAGATTCATGAGGAAAGGAATGAAGCAACTTAGATATCTGAATGTTATGTACTGTCGGAATATGACAAAGTACGTTTTATTAGTTGAATATGATATTTTAATAATCTGATTGTTAGTCAATCAAACCTTTATTACAAGGTAACATACTAAATTACATAACACTACAATTAAAGCTAAAATATTAAATTACAAACAAACTACAGCGAACCATTTTTGAGTTAAAACTATATTGAAAACATTACAACCATTATAATAAAAGGACTTTCTAGCTGCTTCAGTTCTCACTCTAGGCAGATGAAGTAAATTACTCTGTCTGGTGAACCTTTGAATTATTTCTCGGTTAAAAGTAAAATAGTTCACAAAATATTGAGGGACCTGTTTTTTTGCGACATTTCTCAACAAGTTTGAGAACATGTTTCCTGCGCCTGCTATGTAATGTGTCCCATTTAAGCTTGGTAAGCGCATAGTGATCTCAAAACAATTCGAGCAGCACGCCGCTGAAGACGTTCTGAGGCCAGGTTTACCCTAGTGCGGTACGGTAAGTGATCCGGAGTAGGTTGGCGTACCGTTGTGAAATTTACGTCTGTTTACACTACAAAGGACAAAGCGAGGTTTTTCGTTGACATCAGCAGTTTTTTTACTACGCACATGCGTATTGCCCGACATATTTTACAAAATGGCGAAGCGAAAAGCTGATGTCAAGCATGTTTACAAGCCGTTTTCTTTTTCGCCGGAAGCTCTCCGCACTCGCGATTGCAGAGAGGTTTAATGCTTGCATATAACCATATAAACCAGCTAAAATTATTAAAATTGCTGCCGATAAACAACCAAAATAACCTGGCGACATTTTTTCCCGCTAACATTTTAAACGCGTATGCATATGTTTACACCACTATACGCTACGTTAAATTTGCCGTAGCGTAGTGGTTTACATCCGGAGTGCTTGGCGTAGTGACTACGCTACGGCAAACCACTCCGGATTAGGCAGGTACAGTGTAAACACAACAAAGAAACGTATTGATTTTTTAACGGATCACTTACCGTACCGTACTAGTGTAAACCTAGCCTAAGATATTAAGTCACAATATTCCAATACAGGAACTATATACGATTTGTAAAGGGTGTCAGCAGCATAAGTTATCAGTTGTTTCCTCATCCGAGCAAGCATCCATACCCTCTTTCCAGCCTTTGCGGTGATATGTTTGACATGAGCAGCCCAAGTCAAACACTCGTCGAGAACCACACCCAAATATTCAAAATCAGTTACACGATTTAGAAGCTGATCACCAATTACAATTTTAAAATCGTTTACTCGTGACAGTCTATAGCATTAGTCCCAAATCAAACAACTTCTGTCAATAGACACAGATTAACAGAATAAAGTTAAACTAAGAGTTCTTATCAGAAGTGAAATGCTGCCTCTGGAGTGGTACGAAGTTGGAGCAATGTTCAGGATCAGGCATGCCAGCAGAATGATGCTAGAAATTTCTATAGCATATAGAGGATCAAATAAATAGACACTGTAGAATCTCCCTTACAAAAATTCCACATGAACGTGTTTCAAAATCACATGTGATCACATGTGATCACATGTGATCACATGTGATTTTGGAATAGTCCGTGTTTTTCGTAAGGGCTATACCACATATCAAGGCGATTATATAGCCTAATAGCCTTGTAATATTAAAATAACATACGGTATCATATGGCGCGTTTATAATGTCAAAATGCAATGTTTGAACACCATACATCTAATTCGAACAATATTTACTCGAAAGAGCAAGCCTCGCGAAGTTATAAATTTGCCATGATCAAGCGACACTTTTGCCAAATCGAAGTTCACGTCTGGCGGTCGTGCAGTCATATTTCAAATCGAACAAACGAACGGGAATAGGCGTTAACTCGGGCTACAGGCTACTTGGGCTTGTGTATGTAAAAGTACGCAGCACAACGTACGAGTGTACCGCAATTTGAAAACCAACGAATGTAGCTATGTTTATATTGAAGTAAAAGCTAATATACGGTGAGCAATGATAGTAACAAATTTGGATATCTAATAAATAAAGTTACTATGATTAGTATAGGTAATGATGATATGATAGTGCGTGCAATTTAGGATTTACACTACTCGTGATGTTTGAAAAATTTGGCACAATTTTCAAATATCACTTAGCGAAAATCCTAAATTAATTAAGATCTGTTTTCTTTCAGAGGAGCAGTGAAAAAACTCCAGCTCAAGTGTCCTCAAGTGCTTCACAGCAACGATGATCCACCTTCCTTCATCCGATAACACGAGAGATATTCATTCATGAACCAATCATACACAGAGAATGCTATTTTTCTATCATTCAGTCCTCATTATTTGTGTTCAACTGCCATTGAGGTAACATCTTTATACTGTATTTATTATATAAGTAGAAATATTTTATCAATACTTATTTATTGAAACAAAGACACAAAATTATATGATGTATTGCGGCAGCAAGTTGTTGTACTAAAATATGAAGAATAACAGATCAATTTGATGGTGTTGTCCAATGCTTCGTTTAAAAATCAAATATCACGCACGATAAAAATTATTTTATAATCCGCTGGTGTTCCAATAGCACCTGCCTAACGTCTGATTTTTAAAATTTAATTAACAATAATGACGCCACATGCTATTCTCGCTCCGGCGTTTCCCGTTGTTTTGCTTCCGGCGTTACCACCCTTTCCGAGATCATCTTCTTTGGCGTGAAGCTAAAATTACAGGAGAGAGTAGAATCAATTTCAATCAAATAAGTACGCGTGTAAGTATACACACACACACACTAAGCAGTCTGTCTGTCGATCTCTCTCTCACTCTCATTTCACTCCTCTCTCTTTCCCTCCCTCTCTCTCTCTTTTTTTCTCTTACCCTCTCTCTTTCCCTCTCTTTCCCTCTCTTTCCCCTTCTCTCTTTCCCCCCTCTCTCTCTCTCTTTCCCTCTCTCTCTCTCTTTCCCTCTCTCTCTTTCCCTCTCTCTTTCCCTCTCTCTCTCTCTTTCTATCTTCCTCTCTCTCTTTCCCTTCCTCTCTCTCTCACTCCTCTCTCTCTCACTCCTCTCTCACTCCTCTCTCATTTCCCTTTCTCTCTTTCCCTCTCTCTCTCCCCCCTCTTTTCCCCTCTCTTTTTTGATCTCTCTCT
This sequence comes from Chrysogorgia sp. JL179-B06, assembly GCA_035772405.1. NCBI lineage: Eukaryota > Metazoa > Cnidaria > Anthozoa > Scleralcyonacea > Chrysogorgiidae > Chrysogorgia > Chrysogorgia sp. JL179-B06. Next base: position 4,336,388 of record JAYKKM010000450.1, on the reverse strand, counting down.
CTTTTTCCATCTCTCTTTTTTTCTATCTCTTTTCCCACTCTCCCCCCCTCTCTCTCTCCCGCCCCCTCACTAACACACACGGCTCACACACATACAACTGTACACAGGCTAACACGCTCAAGTAAACGACACACCCATAACTGACACTCGTACAAAAGACGTAAGCCACCAACCAAAAAATGAAAAACATGATTTTCTCACCACAATTGCTCGCCCAATAATACTATCTTTGCCGACAAGTGACGCCAAACAACTTCGTTTGACCACAGCGACATTACCATGTTGATCTGTATAGACATTACCAAGGTCTCCAACGTGCCTTGAGGAAAGAAACATTCACCACTTATTACGTAGGCACTCGCTCGGAACACATTGGTGAACATTTGTTTATGGGGTCTATTTTTCATTATACAATATATACGCATTTTCATTGGTTCTTGCCCATGATCTATTAAAGGACAGATACATGGATGGCGTCAAACACGTCAGCAGCTGTGTTTTTCTTTATTCATGCCCCAACAGCTTGATAAACCTTTGGGGTTGTTTTTGATTGTATAAAACAAATACATTCCATTTTTTGTTGTCTGTTCAGTGCATCTATAACTGAACAGACAACGGCAAAATGGAATCTATTTGTTAAATATTTTACCATGGCTCTATAAAACGTACCCGATAATCGTCACATTATCACCCCCATCATCATCACACACCATCACTATCATCACCACCACCATCGTCATCATCACCATCATCACCGCCTGCACCATCATCACCACCATCATCACCACAATCATCATCACCACCATCATCATATCACCACCACCATCATCACCACCACCATCATCATTACCACCATCATCACCGCCTGCACCATCATCACCACCATCATCACCACAATCATCATCACCATATCACCACCACCATCATCACCACCACCATCATCATTACCACCATCATCACAATCATCATCATATCACCACCAGCATCATTACCACCACCATCACAATCATCATCATCATATCACCACCAGCATCATCACCACCACCATCACAATCATCATCATCATATCACCACCAGCATCATCACCACCACCATCATCATCACAATCATCATATCACCACCACCATCATCACCACCACCATCATCATCACAATCATCATATCACCACCACCATCATCACCACCACCATCATCACCACCATCATCATATCACCATCATCACAATCATCATCACCATCATAATATCACCACCACCATCATCACAATCATCACCACCACCACCACCATCATCATCATCATCACCACCATCATCATCACCACCATCATCATATCACCACCACCTTCATTACCACCAGCATCATCACAATCATCATCACCATCATCATATCACCACCACCATCATCATATCACCACCACCATCTGGTAAAAAGTTATCAAAAAGTCCCAGTCCTTTTTCTCACCCTGGTCACCCGGCACTAGCGGGCACACATGCATATTTACACAACAGTTGAATTCCATCTTAATATTGAAAAACTCACCTTATTTTGTCTGTTGGTCCACCGTGGGTTACACCAAACGGATTATAATGCCCTCCAGCACTATTGCATCCTATTGCCAATTACCAAACAAAAATAATAACATCGAGATAAAGTTAAAATATTACCACACGACCTCAGCGGCGAACGAATTTGATAGTTTCAAACCATTTTACTTCAATATTTAAATTACTCAATTTCTAATACCTCTAGTGACAATATCACCACTGGTATGAATGTGAAAGCCATGCTTTGTATTAGGTTTTAGTCCTGTGATACTAATTTTAAAATATGTGAGACCTCCATCTTCCTGTAGGAAAAATATATAGGTTAGGATCAAGCCTGGATAATGACCAGCACAAATGAATTTGTAACGGACACAAAAAATGTACCTTAGTATAACATCTAAAAACTAAGTGTAACATGCCAAAACTTAGCGTAACGTCTCCAAACTTAGCGTAACGTCTCCAAACTTAGCGCAATGTCTCCACGCTTAGCGTAATGTCTCTAAACTTAGTGCAATGTCTCATAACATAGCGCAATGTCTCCAAACTTAGCGTAAAGTCTCATAACTTAGCGCAATGTCTCCAAATTTAGCGCAATGTCTCAAATTTTAGCGCAATGTCTCAAAACTTAGCGTAACGTCTCAAAAATTAGCATAACGTCTCTCATCTGAGATTGTAAACGCAATCCATTCAACACAAAAATGTTTTACTTTCACAAAAAGTTGAGTATAATCTTCAGACAAGATGGATATTTGTACCAGACAATGTCCGTGACCGGCCGCTATGCGACGTATTAAATTCTGGGATTAAATCTTTACTGTCTGGCCCAGTCAAAATCTGTGAATACCGTGAATCGAAAAACGGCGCACGGTAACACAAGATTAGAATTGAAACTCGACAAGCGCCAGGTACATGAGATCCACTCACACGCCAAGTTTAATTTGATTTCATAAACAACAATGCGATTGGTGGCATTTTGAATTTTCATGATGCTACGCGGGTGCGCGCGGGAGTTCATACACCACAAACACTATACTTTCTGTGCATGTGTGCAGTCGGTTTATTGGCCTTTCAGAAAATGTATAGCTTTCGCAACAGTTATGGTTATTTATGTACTTTTCGTTTTCCAAGGGTTGTCATTAGATTGCGCTATTGCGTGATGGTATTTTTAGATGTTGCTTCCCATTAATCCCAATTTATCTAGTTAATATAAATTGGCGCATAACGAGATAAATACTAGTGTTGATTTATATGACGATAATAACTCAGTTCAGTCACAGTTGTTCAGTGAGCGCGGTGATGTCTACAAGAAGCCAGTTCGTAATGTCGACTGCGCATCAAAATGACGCGTCGGGATAAAACTTATTTCAATTCATAACATACTAAGTATGACGAATTTGCAAGTGTAAATAGAAATGCAAATGTATATTGTGGTTTTAGCCTGATGTTATGAATTGAAATAAGTTTAATCCCGACGCTGCAGAACACGTCATTTTGATGCGCACCCAAGGTCAGAGAAATCCTCTGCATATTATAGTTGGATTTGACTGACCGTAAGTGTTTCTACTAAAGTTATATATATATATCTCAATCTACTTGATTACGTAACGAGAAGAAGTCAAGCACGCACTGGTTCTTTCATTTGCACTGTTCCTGTAACACCATTTTGCGTTGACGCACTGTTTGGTCTAAGGTAGCTGATTGCCTGAACAATTCTTTGTCCTAAAAATATATATAAAGACCGTAAAATATATTACAACAAATTTGTCATCAACACCTCGTCTACCAAGGCATGTATCTTATTTCAAAGCATTATAAAACCTCTACATAAATCATCCCTTGACACTTTTAAAATACCCCTTGATAGTTGACCCCCTCGCTATTTCTTACCTGTAAAACATTTATCAGCCATAGACGCAGTGATTGATAACAAGAGAAGGATTTGGATAAAAAACGCCATCTTAAACTTGAGAGGAACAATGAATTTATTATTATCACCCTGTAATCTTCACCGCTATATAAAATTTACAAGTATAGAACATAGGCTAACAGTTCTTACTTTTTTTGCGGCTCAATATCACACAGTCTATATGATCAGTGGTCTAAAGTGAGGACTACAAGTAGCAAGCAGTATGTTTGTAAGTACTCCTCTGCTTGTGTGGTCTGCGATGTTAGAGCTTAATATAAATATGATTGAAATCCATTTGGGAGTCAAGGGCAACGGATCTTCTTGGACCGACGCCCGTCGCACCAAAATATCCGGACTGAGGATATTGGACTGAGGCCGCAGGCAAAGACTGCTTTAAGGATAGCCTCATCAGGCAACTTTTTTGACTTCTTAGTTGTGTGGGTGGAAGCTCTTTGACTCGGAAAAAACATTGCCAAGGCTGCGAGCAATGCTTTGGCCGAGCCAGAGAAGTTAACAAGAGCATGGGGAGAGTGCTCGCACAGCCTTGGATCAAACCCAGCCGGAAGGCCTTGAAGTTGCATTTTTCGCAACTGGTCCTGCGTTTGGTCTTAAAATGTATATATTCCAACACTCGAAATATGAAATGCCAAATATTACTTGTAATATACCCAGAATCTTGTACCGGTTACCACCACTATATATACAGAACTCGTGACTAGGCTCTGGGCAATATGTAATACACCCATAGACTTACTAGGTTGTTTTGACTGCAAGTCTATAGCCAACGGGGACTGTATTTTCCGTGCCTTGATAATAAACTAACCCGAGTCGATAACTCATTCAAAAAACCCTGCAGGATTCTGTCCCACTGTCCCATAATATTCTATACACAATACAATTATACACATCTTTATTCTTTTTTTAGATATTTTATTCACCCTTCTTATTTGTTTATTTTATTAGATTTATCACTCTTTTAGGTGAACGGAATACCCCAACAGGCTAAAAGCCCAATTGATAGGGGTTCCGAGGGCCTATGATTTAAAATCGTTATCCAAGAAGACCTGAAAGTCTTACCATTTGCTGGTATTATTGCAAAGGCAGCACTTTCTCCTCAATTATTTTTAAGACCATGAGTGGAGGTCCGACCCAGGATTTGAACCCAGACTGTGTCTCCCAGACAGCTGGTTTTAAACCGCGTGACCCATGGACTCTTTCATAATGGCATCCAAATTAAATATTTTTTTATATTCATTTAAATTAGCCTTTCTGACTTCGTTCGTGTGTCTGTAATTCCAAAGAATCTTCACTTTGTAACGAGGCCAGAAAGGCTAATTTGCATGCATATAAAAGAATATTTAAACTGACCGCCATTATGAAGGAGGTCTATATGACACGTATTATATAGCCAGGTGCTACCTGTACATACATTACATAATCCCGATAGCCCCATAGTCTCTTTACATATCCATGACACTCTATTGTGGTTCTCATATAACCTTACTCCCAAACCAAAAATCAACACAAATATTCATATTTCGCGTACTGGGAACCAACACAGCCGAGGAATTACAGTAAGTAGTAGAAATGTGGTACAATCAACTGTCAACACATGGTATAAGGATGAGCAAGATGAAGACGGAAGTATTGGAGGTCTCTCGAGATCAGCCAGTACCACAGCTGCAGTGCAGGACGGACAGTTGACTACATGAAAGTGGAGGTCTAGACAGAGAAATGCAATCAAGACAGGAGGAAACGCATAGAGGAATGTGGAGTAATCTACGACAGACGGATGTCAACGAGACTGAAGGTACAGGTGTACAAGACCATGGTTAGACCGGTGATTTTATATGGTGCAGAGACTTGGGCAGTGAAGGAAGAACATGTGAAGAAACTGGAAGTAGCGGAGATGAGATGTATGTGAGCGATTAGAGGAGTGACAAGAAGGTGACGGAACTGAGAGAGGAGATATAAGAAAGGAGACTGAGGTGGTACGGACACGTGAAGAGAAAAGAAGAGGACGAGTTTGTGAGATGGTCAGTGGAGCGCAGGGAGACGGGAACAAGGAAGAGAGGGTGACCGACAATTAAGAGATGGATGGATTGTGTTTGAGATGATGGTAAAGTGGTGGATCTGAGTAGAGTTGCTGATCCCGACCGGGCTCTTAGGGAGAGAAGAGCCTGGGTACGAGGTTGGATGAAGAATTCAAGATTTTCGGACCAAAGTATTTTGTCTATAGGATTTGCCTTGTTTGTGCACGGTTTGTGTAGTCACAATATATACTTATGAACTCGTCTAAACATAGTCTAAACAGTCGCCAAAAACTAAGTGTTTGGATCACGTTACGGCAAACACGAAACCATTAGGTATTTGTTTTATAAAATAACCACAGAAATCCCTAAAAAGTAATTAATATAATTAGATCAACATTGCAATTCTCCCCAAAACCATCAACTACCAATCAGGAGAGGTCTTTCATGTCCTTCTAAGCTAATCGACCAATCATGGATGGTTTTCTATTATGATTTATCACGTTGACGACAGCAGACAGCCGAAAATAATGCTAAGAAAGATGAAAAAGATATTTCCAGATGGATTTAATCTCGAAAATATGCCGTTTAACTTTATGTTGGATTGCTGCAGATGTAAAGTGATGTTGTGAGTTTGCCTAGCCTTCATATTCTACAACACAGAATTTTTTTGTGGTTTTCTCACACTTCGCCAAGTGTTGTTCGGTGATTTTTTGTTGTCTACATACAAGAACAAAATGAATGGTTTCTTCGTGAATATCCTGCCCCGACGAGAGGTAAAATAAACATTTTAACCTTTTCCATGTTCTCTTGCTGGACTATATCTATAAAAGTGTTGTCTTTTTGGGTTTTATTGAAACTTTCAATAAGGTAAACTTCGCCCTCATAAATTATACGGAAATTCTCTTTCGCTTTAGCGTTGCTTTGTCCAACTTTAAATACTATATATTTTCGGCCTATTTTTGCAAAATCTTGTGAAAATTAACAGGGAAGATTGCTATATTTTATTTGTTGTTATTCGGTGCATATGTAGAATATTAATAAATGTTTAAAAACGATGATGGGCCGGCATGATTTGCTATTCCACACGGGTATTGACCAATCAGAGCGCTTGTTGTGTACATGTTATTTGGTCACGTGGTACAAATCTAGCTCTGATTGGACACTTTTTAGTTGAGGTAATATTATAACATCATCCAAAACCACCAAATTTGGCCACAGAGTAAAGGGGTTAACCTTAACTTTTTGAAGATTTTTTGACCATTTTTAAACTGTAAAAATAAGCTTAAAATATAAAAATTTAAAACATGAAAATAGGGGAAAATTTGGTGATTTTTAGATATCCAAAAACTTGGGGCCAAAAAGTAAAATGTTTCCGATTTTTCAACCATTTTTAAACCTTCAAGTTTAAAATAACAATTCTAAGCATAAAGAAGGCATTGACGAGCAAATAGAGTGAATTAACGCGCAAATAGCTGACACGTTGCATCCTCGTACCAGCCTCCTATTTAATTGGATTGTAACCCGGCTGTGTTTTCAGGCCATCCCCCTATTTGGAGAGCTAGATTAGTGGAATAGTGAGACAGAGTAAACATGTGTGATTAGAAATTGACTGTTAGATGCATGCGCCCAGTAAAGCAATGTATTTGCTTGTCAATGCCTTGTACATGTATTTGCTACACTTCCTTATATGGAAGACGTACTAGAAGTACATATGTCTTTCCTTGCCGATGATTCTACTTCAAAAACATCATTTTACTAAATGCCACTATTTGACACCAATTATATTACCAGTACTTATAAAATTGAAAGTCATCATTACAAGTAAGTACATGCCTTTATTTATCATACAAAATATTTTGTCCCTTAAAATCCTGATTTTGAACCACCAAAGTCAGAGGCCAAGAAACATGACAGAATTCATATGGTAGTACTTCGTTTTTATATGATTATAAAGTAAAATAATTGTTCTATTATGTCTTGTAGCTTTATAACCAGTATATATAAAAACATTCATGTTGTTGAATCCAATAGTTGTTTTCTTTATAATACTTCATAGTTTGTTGCCCAATCAGTTACTTTGCTGAAAGTTCATTCGAAAGCCAGTCTAATCCATCATACAAACCATTCCCTTCCGTAGCACAGCAGGTCTGAATATACCACTAGAAAAACATATAATAATCGATTTAACATGAGAAGGTTTGAGATTAAACAGCATTAAAGGCATCCGCAACAAAAAAGTATGTTTTAATTCATATCAAAGTATGTGATAACGTCAAAAAATTTTATTGTCTTATTTGGAAGAACTTTTAAAATGATAAAGTAACTTCTTTTGAAGATTTTTGCTTCTTCGCTTTGTTTTTGAAATATTTCAGTTTGTTTGATATGCAAATGTAAGGAATTTCGTCACACATGCATAATGAAGTTTGTGTATCACTTTCATTCTCAAACGAAATCCTTTAAAATCAAGAAGTTTGGTGTTGTGGGAGAAACACACACACATGTTATTCACACTTTAGTGTTTTCATTTTACGAAGGCAAAGATATATAACATTCTCTGATTAATCATTGTGCATGTGTGATGAAATTCCTGGGTAGCCATGTTTGTATGAACAAGGCCTAACGCAAAAGTACCAGTGTAAATTCATTGTGACAAGCCTACCTTTCGTCCCTTTATCTCACTTAGCCTCAATTTTTCTGTAATATCAGATGCACTTAGAGCATTTGGCAAATCTTGTTTGTTTGCAAAAAGCAATACAATGGCATCTTTTAATTCATCTTCACCTAACTGTAATGAAAAATAATTATGTAAACATGCGTGAATGTATTAGAGTTGGGCGGTATGGAAACTCGAATAACGGTATTCGATATTTGAAAAAGTCACAGTATGATACAAGGATGTTTGGAAAAAAAACAGCACACCTACCATTTTATGTAACTCTTCAGCAGCCTCTGCCATACGTTCTCGGTCGTTACTATCAACAACATATATCAATCCCTACAACGTTTACAAGTGCATAAAGTTTATGACAAATATAACAGTTTATAACAGATATATATATACATGTATATACAAAAGTAGTAAAAAAGTAGACTGTTGCATTGGCATTGTTTTGGATATATAGCAAAGTGAAAAGGTGGTGAACTGTTAAGATTCTAGGAACAAAATACTGATGTTTTGAGTAACGCCCTTCATCAGAGTAAGACCATGAAGGGCTCTGCTCAAAACATCATTCAAGATAAAATCTCCGCAGTTCACCACCTTTTCAATAAAATCCTGTCAAGATTTAATATCACCCTTGTTCACAGTTTTGCTGCAATCACATAACGACCAAAATAATAACACAGTTTTTACCTGAGTATTGGCAAAATAATGTCTCCATAAAGGACGGATTTTATCTTGTCCACCAACATCCCAAACAGTAAAACTAATATTTTGATAATCCACCGTTTCGACATTGAATCCTAGGGGAAAAAATTAATTAAACGTTTCACTCTCGGACGAAGGGCCTTCGCTCAAAACGTTAGACTACTTACATGCTATCTTGGTAGTACACCAAGATTATTTTGAAAATTGAACCTCACTTCATCATAAGCAGTTTTTAAAGTTAAAGTCTCATATTAAAGACACAACAGACGTGTGACTTTACAAATATTTAGCTCAAATGTGGCCGAGTCGAAGGTATGTGAAAGGCACAACAGGCTGCCACCATATATGACCCATGTCTGACCACGGGGAACAGCTAAGATTACTGAGGGAGGAAAACTGGAGATACTGGAGGAAAACTGGAGATACTGGAGGAAAACCCTCGAAGCACAGAAGAGATCAACTAATAACATTTAAAGTGCCCCTGTGATCAAATTTTTGGTATCCTGAATTTTTACATATTTGGAAAGAGCATGGTGTTCTTACTTAACTTGCCAAATTTCAAGCAATTGCAAGCATGGGAAGTTTTTTTTTCAGACTGTTTTTATACAAGATTATACGGCCGCCATTACTCGAACATGTTCCAGACGCTTTGGTTGCGATGAGAGGAAGTGACATCAAATACTCAACACGTGGCTAGTTGTGTATGAATATAAAGCTACTTGGGGAAAACTTTCTATTGTAACTTGTCGTATAATTTCCATAACGCTTTGTCACGTGTTGAGTCTTTTAACAATTATGAAAATTTTTCTTCACAACTTCAAACACTTACCAATAGTTGGAATGGTTGTAACAATTTCCCCTAATTTTAATTTATATAAAATTGTCGTCTTTCCAGCAGCATCAAGACCAACTGTAAATGATAAACAAGTGTTAAACTTCATCACTACAAGACTGCTAACTTGATTAGAAAATGTGAATTTGAATCTTCAGCATTTCAAACATTTTATACATATTTATATATATATTTATTTATAATAGTGTAGACTTAGAAATATAGTCTTTAATAATTGTTATATCATATTCAATTCTCATAATCTCACCCATCAATATTCGCATTTGCTTCTTGCCAAAAAGGCTGTTAAATAAGCTAGAAAACGTTAATCCCATAGCTAAATTCCTGGCCTTGCTTCCCTCTCAAACAATATCCGAACAAAACAGATGATTGCAATCCAAAATCCACGTTCTATCACAGCTTTACGATGCTGATCTTTTGGCCACGTCAAGAATTTAATATACGGTCACGTGGTAGCGAACATCGGGGCGCTGGCCAAAGGGAACGCCGGCACTATAGCCTGCGAAGCAGCAGGCTAAGGAAATTTTTGACAGTTAAGTTGTGATTTTTCAGTAAACTGTCGTGAATAATCAGGGCCTGTACTCTCATTTTTCGAATAAAAATTTATGTACTGCTATTCTTTGGCATAAATATTTTCTCAAAATTATTATATTTATATTATTCATTTATTTCTGCTTTTTACTTCGGGAAATGCCGTCGCATCTCCGATCACCTTTCGTAGCAAGCACGTGAAAAAATGGCGGTTGATTTTGAAAATTCTTGCTGTCTTCGTGCTCTATTTTAAGGTATTATTAACTTACTGTGCTTATTAAACTAGATAAAGTTTAGACATAACTGCATGTTTGTTCCGTTGAATGTTGTTTTTAGGAGGTTGAAGCATGAAAAATGATTAAAAATGATTTACATTTTGAAAGTGAGGTCAGACTCGGGTCTGAGGACCTTTAATTGGACTTTGAAACCATCTACATAATTCTTGTTTATGATTCGATGGCGGAAAAAAATTCTTTCTAGTGCCATAAATTTCAAGTCTGCAGGGTAATATTGGAAGTGCTCATCCTACACTGACTTGCCAGATTGGAAAGTTTGTAAAATTCACAACTGATATCAAATTTTCAGTTGCCATTTTACATGGGCAGCTTGTAAAAATTTCATCAGATAATGATGAAACATTTACGTATGAAAAATTGCATCTACGGCAAGCTACAACAGCTTTTCTTTACAATTTTTGCCAATCTTCATGGCAAAAAAATTATATAAAAAATTATGCAACTGAGATAAACTGGGCTAAAGGCCTGGTCACACTACATAATGATAATGATACGATAACGATACATAAAATTGTTCACCTATAAAATGTATGTTGCAACAATAACGATATCACCAACTGAACATAGTAACATACATTTTATAGGTTAACAATTTTTATGTATTGTTATTGTATTGTTATCATTGTGTAGTGTGATCGGGCCTTAACCTGGCTCATTATCCCTAAAAGATCAAATGTCACCCAAGTATTTGACCTGAGCATCCTATGTTTTGTATAATAATTTAGAACATCTGTTTCACAGTATTTCTGTAACTTTTATATTACTTCCTGATTTTAGATTGTCCATCAGTTCATGGCTAGATGCCACAAATGGATAATTAATTTTTTAACACATTGAGTAAGTTCACTTAATATATCTCTCAATTATATTGTAGATACCTGTAGTATAGGCCTAAAATCGTAACAACTTTCTTCTGTATTTTGGGTAGTGACCACAACGCTCAACATCAATTATCTGTAACTTGGTCAAGCTTCTTATTGAGATGTTACTATGGTAAATATACGTTTAATGTTACATAAAGGTATTTTCCATGTGATTGAGAAAACTGATGTTATATGTTAAAAAGAATAGAACAAAAAATGTTTGGGAGTATCAAAAATAACATTATTTAAAGTTATTAAAATCATTTAAAGGATATAGCAGATTTGTGAAACCATATTATTTTGACAAAGTAATTTAATGAAAGATCAAAGACCTTTTCTGTTGTGTACTAATTTATTCATTACATTAGATTTGGTTAATTTGAATTACTCTTGTTGATTATCAAGTGCTTTCCTATTATAAGTTTTATTATTTTTTAATTTACATCAGTTTTGTCAGTCATTAGAAAATAGTATTTTGATAGGTAATCTGATAGCAAGTGCAATTAAGGATTTGTTTAAGGGAGAGAGGATTTATTTAATTCAGAATAATATTTTGAAAATTTATAACTGGGAATTGATCCCATGGTCTCTGGTCTACTGTAAAAATACCAGTGCTCTGACCACTGTGCTACTGAGACACACGGTCAGGACAGTCAGCAGTTTCCAGCACTGTTCTTTTCCCCAAGGATTTACACCACAATTGATATTTGCCAAAATTATACAAGCCATTCATTATGCAAGTATAATTTTCCAATATCATGAGTACTAGTGTAAATCGTTAATTGCATAAGCAAAATCATATAATTACTTATTTATTATCATGCATGACAAAATTACATTGTCCAATTTGTCAAATGTTTATTTTTATCTGAAAGTTTATTAGCCATAGAACAGACAACGAACAATAACTAGATTATGCTATCTCACAGAGGCCCTGATTCATTTATTGACAAGAGAATTTCATGAAAATGATTAAACACAACCCAAAAAGCCGACTTAATTTAGTAACTTACTAAATACTCACATACTTACTTAGCGAATTACAAGTACCTGTACCATATTTGACTAGTTAAGTGTTCATGCTGGAGCAAGCACCCAGAACCTGTTTCAAAAAAGTAATTTCTAGTGGCCTATTTTTAAATATTTGCTCAATATTTGTGGTGTCTTTGCGTAAGTCTGCCTTGCTTTTAACCAATCAAAATTAACAAGCAATTGTGGTACATTAAACCGTTTTAACAAATTAGTTTGAAAATGCAGTTATGTCACAAGTTTAGGCAATACATAGTTGAAACTTGAACGTAGTTGATATGTTTTGAAAACCATGCAACAGGTGTTGGTTATAACTGAGTTCCTACCCCCACATAAGTGCCCATCACTCTTGTAAACACCCATTGCTTGAATAGTGACCATTGCTCTTGTAAACACCCATTGCTTCATGCATAAGTGCCCATCGCTAGTCCCGTAAATTCCCATCGCTCTCATAAGTGCCCATCGCTCTTGCAAATTCCCATTGCTCTCATAAGTGCCCATTACTTGCATAAGTGCTCATGTAAGTGCCCATCGCTCATGTAAGTGCCCGTCACACACATAAGCGCCCATCGCTTGCATAAGGGAAACTGCTTGTGTGAAGGCACACCCCTTGTTTTGGCGAAAATTAGAAAGGTGGGTGGTTGGGACTTTACCGGTCAGATATGGTACTACAGAGTATGCTTTGCATTAATTCACACGTTTATAAATGTCACAATGGGAAAGCTTCACTCCAAATTTTCTCAGACTGCATTCGTGTTTAAAATTTTTTAAAGAATTTTCAATTACTAGCATAACCCAAGCCCTAGGAAATGATTAAAAACAAATCCATTACACATGGCAGCCATTTTTTACTATGGTAACATTAATTTGCATCCTCTTGAGTGCAATTAACACAATAATTGCATTGCATTCCTCTTGACCAATCAGAATGCAGTAATTTTGTCATGCATTATTATAATAAAAAACATAATATTTGCATGTTTCAACAAATTGAGTTGGTAGTTGTTGTTATTAAATATTAATTTTTGGCATGTTGAATTTTTTAATAATGCAAAGTGGAACATGGATATATTAGTTAAATAAAATAAGATACTATTTTCTAAAATTTCAAACTTCTAAAAGTAAACTGAGAGTGCTTATGTTGGGGTTTGCCCTTGCCACGTCTTTAGCTTCCAGCATCTCCTGTCTTCCGTAAACCTAATTTTAACCCTAGTATACCATGTCCTCATGCACGGTCTTCTTCCATGTGATCTTTGGTCATCCTCTTGTAGCTCCATCTTTGCACATCTCTTCACCCCATTGTCATTGTTCTTCCTTTCCACATGCCAAATCACCTCAATTTTGCTCCCCATTCTCTCCCTCTACTAGTCATGTCCTCCTTCAGGGATACACCACTCATTCATCTCTGTCCATTCCATCAAATCATCTAAATCACTTTGCATTGCTGGCCGGCATGTTTATCCACCATAGATCATCGCACTCCATACACATGCCAGATACACTTTCCTCTTCAACTTCAATGATATGCCTCTTGCAGTCAGAATGGGTGCTGGCTCCCTAAACTTTTCCATCCACTTCTAGTCCTTGCCATCACTGCTGTATCTGCTCCATCACCGGCATTTATCATGTCACCCAGATAGCAAAATTCAGTTGCACATTTGCATATAGGATCATTCGTTAACATAGCATTCTCTCCATCTTGAAAGCCACTCCTCAATTCCTCTCCATTTACATCTTGGAGTTTTGGACACCTCCAACTCACCACCATTTGACCTTAAGGTAAGGTAGCAAGATCCCAAAAACATCAGTTTTTTTAGTTTTTTATTTCAATCAAAAAATATTTTCCAAGAAAAGTTGTATTTTTAACAAAAATCAGTGACAAACTATACCTTTCACTGATGGGTACCGATGTTTAGAGAAATGGTAAATTAAATGAAAAAAAACAAGCAAAAATGATTTTGTAGCATCTTGTAGTTTTGTTTTCTCAGAATGCATTTTGTAGCAACCTCGCCATCTTCAAACACTATTTCTCTCTTATTTCTCCATATATTTTAATGAAATCGTCACCACAGACTCTTTGCATGAATATCTAGGGAATGATGATAGGAATTTCGAAACTTGTTGAATTATCTGACATTAATATTGCAAAAATTGAAAAAAATAGCTGAGCACTTAATCTTGAAAGTGTTACCATCAGAATATGCCTAATCATACAAGTTATAAACTATATCTGAAAATGCCCGAGTAATCTTGCTTGAAGTATATCTGAGTTTTGACATTTCGGCGGCCATTTTGTCAGCTAATTAGCATAATTTATGCAAACTTTTTTGTGGAATTTTTTCATATGTTCTTTCAAATGTTTGCCACAGTTAATTGTTATATTTTAGGGTGTTAAAAATTGATTATGTGGGATCTTGCTACCTTAAACAACCCTTCACACTATCTCTTTGGTCACTTTCACGTTCTTTCCACATGGCCAATCAGTAATCACATTCCTTATTGATTTTCCCTTTTCACTACACATCACTTTTAGCTTTCCTAAATTTCCCCTAAAATTACAAAATTTATTCCCAATGTCTTACAAGTTTAACTTAATCCATGTTCCACTATGCATCAAAGGAGTGGACAATGATTTGAGAACCCCTAAAACCATCAAGAACCCCTAAAACCATCAAGAACTTAATTGGATGTTACCATACTTTATACCAAGATGACGAAAACATTGGAATTCTAAAGCTTCATTGTAAAACTTTACATTATGTCAGGAAGACTTTACATTACATTGGAAGACTTTACATTATGTCAGGAAGACTTTACATTACATTGGAAGACTTTACATTACATTGGAAGACTTCACACTATGTTGTAAGACTTCACATTATGTTGGAATACCTTGCACTACGTTGGAAAACTATACACTATGTTGCGAGAGTTTACACTATGTTGGAAGACTTTACGCTACTGTATGTTGGAAGACTTTACACTGTGTTGGAAGACTTTACACTATGTTGGAATACCTTGCACTATAGTTGGAGTACCTTGCACTATAGTTGGAAAACTTTACACTATGTTGGAAGACCTCACATTGTGTTGGCAGAGTTTACACTATGTTGGAAGACTTTACGCTACTGTATGTTGGAAGACTTTACACTGTGTTGGAAGACTTTACATTATGTTGGAATACCTTGCACTATAGTTGGAAAACTTTACACTATGTTGGAAGACTTTACACTATGTTGGAAGACTTTACACTATGTACGAAGACTTTACACTGTATTGGAAGACTTTACATTATGTTGGAATACCTTGCACTATGTTGGAAAACTTTACAATACTTTGGAAGACTTTACTTTATGTTGTAAGACTTTACTTTATGTTGCAAGACTTTACACTATTTTATAAGACTTTATACTACGTTGTAAGGACACCATTACCGTGCTACATCAAGACTACATTGACTATTTCCACAACATTAATGAACAGAACTGTGTCATACAATTTACCAAAGTAATTGAGGAGAATGGAGTTCTTCCTTTTCTAGACTGTAATGTTTTGTAATATGTGACAAGAACAATCTAAGGACTAGAGTTTACAGACTATAGGCAAAGCTGCAAACACGTTTGACTCTGAAGATGACCACTGTTGAGGCCATGGAAACATCAGTCACCAATAATGGTCTTTCTCAAGACTACAACAACCTGGACAATCAACTTTAACTTTACAACTACGTTGTAAGACTTTACACTGTGTTGGAAGACTTTACACTACATTGGAAAACTTTATGCTACGTTATAAAACTATTGCTATACACAACTGAGTAGGGTTATTGGTATCCATCAAACACATTTTGCTCTATGTACATGTGAATGCCTGCATGTACGATTACAAGTTTGGTTTTTTTGTTATCTCAAATCATTGTCTTTCCTTGTATTGTGTGTGTATTTGTAATGTAAGAGAACAGGTTGTCCTGGCTGTTGCAGACTGTCTTTTAAACAGGTACAGTAAGTAATTATACTTTGAAGAGATTTAACCTGACATTAATAGTTGTATTATCCAAAGAACTTTCCAAATCCATTTTCCGCACACCCTTTTCACAGAGGTATCTCTTAAAATACAACTGCCATGATCTGCTCTGAACATTATAAACTATAATTGAAAGCTAAGAAGCCTTACTACTATAGACCTTACTGAGAAAACGTCAGTGAAGGCCAGGCAGGCAGGCAGGCATGTAAGATTACCATAAGAATGATAAACAAATTTATTTATTACCATTTACAGCATGCAAAAACATATACAGTAATACCAAAAGATTATCTTTCTAGATAATACTTGTGCATTATTGTTAATAAATTATTTCCTAACTACCGTATAAAGACATATTACCTAAAGACATTGTGAACTTCCTAAGAACACTATAATAATTATTATAATAGTATAATAAAAATTTTGAAGTTTGCAACCAAAAAAATGATTACTGATTAGAACTAATTTTTAGTTTATTAATTTCAGTTAATAGAATAATAATAAAGAACTAAAAATACAGGTTAACATTTAATTTATTGAAATAAAATAATTATTTCCCAACTATAAAAATGTATTACCTAAAGATATTGTGAACTTGTGAACTTCCTAAAAACAGTGTATAATATTATAATAGTATAATAAAAATTTGGAAGTATCCAACCAAAAAACCTGGTTGGAACTAATTTTGTAGTTTATCAATTTCAGTTAAGAGAAAAATGAAGAACTAAAAAATACAGGTTTACATTTATACATGTATGTTGTTTTAATGATAATACTTTGTCCATTATTGTTGATAAAATAATTACATCCCAACTATAAAAATAAAGATATTGTGAACTTCTTAAAAACAGTGTATAATATTATATAATAGTATAATAAAAATTTGGATGTTTGCAGCCAAAAAACTGATTAGAACTAATTTGTAGTTTATCAATTTCATTTAAGAGAATATAAGAACTAAAAATTACAGATTAACATTTAAATGTTACTTTAATTGTTTACCAATTATAAAACATATAAAAATAATTATTTCCCATCCTAAAAACAGTGTACAATTATTATAATAGTATAGTAAAAGTTTAGACGTTTACAACCCAATAACCTAATTAGTACTAATTTGTAGTTTATCAATTTCAGTTAATAACAGAATCTAAAGAATTAAAAAAGCAGATTAAATGTTATTTTAATTATATACTTATGATAAACCAGCTTATATGTTAGCAAGAATTTTACACAAAACAAATTTTAAATTAAAATATTCAGAATATGCATAAAATCCAATATTCTCCTCTATATCCATCCATCATTGTCTTTAGTTCTTTGGATAACACAACTTTGTTTTTGGTAAAGTGTCTATCTAGTGTTTGGGCTTTCTATAGACCTCTTTCATAATGGCAACCAATTTGAATATTCCTTTATGTGCATCTTAATTAGCCTTTAGCTTTAGGGCCTTGTTTGTGTGTTGGCCATTCAAAATAATCTTTGCTTCCTAACGATGTTCTAAAGGCTAATTTATATGTACGTAAAAGAATATTTAAAATTGCAGCCATTATGAAAGAGGTCTATACATCTATAATCTTTGGCACTTTGATAACATTTATTAATATTATCATCAGCTAACGTTTCATCTTTATGCCATATATCTCTGCTAAAGTTGGTTTACTATTCATGGAAAGTGACGTCAACCTAGGGACAAACAAAGACTTTGCACAGCGATTCACAGTTTGTGAATTGAACAATTTTTTTCTAAACAGTTCGAGGGTCAAAGCAAACTCTCTTCGTATTTCACTGTTGAATTACTCTACAATGTTTTTGTGTGTTGCCGGGTTGATGTCACTTCCTGTCATTAGTAAACCAACTTTAGCAGGACAATTTAACACAAACTACTAAAACAAGTACGGTACTGTCATTGGACTGAAACACTGATTAACACCCAAACGAATACCGACTGAGACTATTATATCCAGCATTAAGGCTGCCTTTGCTCAGTAATGAGACATACTAGAGACAACGAAAGATGAAATAAGGAGTAGCTATCGAGGCAAATTGTGTGGTGAAAGACACCCTATGTGACATCAACTTAACGAAACACAAACAAAAAGTTCCTTTACCCACTGACAACATTTTCAGTACAATGACACACTGTAAAGAGTTACATGGGACCACTATGAGATCTCCAATCTCAGTCGTAGTTGCTGAGATTGTGATGCAAGCCATAGAGGAACAACTTACAAACAAACATTACCCTGATTTGGTTTCACCAAATAAGTTGAGGAGAATGGAGCTCTTCCTTTTCTAGACTGTTTGGCAACATGTGACAAGAACAAACTAAGGACTACTGTAGTGTTTACAGAAAACCAAAACACACTGATAGACTGCTGGATGAATTATCTTACCACCCAATAGTACACAAAGCAACAACCATCAAGACTTTGACAAGACAAGCACAACTTATTTGTAGTTATCTCAAAACTATACACAACAAAAAGGAACCTCTTCGGCACATGTTTCCCAAAACAACTACAATACTAACTTTGTTGAAACAATTGATACCACACATTAAAGGTACATCAGAAAAAGAACCACCTCACGACAGAGTGCAATTTACAAGACCAAACGTGCAGACTGCCAGGACACTTATATTTGTGAGACCAGCAGAAACCTAAAAAATCAGTCTAACTGAACACAAACAAGCTTTTAGAAATAGGAACAGAACTAATCACATTACTGAACACCACATACAAATGAAACGCAACATTGACTTGGACTATGGTTGAATGTGTTGCCATACAGCAACTAAGGGTCTACATGATAAAGTTGGTAACTTGGAACATACAGCAATTAATAGATCATGACAATTACCAACACATTACAAAAGACTTCTTCACACACACCAACGAACAATGATGCAACTCACACTAATTATGATACAAACAAGTGAACCAGACGTATATATGTGTATAGGCAAACCTGACAAACATGCTGTACTTGACTCTGAAGATGACTGCCACTGAGGCCATCGAAACGTCAGTCACCAACGATCGTCTTTCACAACACTACAACAATTTGGCAAATCAACTTCACACTTCTAATGAAACTTTAATTGATGATAATATTGAGCAATTTTTATCAGAAATGTATAAAAACCCGAACACAAAAGACAGACACTTTTAAAATTAAAGCACTTTGTTTTTTGTTTTGTTGCTAAAGGTGATAAAATATTTTACTGCATGGGAAGGTGATTTTCTGAAATTCTAAGTTTGAGATGATTTTATAAATTCATTGCAAGGTTCCAAGAAAATATCAATAAGTGCCTCCAAAGTATTAGATTATTATTATTTCATAAAAAGCTTGAAATGTTTTATTGCATTGTGATTGATAATCAGAAAATTCAGATCATTTTTGTTATTTAGTCATTCCAAATAATATTTGTATCACCTCCTAGCAGCAACATGAACAAAGTTCTTTAGTTTTTACCATTAATACCGTCATTGTCATCTACATGTGAACACGATTGAGGAAAACATGTTCTGTTTTTAATGTCAAAGTGGAACTGTAGTCAAATAACTTTTAAATAAAGGGCCTTTAAGTATAGTGTTTAGAAATGTTAATGGTTTTACAATATCTGATCTTGTACTCAATAAATAACGTTTTCATTCTTGTATATTCTTCTTCTGGCCACTGCCAGTTCAGCGTTTTCTTGATGGCTGAAAGTTGATGTGCAATGGGAGTTTTCAATTTTGACATCATTGAGTGCTTGTCTTTTGTTGTTTGCACTCAATGACATCAAAATTGAAAGAGAAAACTGCTGCTGTACATCACTTTGGGCTGTCGAGAAAAATCTAAAATGTTGCTGTCCAGAAGCTTAAAATATGAGAATGAAAATGTTGCAGGCTTTCAGGCAAAAATTAGGATGAAAGTAGGACTAAAATATTAGGAAAAGTGGGAAAATGTACAAAAACGTACAAAAGTAGGAATTTTTCATGATTTAAAATTTGAAATGACAAAAACCTTTTTTCATAAAAATTAGTGGTTTATCTCAAGCGAGGAGAAAATAGTACAAGTAATATCAAAAGCAAACAAATTTCATGAAACAAAAAACTAGGATTTTAAGAGAAAAGTAGGAAAATCAAGGCATACTTAGTAAAAAGTAGGAAAGTACAAAAAGCAGGATTGCCAGAAAGCCTGACGTTGTTTCTCAAGTGCAAGAGCCGATATCGTCAAATTATTAACATTTCTAAACATAACACTCAAAGGTCTTTGATTTAAATATTATTTGTTTTTTTGACTACAGTTCCCCTTTGACCATTATTCTGAAATTGAAACTTCGTCAGACCTGGATGCATTGATGTGACAAATGATTGATTCTTGTCACATATGCCAGGGAAAGATTTCAATTTGACATTGCCAAAGAACATGTTTTGATTGAAGGTGTTCATCTTTCGATGACAATGACAGTAGTCAGGTTAAAAAGAGAAAGATCTATGGCTGTACGAATATCATTTTGTTATTTTGTTGCTTTGAACATTGAAAATGATCTTAATGGAAACTAAAAAGACATCATAATTCAACAGCCATGTTCTTTCGTTTCAATTGTGCAAATAATTTGTGAATGTCAGGGTTCGCTGTGATATTTTAAAAACAGCTTACCATGTTTAATTTCCCAATGTTGTTGCACAATTGTTAATCTCTTTGAGTATAATACTTGTACTTGAGTTAAAAAGAACAAGTCATCTTTAGCAATAACTAACAGCTGTTGTTGTTTCTGAGTTTATTGCCAGCAAATCAGTGTTTTTCTTTTACTGAGTTGGTCTTAAATTCTTAACAATGTTGTTAGTAATTGCTTTGGAAAAACAGTTCTTGTGATGACTTGGCCAATACATGTTCTCCTCTTTAATGATTCACACAAATACAAAAGTTTTTCTCTTTGTAAAAATTTATTCAAGTTGTAATTACTCTATTTACAATTGTTTTTTTTTCAATAAATATTTACAAAAATTAATATTACTCCTTTTTAATAAAAAATTCAATTCCCATGGGAATTCTCCTATACTTAAAAAATAATTACCCCAGCTGACTCCCCTAGTGCTACTCCTACTAAAAGTAGGAGTAGCACTAAGGGAGCCAGCTGGGGCACTTACACTAAAATACAACAAAGTTAAACTGCCTGAGCTAACTCCCCTAGTGCTACTCATACTGAAGGTAGGAGTAACACTAAGTGAGTTAGCTCGAGCAACTAAGATAAAAACTAAAATACAACAAAATTAAACTGCCCCATCTAACTATCTTAATGCTACTCATACTAAAAGTAGGAGTAGCACTAAGTGTGTCAGCTGGGGGCAGACTAAAGATAACAACAACTACTTACACAATTGCTTGTGTAAAGGCAACCAAAACATGCAAATTTGTGAAACATGCAAATTAATCCCATATGCAAATCAGAAAACATGCATTACATTATAATAGACCCATTGCCCAACTAGTCCCTAGCTAAGTCCCTAACTGCCTCACTGCCTATTTTCTACCTAACTACCCCGCACCCTCTGTCCTTTCTCTTTATCCACCAACACACTGTTACCACACACTCGCTTTCACCTGATCATGCAGGCCCCCACCCCAGTTCTCCCATCCCACTACCACCCCCTCAGTGCAGAGGAAAACGCATGGCATTATTGCAGCGCATGATGAATCCCATCTGTTGAGCTAACTCATTCCTACAGTGTACACCAGTCAACTCACATCCCCATAATTAAAAATTACAATAATCCAAAATAAAATTTAAAAGAAAAGAAAACTTAACCCGCCTAGCCACTATGCCAATCAGATGTCCTATTTGGGTGGCTCTTTTGAACCTAAATGTTGCCTTACCTTACAATAACAATGCTATGAGGGATAATTTATATGCACATAAATGAATATTAAATTTAATATGAATAAGGTCTATTAATAAACAAATAGAGTGTTTTCACTTCAAATGACAAACTGCTTACTTTGCAAACTGGGTGTGGAATATTATGTTTGAAGTTATAAATGTAGTCTTGAGAAATATTTGTTGGTGACTGGCAGCCTCAGTGGTGGTCATCACGGTCAAGTAAAAAATTGTTAGCTTCACCTATATTTGTTTGCAAACTGGGTGTGTGTATTATTGAGAAAGACTGACTGTTCAACAGCCTCAGCGGCAGTCATCTTCACAGTGAAGTAAAAAGATTTGCCTATGTTTGTATCATAGATGCGGTGTTGGTAATTCTAGTGTGGTGCCATGAGAATTGCACACAGAAGAAACAGGTTAATTTCCATAATATAAAAGTACCCAAATGATGTCATGATTCAGTATATGTATAGTCTCACATAATGCCCATAATACACATAACTGCTATAACACACATAATGCCTATAACGCATATATGGCTATCACACACATAACAGCTATAACGCGCCAATTTATATTAACTAGATAAATTGGGATTAATTAGATGCAACATCTAAATACTCTCATACAATAGTGCAATTTACTGACAACCCCCTGTCGAAACCATCTTTTCCATCTTTTTTTATTTTTTGGGATAGGAAGGCACTGGATTGTGATTTACGGCACCCTGGGCAGCTGACATCAGGGAGGCCAGAAAAAACCTGTCCAGGAAAACCATTTAGGAGAAAACCTTGGGCAGGAAATCTGAGTCGGGGCCAAGATATTAAACAGCTATAGCTCCCCGACGAAGCTTTACAAAGTGTAGGAGTGTCGTAAGTCACATATACAGAGCCTGGAGGGGCTTACGTTTTTATTTGTTTTCTTCTCTTTTGTAACATATCCATAACGGCTATAACGCACATAACAGCTTATAACATATATAACGGCTATAACACATAACAGCTATAACACATAACGGCTATAACACATAACGGCTATAACACACATAACGGCTATAACACACATAACGGCTATAATGCACATAACAGCTATTACACACAACATCTATAACGCACATAACGGCCATAACTGCTCTAACGTACATACCTATAACACCTATAAAGGACATAACCCACATAACAGCTATAACACACATAACGGCTATAACGCACATAACGGCTATAACACACATAACGGCTATAACGCACATAACGGCTATAACGCACATAACAGCTATTACACACATAACGGCTATAACGCACATAACGGCTATAACGCACATAACGGCTATAACACATAACGGCTATAACACACATAATGGCTATAACGCACATAACAGCTATTACACACATAACAGCTATTACACACATAACATCTATAACGGCTATAATGCACATAACGCACATGTCTATAACACCTATAAAGGACATAACATCAATAACGCACATAACATCAATAACACACATAACATCAATAACACACATAACATCAATAACGCACATAACATCAATAACGCACATAACATCAATAACGGACATAACGTCAACGCACATAATGTCAATAACACATATACCGGCTATAACGCACATAACGACTATAACGACTATAACACACATAACGCCTATAACGAACATAACATCTATAACGCATATAACACATATAATGCTGATAAGACTACTTATGCAACAATACCCCTGTTAGTGACTATACATAGACCGAACGATGACATCATTTGGGTACTTTTATATGGAAATTGAGCCGAAGTGTGGTCATGAAATCAAGTGAAAACACTATTTGTTTGGTGTTAAGGCCAATTCACACACTGCAATTGATCAGCCTGATGTAAATACACATTTAATAAATAAAACTTAATAGTAAAGGATGTGCCAGATACTATGGATACCAGATTAAACCGAATAGCTGAAATAACCAGATACTGGGAAATAAAATTAATATATATTTACGCAAATTTTGCAAAGTTGTTTTTCCTTCTACGTGCAGCCTATTGAAACATTCAATATGGTTTTTAATAATGCTATTCTCACTCAAAATACTTTGAACATTACTTAAAATGTTTCTTTACTGCAGCTCACTCAACCAACAAGTTTTATTATTCTAAAAACCCTAACACTATATATCTGGTAAATATATGGTAACAGATATTTACTGGATAGTATCTATATCTGGATAGCATCTCTATCTGTAGTAAGTATAGAGGAATCTTACTGAGTATCTGGATCCGACACATCCCTTCTCTCTCTCAAACCTAACCAATAACAAACATCAAAGAGGGTCTCTTACAGTATCATCACATTTTTTATTGTTTTGATAAGTTTTTGAAACAGTTTTTTGAAACAGTTTTTGTGTTCTATCATTTTGTTTTAGGTGAGAAATGAAAAAATAGAACAAGGACAGTATGTTAGGACAACTTGTTATGTAAAGGTAAGGGAACCTCTTTGATCATATGCTTAAGAAGCAGAAAACATTTTCTGCCATACAGTTTGTATGGATGCACAAAAAATGTTTTCTATTTTATAAAATAACATTTTGAAAAAGTAAAATGTAGGAATAAGGTTAATTTATTAAATTAATTTTCATTAATGTAATAAATTAACCTTATTCCTATTTACTTGTGCAAGCTGTGGTATGCAACTGTATTTTGATAGAAAGAGCAATTTATTTGACAAGAAACACATGAATGTTGTCTTAAAAAACCAGAATTTGTCCTTTTTTAAACTTTAAAAGCTTTTGTTTGACTTAAGGAATGGCAGGGACATTTTCTTGTATCTATACAGTTATAGAAACATGGCTTTTAGCCAATCACACCTTTTCAAAATGTTATTTTATTATGGATTACTACATATAGGAACTCACAATTGTTGACAATATCACTTGGAAGAACTTTCTTGTCTGCATGGGATTGTATCTTGCATGGGAGTATATCTCTTGCTATTGGTTTGCCAGTTGGGTTGTCTTGCATGGGGTCCTGTATTGCCATCTTTTAGGTTGATCTGGAAATAATGATAACATAATGATTAGAAATAATTAGTGACAAGTGCACATGGTCAGTAAAATTATTAAAATTTAAATTAATTACAGTAAAAAAGTAATATATATATATATATATGATATATATGATATACCTGGATGATCAACTTCACACTTCTAATGATACTCCTACTGTATGTTCAAACAATTTACTTTATAAATGCATTGAAAACAGTATATACTGTCCTTTTTCAGGTCCTTGAAACAGGTTAGCTATCTTAATCGTAGAAATATCCCTTCATGTCCATTGTCCAAATAAATATTTGATAAAGTCATCAAATTCAAATAACAATATCTTTTCTTTGAGTGCATTATCATTTTTAAAATTTAAAATAAAATAATTATCTACAGTAAGGACTATGTTTTAAAGGTAATATTTTAGTTTTAAAGGTAATTTTATCCCATGGAAATATCTTGACTACAGTACTGCATTATTAAACATAGGAACTTACCATTGTTGGCAATGTCTCTTGTGGATTAGGACTTGTCTCTAGTATTGTCTTGCACAGGATCTTTTCTCACATGGCATCTTGTCTCTTGGGTTATCTTACATGAGGACATCTTGTCTCAAGGGTTGTCTTGGCATATCTTGAGTTGTCATACATGGGGACTACTTGTCTTTAGGGTTATCTTGGCATCAGGACAATTGTCTCTAGGGTGGTCTTGCATGGAATATGTCTTGCTATCTTTTAGATAAATCTGAAAATAATGATAACATAATGATTAGAAATAATTAATGCAAGTGCATAATGGTCACTAAGGAGTAAGTAAGGAGTTATTTTTTATCTCATTGAAATATTGTGACTACAATATCGCATTAAACATAGGAACTCACCATTGTTGGCAATCTCTCTTGTGGGCTTTTCACATTAGGACTTGACTGCTCATTGTCTTGCACAGGATCTTGCATCACAAGGTTGGGTGTCTTGCATGGTTACATCTTGTCTCTTGGGTTGTCTTCAATGATTATGTCATATCTTGAGTTCTCTTACATGGGGATGACTTGTCTTTAGGGTTGTCGTTGCATTGGAACAATTGTCTCTAGAGTTTTGCATGGTATCCGTGTTGCCATTTTTTAGATAAATCTGGAAATAATGATTACATAATGATTAGAAATAATTAATGTCAAGTGCACAATGGTCACTAAAGTTAATAAAATTTAAATTAATAACATAAAAAGTAAAATGAAGTTGACTTAAAAATGCAATAAATAGTTGACTTTAAAATGCAATATATAGTTAATGTCTTTGAGCAAATTGTCAAATGAGAGCAATAAAATATGGCTATTTTTTTGTACTGTAATTTCCAGGCAACACTTTATATGTAATTTTCTGGCAACATTTTCTGGTCACAGACATCTATTTTTGAAACATAGCCTGCTATGACAAATATTAATGAAACCTCTGCATTTATAATGATTGTCTTTGCAAGGCTTTGAAACAGACTAGCTAGGTTGATTATATAAATACAATATCCCTATAATTATGTAAATAATTAAAACGTCTGCTCTCAATTCAAATTTGAATAACAATAGCTTTTGTTTAAATACTTAATGTGACATTCATTTTGAAAATTGAATATATAATAATGTTCTCTGTTAGGTAATGGATTCTCTTTGATCTCGTTGAAATATGTCAAGTATAATACAACATTAAACTTATTGTAGGAACTCACCAGTGTTGGAAACCTCTCTTGTGGGCAATTAACATACAGTAGGTCTTGTCTTTCAGTTTTGTGTTGTGGCATTAGGACTTGTCTTCAGGGTTGTCTTGCATAGGTTCTTGTCTCTGGGTTTGACTTGGTATCAGGTGTTGTCTTTAGGGATATCTTGTATGGAATCTTGCCTCTTGAGTTGCTTACCATCTTTTTAGGTAAATCTGAAAACATGATGACAAAATGATTAGAATTAATAATGCCAAATGTATTAACAGCTAAAATAATACAAAATAATATTAATTAATAAATTATTAAATAAATACTATGAAAATCCTCGAACTGTGGAAAGGCAAGAACATTTTAATCATTGCCATACCCACAACCATTTAAGAAACAAGGATTTGAAAACAAACAAGTTAAAGTAATAACTATATAGTTGTTATGTTTCAGCTTGATGTTTTGTAATTTGTTAAACTGTTGCTATGGGTGAAACATAAAGAGTGAAACATAAGATTTAATAGTTTGATTTCAATATGACATAAAAATATCCAGGTTTAACATAATTTTATTTTTATTTCAACATAATTTATTTATTTTAACATAATTTATTTATTTTAACAGAATTTATTTATTTTAATAGAATTGACTTATTTTAAGTGAATTGGATAACTGAATAATAATGTTTTTAAACAAATAAATAAATGAAGCAAGGTTAACAGATCAGTGCAAGAAGAACATGAATAATTAATGAGCTCAGACAAAATGTCACAAATTAGTCTGGGTGAAATTTGGAATTTCATAAAATTTTGTTTAAAAATTAAAAGAGGGTTCAAATGTTTCCCAATTGAGATACTTTACTTACAGATTAGTTGAGATATTATATCGCTGTCTTCTATTGCCAGTAAAATCTTGATTTTTTATGTTTGAAATCTTTGAGGATTCGACCGGCCATCTTGTCGTTCGGCCACATGGTCACTTTGAATAAGCCATTTTTCGCCAGTCTTTTATCGAATTTCTTCAAAACTTCAGTTTCGGTATTCTGGACGTCTTAGGTTCCTTTTGAGAGTTTTCGGGATGTTCAGCCTTCCTTTTATAGCCATAATTTGATATAGAAATAACACTTATGGAATTAAGCTTATTCTTCGACAATGATGGCGTCCTTCGACCTTTGTGACCGCTCCACCCAGTTTCCCCTCGTGACCCCACCACGCGGTTTGACTGAACTATGTCTATAGTACTCTATAAAACCCGATAAAAGTGTTTAAACGCTGCATTTCCTGTACAATTTTACTGTAATGTTGTCTTGTTAATTACTGCTTGTCATATAATGTTCCGTATCTTTTAAAAACCGTTTATTTTAGTGATTTTAGTTTAATTTTTTTTTTGTTTAATTTTATTCTTAAAGGAGGAAATTCGTAATTTGCCAAGAGTCTTCATCGCAAGCATCGGTGGCGGAAGCGGTAAAGCGTGTGACTGCAAGATCACACCTGTGGGTTCGAGTGTCTGTGGAACTAAGGAAGAAATCGAGACAAGGACAAGGCAGAAGGAGTGAAGAAAGAAAGAAGATATAATTGACAATATAAATTTTAAATATTTTCTCAAGCTGTTCAAGATGATAAATATATTTACAGTATTATTATTGAGGTTGAAGCTCTATAAAAGCAGCTTCCTCCTCACTTACTATAACCCCGTGGCTATTCAGTGCCGTGGTATACTAAAGTACTATTAGCTGCGTAATGCATTTACGAAACACATTTAACAGCTGTCAGTAATTTTGCATGAGTTGAATTCAGTCTGTAAAATGACCCCCTAGTTAAAGAGAGGTTCTCGTGCTAAATATTGTGGGATTCTTTCAACTAATTATCATATTCAATTTTTGTGCGCGCAGTAGATACATTGCTATCATGCTGCTATGTTATTACGATGTTTTTTTCAAGACATTAAACCTGATTATTTATCTGCAGTGTATTTCCGCTTTTTTTCCTTTTGTTTGAGATTGCTGTAGCTCTATATACTGGAGCTTTCCTCCTCATCACTTACTATAGCTACGCGTGGTGTGCAGTTATAAATGCAACCCTGTCGCTATTCAGTGCCGTGGTATAACTAAAGTACTATAGCTACGTAATGCATTTACAAATACATTTAGCAGTTGCATTCAGTAACACGACATGAATTGACTTCAGTCTGTAATGAACCCCATAGTTAAAGAGAGGTTCTCGTTCTAAGTATTGTGGGATTCTTTCAACTAATTATATTCAAAACAATTTGTTCTATAACGGCGTTCGACATTTAGCGGAAATATTCCATTGATTTTTATTCATTCTTAGGCTATAGTATTTCATCTAAAGCTGTCACTATGACTCAATAAGACGTGTAGTTTTAGCGAAATGTTTGAAAACATAAGATAGTGAAAGAACTCATTTCTAACAGAGTTATCCTTGACAATTATTGTGGGACACTTCTGTGTAATTATTCTAACCATATCGAATTAAAAACTTCTCTTTGTAAAATATATTTCATTTTTTACCAAATTAAAAATATTTAGGCTTCCAACTGGTAATAAGTTAACCGCAATGGTACAACTTTATTCCATCATGAGTCACAAGAATGCAACGCTGTTTTATTTCTTGTCAAGAAGTCCAACTTAATCTTATTATGGGACGGCTCACAAACTAACAAGGTTTGACACAACCAACCTCCAACACCAAACACTAAACTAGCTGCCTCCCAAACTAGGAATAGTTGATAACTGCCCCCGCTAGAAAAATACGGTGAAACGTTTAGCCTTTGCGAGGTTCCTTCAAGAACAATGAAGCAGATATTCTTGTTTGTTGTTCGAAGATTCTCAAATAATAAGCGGTTGCTATATATGATATTGTAATATACACTTCATCGTTCGGCTCGCTCGGTGAATTATTTTCTGTCACACATGTTCTTGTTTGTAATATCCTCATCGTGTTTAATTTATATATCATATTACCAAATATATTATACGCGTGGACTCCTATAAAGTTAAACAGCCGGCACGTTATAGAGTAAATTCAAAATATTTTCCAAAATGATAGATAGCAGTGATTAACAGTGAAGCTGTGAGCATCCCACGATTTACATGAATTTCGATTCACAATCACAATATATTTCATTTTTTACCAAATTAAAAATATTTATACTTCTAACTGGTAATAACTGCAATGGCACAACTTTATTCCATCATGAGTCACAATAATTCTTGTCAAGATGTCCAACTTAATCTTATCATGGGACGGCCACAAATTAATAAGGTTTGATACAACCAACCTCCAAAAGATCATGTTTGCGAGGTTCCTTCAAGAACGATGAAGCAGATATTCTTGTTTGTTGTTTAAGATTCTCAAATAATAAGCGGTTACTTGATATTGTAATATACACTTCATCGTTCGGCTCGCTCGGTGAATTATTTTCTGTCACACATGTTATTGTTTGTAATATACCTCATCGTGTTTAATTTATATATCATATTACCAAATATATTATACGCGTGGACTCCTATAAAGTTAAACAGCCGGCACGTAGAGTAAATTCAAAATATTTTCCAAAATGTTAGCAGTGATTAACAGTGAAGCTGTGAGCACCCACGATTTACATGAATTTCGATTCACAAGCGCAATATATTTCATTTTTTACCAAATTAAAAATATTTATGCTTCTAACTGGTAATAAGTTAACCGCGCAATGGCACAACTTTATTCCATCATGAGTCACAAGAATTCTTGTCAAGATGTCCAACTTAATCTTATTATGGGACGGCCACAAACTAATAAGGTTTGACACAACCAACCTCCAAAAGATCATGTTTGCAAGGTTCCTTCAAGAACGATGAAGCAGATATTCTTGTTTGTTGTTCGAAGATTCTCAAATAATAAGCGGTTGCTATATATGATATTGTAATATACACTTCATCGTTCGGCTCGCTCGGTGAATTATTTTCTGTCACACATGTTATTGTTTGTAATATCCTCATCGTGTTTAATTTATATATCATATTACCAAATATATTATACGCGTGGACTCCTATAAAGTTAAACAGCCGGCACGTTATAGAGTAAATTCAAAATATTTTCCAAAATGATAGCAGTGATTAACAGTGAAGCTGTGAGCATTCCACGATTTACATGAATTTCGATTCACAAGTGGCACAACTTTATTCCATCATGAGTCACAAGAATTCTTGTCAAGATGTCCAACTTAATCTTATTATGGGACGGCCACAAACTAATAAGGTTTGACACAACCAACCTCCAAAAGATCATGTTTGCGAGGTTCCTTCAAGAACGATGAAGCAGATATTCTTGTTTGTTGTTCGAAGATTCTCAAATAATAAGCGGTTGCTATATATGATATTGTAATATACACTTCATCGTTCGGCTCGCTCGGTGAATTATTTTCTGTCACACATGTTATTGTTTGTAATATCCTCATCGTGTATAATTTATAATATTACCAAATATATTATACGCGTGGGCTCCTATAAAGTTAAACAGCCGGCACGTTATAGAGTAAATTCAAAATATTTTCCAAAATGATAGCAGTGATTAACAGTGAAGCTGTGAGCATCCCACGATTTACATGAATTTCGATTCACAAGCGCAATATATTTCATTTTTTACCAAATTAAAAATAGTTATGCTTCTAACTGGTAATAAGTTAACCGCAATGGCACAACTTTATTCCATCATGAGTCACAAGAATTCTTGTCAAGATGTCCAACTTAATCTTATTATGGGACGGCCACAAACTAATAAGGTTTGACACAACCAACCTCCAAAAGATCATGTTTGCGAGGTTCCTTCAAGAACGATGAAGCAGATATTCTTGTTTGTTGTTTGAAGATTCTCAAATAATAAGCGGTTGCTATATAATATGATATTGTAATATACACTTCATCGTTCGGCTCGCTCGGTGAATTATTTTCTGTCACACATGTTATTGTTTGTAATATCCTCATCGTCGGTTTAATTTATATATCATATATTACCAAATATATTATACGCGTGGACTCCTATAAAGTTAAACAGCCGGCACGTTATAGAGTTAAATTCAAAATATTTTCCAAAATGATATCAGTGAATAAGATATGATATCAATCATAGAATATTGGCAGTACGTTATAGCAAGATTGACACACGAGAAGCGATTCAGTTTAGTTGTTGTTGTTAATAAATGTCATCACGGTGTTATTCACTTTGGATTAGACTGCGTCTTGCAAATCTTTATTGATTTAGCTTCGTGTTGATGTGAACTGCATGTGTTTTGAAACTTTCGATTAAAATTATATCAACTAGAGTAGTGCGTTGCAGTGAGATTCAGTTTAGTTGTTCAGTGTAAGTAAATGTCACCAGCTGTGTTATTCACTTTAACGTTTACTGTCGTTTACTAGATTGTTTTAAAATCCCTCACATTGATAAAAGACACTCGCTTATTTATTTTTATTGAAACTTGCTTACTGTTAACAGTGAAGCAGTGAGCATCCCACGATAATAATAATAATAATAATAACTTTATTTATATAGCGCTAAATCCTAAAGCGCTTTACATGAATTTACAAAGTAAGAAAATAAAAATTAACGAAAAGAAACTATACTAGATTACAAGTTTAAAATTCAGTAAAAAGCCTTCCTAAAATATATGTCTTCAGTTTAGATTTAAAGCTATCAATACTAAAACTACATTTGATTTCATAAGGCAAATCGTTCCGTAACTTAGGTGCACAAACTGAGAATGCCCTATCACCATACATTTTAAGATTGGAAGATGGTATATCTAATAAATACTGTGATGAAGATGTAGCGTGCTCACAGACTCATACAGATACAGATTTGCCGTTCTTTATTAAGTGACGCTTGTAAACTCTTTGTCAGTGTGGCGTAGTCTGCTTTCTTCTCTGCAGTCAGAGCGTAGAAGTAGGTTGACGTCCGACCTCTGAGGAATGCTGGTTTAGTTTTCGAATTAAGCTTATCGCCGTCCGACCAGTTGTTTGCCTCGGCGCAAGAGTTGAAATGGCGTACCCACTGGCGAAAATCACTCTGTCCATCGTATCGTTCGGGGAGGATATACTCGAGTTGTTCCTGAATATTCAGGGCCTAAAATCTACCTGGTCAAAGACTGCTCTGGTGTGTCGCTCGTGGAGGCTGAGTTCTTGCGTGATCGACATATCTCTCTGACTCTCTGTTCGCTATAACCACTCGCTGCAGCCACCAGAATTTGTAGCGTGCTCACAGACTCATACAGACACAGATTGGACGTTCTTTATTTCGTCTCAACTCTCAACTGTCTTTTTACAATAATGCAGAACTACTAGTATATATACTCTTTAACCGTTCACGTGGATAAATGCTGATCTTACATAGTTATTTACATACAGTAGTTGGTTATTCTACAAGGAAAACTACATTGATAACATCGGCTGGGAAAACTACAGTCATTAATCTGCTTAAGTGTTCACCTGCAGTAATGTTACAATTTTAAAATATTCCTATACCCATTACAAAGATCTTAATTGTCTAATAGGAATAGTTATTAAGTAAGTTACTAATATATATAGGAGCCAAATTGTTAAGGGCTTTGTCAAGTTATTTGACAATAATATTATGCGTTGTTGCACAGGGATCCAATGCAGTTCCTTATGATCAAACTTATTCCTACTCATAATAAGACGAGCTGCCGCACAGTTTTGAACTAATTGAAGTCTATGGATAAGATACTAAAATTTTGATATTATCCACCGATAGATATTTCCCAATACGAGATAAATTTCTGATGTGGTAGAAACAAGATTTACAAATTGCAGTAATGTGTCTCTTATAGCCCATGTTACTGTCAAATACTTGCTGACTCCGAGGCGGTGTAATACGCTCAGTGTAATATGTCTGACACACACTTAAAGTGAACTAAGTACACGTATGTCTAACGCACACTTATAGTGCACGTATGTCTGACGCACACTTAAAGTGAACTAAGTGCACGTATGCCTGACGCACACTTAAAGTGAACTAAGTACACGTATGCCTGACGCACACTTAAAGTTATTAAACTTACCATTTGCGAATTTTAATCAAGACAAGTGTTAATATGAATTTCGCTATTTCAAATCGTTATGAATAATATTTAAACTTACCAATTCTGAATTTCAATAAACAAAATTACCAGCAGTAATTACATTAATCTCTGCCATATCCGCAAAGTTAAGGAAGAAAGTCACTAGTAGCCTAACCAACGAGCTATCACGCCCTTTGCGCTATTTCAAATAGTTATGAATAATATTAAACTTACCAATTCTGAATTTCAATAAACAAAATTACCAGCAGTAATTACATTAATCTCTGCCATACCCACAAAGTTAAGGAACAAAGTCACTAGCCTAACCAACTGAGCTATCACGCCCTTTGCGTTATTTTAATTCCTTAAAGTGCCTATGCAATGAAAAATTTCGTTGTAAAATAGCTCTTTTGTTTGAATGAACGCTTGAAACTATAAAGACTAACCATTTACAACTTTTTCATATCTCACTTCACTCTTGAGATATTAAGATTTGTTTAATATGTAAATGATCATACTTATGACATCGCACTGCATAATGACTTATTGAAAATGCTTACATATCCTGAGATTATGCAATGAAATCACTTGAAATGCAGGTGCATGTGCGTGGATGTATCCAATGACATCAAATATGCAAATCATCAAACGATTCCATGTGATAATTGTAAAGATATGCAGAATTTTTCAATAAGTCATTATGCATTGTGATGTCATAAGTATGATCATTTACATATTAAACAAATCTTAATATCTCAAGAGTGAAGTGAGATATGAAAAAGTTGTAAATGGTTAGTCTTTATAGTTTCAAGAGTTCTTTCAAACAAAAGAGTTATTTTACAACTGAATTTTTCATTGCATAGGCACTTTAAATACTATTTAAACTTACCATTTCATAATTTTAATAAACAAAATTACCAACAGTAATTATATTAATTTCTGCCATACCCGCAACTGCTCAGGAACGAAGTCACTAGCCTAACCAACTGAGCTATCACGCCCTTGCAAAAGAGTTAATATGAATTACACTAACTAATTACTGCGTTAGGGATATTTTTGAAAATTAGGAGGGAGGAACAGAGGGAAATGTTTTTGAAAGTTAGGTAGTCTGTGGTCCCTCCTATGGTTTCAAAAGCCACTGGAATGATGACCGAACTTTCTTGTTGGTTCCCGTTGAATTCGGTTGTCCAACGAGACGATGCAGTGGTTCTGCGATGGTAGCGAACCCCTCTAATGATGGTGGATGATGTCTAATGACAGTGGATGTCTAATGATGGTGGATGATGTCTAATGACGGTGGATGATGTGGTCAATGATGGTGGATGAAGTGTCAGGTGTGGGGTTCGAACCCACGCTCACACCTTGCATCTGCATTGTACCAACATTTTAAAAATGTGTTTTGTTATAATCGATAAAATTGTACATGCTTATCATTGTTCCTAGGTTTGCGTTGACCGGGAATCGAACCCAGATCTACTGCTTGGAAGGCAGCAATGCTAACCATTACACCATCAACGCTAATATGTCATGTCAACACACACATGTCTAATGACGGTGGATGATGTGGTCAATGACGGTGGATGATGTCTAATGACGGTGGATGATGGTCAATGACGATGGATGATGTATCATGTGTATTGATGTGTACTGATGTATAATGATGTATAATGATGGGAAATGAGGGGTAATGATGGTTCCTACGGCAATTATTAGGCTGGTGTTCGTCAGGCCAGCGGTTAACATTTAATAATACATCGGGACGTCAAAAAAGACCAGCGGTTAACAATATTACCATCGCCCGAAAACGGCAAGTCTGACGATGTCGTCAAGGAAACAGAAGAAAAATTCATTGTTTTGACAATCATCTGATACTTGATCTTGTTGATCCTCTTTTGGCTTATAGTATTAAAAGAAGTCGTTGGTTTTTTGCTTTGTAGCGTGTGACAATTACATCATGAGCAAGACAAGTAACAGTATCACGTCCGATGGTGGGGTTGGAAGATCAGGAATTGACAAAAGAGAGTCGATCAGTTCAAGAAATGCTCAACAGAATACGCCAAACTGTGAAAGTACAGCTAAGAATAATCGCTATGATTCCTACAGGGTGGCGATCTACGGTAATGCTGCCGAGAAAGAGGCCAACAAGTAAGAATGTAGCAGATTAACAATTAGAACATTTTTATTGTTCTAATGGTACATTTAGATTCTATTTCATTTTAAGTAATTCAACTTTTGCATTTCCTGCGCGTTTTTTCGCTTGAGCCTTGCGCGTTCTATTTTCGTCTATTCACTTGTTTGATTTACTGTTACTCGCAAAAACAAACAGACATTGTTAACAAATGACTGTGTAAACGCGATGGGCAAACACAACAGGTCTGCGAATATACAAATCAAGCAAGAATTGGGTCCAGATGATTCTACCAATCGTATTAATACTATATTAATAGAGCAAACGGTACTTAAAATAAATAGCTTTGCAATATCCGGTGTGGATTAAACTAGATTTAAAAATCCAGAGTTAATTGTACTATTTTTTGCCTAGATGATTAGAAGTAGAACACCAGTTTTTCATGGCGTTAAGCAGGCCAGCCAGACTCTATGCCGGAAGTGACATATGCCATGTCCCTTTGCTTTATGGGCCTCGTGCCTTCCCGTTGGTCTATCTAGAAAGCACAGGACCCCGGTAAACACAGGTGCTTATTTATGCTGTGTTGGTATTGCTAGGATGTCTCTCAGTAACTCATTCCACTTCTCCTGTTGCCACCAAATAAATAAAGTTAAATAAATCTATAAAATACATACCAGATAGAATGTATTATTTCCCACATTCTTTTGAATTCTAAACATTTTTTTGAAATCTGCTTCATGCTAAAAGAGGGACGACGCAATGATACAGCAAGAACCACCTATAAGAACCTTAAATGTGTTGTGCTGCGTAGGCAGTGTAGATTAAATACAAATCAAATATCTAAAAAGGTTGGTGTACTCCCGAAATAGCATGTAAGTAGTCTAACATTTAGAGTGAAGGCCCTTTGTCAGGGAGTGAAATGAATGGCCTTCGCTCCAAACGTCAGACTACTTACACGCTATTTCATCAGTACACCAACCTTTTTATATATACGGTAAGAAACTTAGGCTGAAGTGTTGAATTTTGGGCCCCACTAAATATATAAGAACCCTTTTAATTGTGCTACAGCAAAATCCAACAAACCAACACCTGATCATTTCGTTAGAAAGCCATTAATACTGTCTATAATCAATCATTCTTCTGAATTTTGCCTTGAAAGGCCTATCACTCTCATTTTCCATGGATTTTTGGTGTAGGCAGCAACTCAGAGAAAAACTAAAACAACAAGTGAAGGACAAGGAAGAACTGCACAAGAAACAACTGATAGAGAGGGTGGCTGAAAGCGACCAAGCCGTGGCTCTTGATCAAAAATCAAAAGTGGAAGATAACGAGACGCATATGAAGAAAGCTACCTATCTAAAGCAATTTAGTGACGGAAATAAAAAGGTCGGTAATAAATTATTTTATGGTCGTAGTCCTAAAAAATCGCACTTTTGATTGGCAAGCTATCTGTATCACAAGGGTACATACCTTGACTTGACTGCATTGTCTCTTGCCCATACAATGAAGACTTCATTTCATCAGATATAAATGATGTATATTTAATCTAGCATTAAGAACTTGCACAAATTCAAACAAATTATATACTGGTGGTAATAGAAAACAATTTGTACTAAATGTAACTCTGTCCATAGTCTGAATGTTACTCCTAGTTGTTTTTAGATTCCTTCCAAAGTTGGATTTCCACTCTACTTTTACTTGCAATCTGCTCTCTTCGGTCGCTTTCCTTTGTCTCATTGGCTCTCTACTAAATCCGTTCCGGCTAAGGGGAGCAATCGGGAGGGGTGGATGCCGATGGTGGGGCAGAAATCGCATGCATAATGTTGGACTGTTTTATCATATTTATTGTCATTGTTGTACTATTTTTGTTGTATTGTTGTTGTAATGGAACCACAGTAATATTGGCGATTGATCTTTTTAAACGTAAATTTCATACTACACTATACATAAACCACGTAATCAAGGCACAATAAGCAATTCATTGCTTCACATTGACAAATCGGTTTGATCATGATTTGATGAAGTTGGTTGAACATTACCTCCTGCTTTGAATTTGATGTTTTTTTTTTAAAAATCAAATGCAAGGCATGAAGTGTTTCAACAAAATGGAGTGGTTCAACAAACTTTATGAAACCATGATCAAACCAACAAGTCATTAGGCACTTCTTTGGATCTCTTCTACAATGCCACAACAGTAAAAACCGCCTAGAAACACACCAATGCAGGGTCACAATCTGTATCTCGATTTTCTCAAATTTGCTCATTATTTTAGATAATAGAAGAAAGAGAAAGAGCATTGAAAAACACAAAAGAAGCAGAAACTGAACTTGAGAAAAGACTTCTGAACACAAACCCTATTAATTGGAACATGACATTACATTAGTAGACGGAGTTTTTCAAGACAACAATGTTTCTCAGAACATTATCCTGCCTCCTAATTCTGCTCTCGTAACTTGTAGGCAAGCGGCTGGGCCCGACGAGGCAGGAACATATCAATCTTTACTGTTGCAGTGCTGCATATGAGATTGTGAATCTTGCAAATGCATTCAAAAATCAAACAGATTTTGAAATGCATTGAGAAAAATTGAAAAAACACATTACAGAATGCAACAAAAGCATTGTAATGTTTTTTTCCAATTTTTCAACTATATTTTTTTCAATTTCTGAGCTACATTGCAAGACAAGTTACATCTGACCAGTTGGTGATCATTGTGAAACATCATAATTCTTCCATCAAGTATAATATATTAACAAATTACATGGTGTAAAAACTTCTACAATAAGCATATTATCTTCTTTTTGTTTATCCTGAATATACTGAGACATTGCAACCAGTATTAATAAGAAAAATGATAATAAACAAAATCATGTTGTAGTCCACATACAGTGTACCCATTTCTCAAAAGATATCTTTCCTATATTGAAGTGATACCTGCAATTAACTAAAAAACTAATTACTATGAACTATGCAATAGAGTTATTTTAAATTTTCATAATGGGCCATCATCTTTACAAACATAAAAATAATATATTTATAATTTAAAGATCAGTCATGTATGAATGTACAATACCTACTGATTTTTACATGCGCCAGGTTTATCTGTAGGCAGAAGCAAGTTCTCTTTATTTTTTTCGAGTCTAGCAGGTTTCCTCTCTATTTTTTCAAGTGCATGGCTTTCGTTGACTGATGGGACAGCCCAACCCGTGGTTGACGGTGCAAAGAACTGATGTTGGTTTTCCTGTTTCTTGGTGTGTTGTATTGATTCCTGAGGTTTTTCGTCTCTTGGTTTTGGATTGTCTCGTGGTTGCAGGTTGTCTCTTGGATTGAGATGGTCTCTTGGCTTCGGATTGTCTCTTGGTTTTGGATTGTCTCTTGGTTGCAGATGGTCTCTTGGCTTTGGATTGTCTCGTGGTTGCAGATTGTCTCTTGGTTGCAGATGGTCTCTTGGCTTTGGATTGTCTCTTGGTTGCAGATGGTCTCTTGGTTGCAGATTGTCTCTCAAATTTCCAGTCTCTGCATTTACAGCATGCTGCTCTTTTAATTTGTAGTACTTTTGAGAAACTTGGCTGTGCCTTTGCCTGAAAGAGACAAATTGACAGAATTGAGCGGGACCTTGAAAGTATGTTGCCTTTGTAACTTTTAGTGCACAAAAAAAAGCTTGCAAAAGTGATAGGTTGCTATAAAAATAGCACCTGGGAAACTGGGTTGTGCCCTAGAATGTATCATCACCACCATCATCATCAGTCACCATCATCACCATCATCAGTCACCATCATCATCAGTCACCATCATCACCACCATCATCGCCACCATCACTACCACCACTATCATCATCACCACCATCATCACCACCACCATCATCATCAGTCATCATCATCATCAGTCACCATCATCATCAGTCACCATCATCACCATCACAACCACCATCATCACCATCACAACCACCATCATCACCATCATTATCGTCACCACCATCATCATCGTCACCACCATCATCATCGTCACCACCATCATCGTCACCACCACCATCATCACTAACACCATCACTAACACCATCATCACCACCATCATCACCACCATCATCACCACCATCATCATCACCATCATCAC
Source organism: Chrysogorgia sp. JL179-B06 (assembly GCA_035772405.1). Classification (NCBI taxonomy): domain Eukaryota; kingdom Metazoa; phylum Cnidaria; class Anthozoa; order Scleralcyonacea; family Chrysogorgiidae; genus Chrysogorgia; species Chrysogorgia sp. JL179-B06. The sequence goes on along the minus strand of JAYKKM010000450.1, from coordinate 4,296,020 downwards.
CATCATCATCACCACCACCACCACCATCACCACCACCACCACCACCACCACCACCACCATCATCATCACCACCACATAACTTACATGAGGTCTAAATTCTTGACATTAAGGACATCATTCTTTTCCTGCAATGTTTTACTCTTCTCTTTCAATTCATCATAGTCTTCTTGAAGTTTAGCTAACTTGGCGTCAAGGGTAAACAATGCAACGCTTCCAATAACACCCACACTTTCATCACATTGAGACCTGGAAAAAGACAAAACTGCAAGTTGAATTCTTTGAATCCACTAGCATTCCGAGAGTTAAGGATTGAACCATTTGGCTCCAGGATTTTGTAAGGTTTTGCAGTCACCATCTGTCCAGGATTTGGTAACACCATCTGACCTGACGAAGGACACATTTTCTGAAATGTTGTCTCTGGAAATATGTAACTAAGTACTTAAATATGAAAGAACTCGTAAAATGATAGAGTAACACCTTTTGCAACTTTCCCGTATTTTACTTCGTTTTTGAAATATTTCAGTTTGTTTGATATGTAAATGAGATAGTCTCTGACGTCAGGTGCAGGGTAGAGAATTTTCACTCATTAAAATATTAGTTCCATCTTCAAGTTCGTTCCACAAATTTACTTTAAAATGTGCGTATAATAACTCCTCATGATAACGAACGTTGTAAACTTAGCAATCACTGAGATATAAAACATTTTTTATTAAGTGAAAATTCTCTACCCAGCACCTGACGTCAGAGACCATCTCATTTACATATCAAACAAACTAAAATATTTCACAAACGAAGTAAAATAAGGAAAATTGTAAAAGGTGTTACTCTATCATTTTACGAGTTCTTTCATATTAGACAAACTTAATTTTTGTTGCCAATGTCCTTTAAGGGCCAATCACAGACTCGTTTTAGAGCTGCGTGCTTGCTCACCATGAATACCGGTAACTTGGTTGCTGAAACTGGTGCTTAGACTAACCTTGTTTGTAGTTTATTCACGCAAACATCAATCGTGGGTTCCTCGTCTTGACTATGTAACCTCCTTATCTCTGTCCTCAGTTCATTGTTCTTTCTTGAATAGCTGGCACACTCTTTCTCCAACCGTCGTATCTTACTTTTAGCACCGTCCAATTGCTTCGTGTTCTCGTACGTGACATGATAAAGATCCAGTTCTTTTGTCTTCAAATCATTTTGAAGTTTATTCAGTTCTTCTTCCAAGTTGACACGAGACGAGTCTCGAAGATGCTCAACATCAGCTTCGAGGGTTTTGATTCGGGATTCCAACGAACTCACTTCTTGCAAGTGTTGCACAGAATCAACAATGGTTTCTGCATTACATTTTGTCAAAGCCTCCTTTTCTGATTCCAGCTTTGTGTTTTGCTTCTCAAGTTCGTCCATTTCACCTGATTATATTAAAAATAAATATTAAAAGAGTATTATACAGTGGAACCCCGCCTTACGACCACGTCGTTATTACGGCCACTTTTTTTTGTCCCGGCAAAACGCGAAACATTTCCTTGTAAAAATACCACGTTAATACGGTCACCCTGTTAATACGGTCACCCTGTTAATACGGTCACCCTGTTAATACGGTCACCCTGTTAATACGGTCACCCTGTTAATACGGTCACCCTGTTAATACGGTCACCCTGTTAATACGGCCAACGGCCACATTGTAAAATCCCAACGTTAACAATCACCCCGTTTATGCGGCCACTCTAACCAAACATGCATTCTAAAATCTAAAGGACAAACAGAAATATATCTCGAGACAAAAGACTTACACCTCGAGACTTAATTGAAAGAGTCAGTGACATGTCATGTTATAAAGTTTCAGATAAGCAGCAGAGTTTTCAACATGGTTTACTTTTCTTCTTGACTATTTCCTTCTTGCTTTGTGTGTCTTTTTCTCGTTTCATCTCTTACAGAAAGATTATTTTCAATGTCCAAAAGGTTCTTTAGCAGTTTGATGTATCTTTCCTGTCCCGAAAATCTGTAAACGCAGGCGGCAGGGAACTTCCATGCCATATCCACCACCTCGGTTTACAGCTTTTCCCATAACTTCAACGTCTGCTTTACTGTCTGTCTTTGTTAGGAAATGCTGGACAATCCCCGTCCCTTGATTTGTGTTTGCTAGAGCCCAATTGTTTAAGGTTATATTACCTATGTTTAGATATGCGATTGTAATAAAAACTGTCACGACATCACTTGAAAGAGAACAGTCATGAAATTTGACCCTACCCCGTTAATATACGGCCAAATTGTTATGGCGTGTTGGTGACTGTATTAACAGGGTTCCCCACTGTACATAAACAAGAGCCGGGTGAATAAAATAAGAATATTACAGATGTACATACCATCCATTCTGTCCAATATTCGCATCACACGTTTAATCTCCTGGTCGCGTGCGTGAGCATGTTCTTCCTGCAACTTCATTTCTTCTTTCAATCCCACGACATTTTCTTCATTTTCTTTCAACTGGAGATGTAGCCTCTCTATTTCCGCTGTTGATCCTGCGCCATTAGTGAGATTACTGTTCGTCTTTGCTGCTTCTAAATCTTTGATTTTTTTCATGTGCTCTTCTATCTCAACTGAAAACACAACAATGAAACTACTGGGTTAATTTTGCAAGCAAAATTTATATTGAACAATATGACGTCTGCACAATCCCTGTCTCTAGCTGCAAATTGTCGTCCATAAATGTTAAAAGCACGCATTCAGTGTTGTTCGTTTCAGTCTTCTAGGTCGTATTTTTCATTCCGGAATGAAATCTCGCACCGCCTTTACATGACACCGGAATGAAATTTCAATGAAACTCAATCCGGAATGAAACTCAATCCGGAATGAAACTCAATCCGGAATGAGAACCGGAATGAACTCAATCCGGATTGAGCTGCATCTCATTCCGGATTCATGTAAACATCTAAAGGGATTTTAACAGAACCGGTATGAGTTCAGTCTGGAATGAAACTCAATCTGGATTCATATAAACATCCATTTCCAGTGATAACGTTAGCCGCAAAAGACTATGAAATTGTTCCCCATGTTCAAATTGTTCCCCATGGCATCAACGAAAGCTAAGTTTCCTTTTATTTAATCAAGCTAAAGTTATGCTTTTCTAATTCCCTTCGATTTCTCTTTATTTCACTCCCCAGCACCTGTTCCTATTGATGAACCCACGCCCTACTTGCCAAGGATGTATTTGTCACTCCGGTCCCTACCTTCCATTTCATCGATAACTTTCAACGCACGTTCTAACTCCTTCTCACGTGCGGAAGTATATCCTTCGAGATACTCGACTCGTTTTTTCATCTCCACAATCTTTTCCGCTTTCTCTTTCATCTCCACACGTAGCTTCTCAACTCCTTGACCCTCGTCATGCAGGTAGCCGCGAGTCTTCTGTGGCTCATTCTCTTCCGTTTGCTTCTTCGGCACCTCGGCTGAAAATGCAAAGGCGGGGAAAGTTATAAACAAAGATGTTAATTACAGACACTTCTCTTGCAGTATAAAAATCTTTAATACTCCCTTATTTTCATTAAACCAGGCTTTACACCTGAGACTTGTCATGTTATAAAGTTTCAGATAAGCAGCAGAGTTTTCAACATGGTTTACGTTTCTTCTTACTATTTCCTTCTTGCTTTGTGTGTCTTTTTCTTGTTTCATCTCTTACAGAAAGATTATTTTCAATGTCCAGAAGGTTCTTTAGCAGTTTGATGTATCTTTTAAATTGTTATGGCGTGTTGGTGACTGTATTAACAGGGTTCCCCACTGTACATAAACAAGAGCCGGGTGAATGAAATTAAAATATAAGAATATTACAGATGTACCTACCATCCATTTTGTCCAAAATTCGCACACGTTTATACTCCTCGTCGCGTGCGTGAACATGTTCTTCCTGCAACTTCATTTCTTCTTTCAATCTCACGACCTTTTTTTCATTTTCTTTCAACTGGAGATGTAGCCTCTCTATTTCCGCTGTTGATCCTTCGCCATTAGTGAGATTACTGTGCGTCTTTGCTGCTTCGAAATCTTGGATTTTTTTCATGTGCTCTTCTATCTCAACTGAAAACGCAACAATGAAACTACTGGGTTAATTTTGCAAGCAAAATTTTGCAAATAGTGAACTTATTCCCTCATTGCTTACAATGGCATTTTACACACAAGACAGCCATGCTATAACCTTGCACAGTTCAGTGTCTTAGGGGTTGTTTACATGAGTTTCATTCCAGATTGAACGTGAATTCAAATCGCGTTTACACAGGAATTCTATCCCAGGATCGAAAATCGCGCGAAATCTGAAATTACAACATGGTGATCAATAACATTATAGCGGGTATGTTTCTTTCAACGATTTCTGCGCTTGTACATTTCAACATGTGCCTTAAACTGATAATTTGGCGAAGAATAAACATAAAGAAAAGGGGAAAAGCATTACTAGCAACGATAATCGATGCGGTCTCAAGTGAACAAGCATTTAATTCACCTTTAATTTATAACGTCGTCGACAAAGAGCTATTTATATTGAACAATATGACGTCTGCACAATCCCTGTCTCTAGCTGCAAATTGTCGTCCATAAATGTTAAAAGCACGCATGTGTTGTTCGTTTCAGTCTTCTAGGTCGTATTTTTCATTCCGGAATGAAATCTCGCACCGCCTTTACATGACACCGGAATGAAATTTCAATGAAACTCAATCCGGAATGAAACTCAATCCGGAATGAGAACCGAAATGAACTCAATCCGGATTGAGCTGCATCTCATTCCGGATTCATGTAAACACCTGAAGGGATTTTAACAGAACTGGTATACGAGTTCAATCTGGAATGAAACTCAATCCCGTTAGCCGCAAAAGACAATGAACTTAACTTCATATTTTCAAACTTACAGGAACCATTGCTCCCCATGGCATCAACGAAAGCTAAGTTTCCTTTTATTTAATCAAGCTAAAGTTATGCTTTTCTAATTCCCTTGAATTTCTCTTTATTTCACTTCCCAGCACCTGTTCCTATTGATGAACCCACGCCCTACTTGCCAAGGATGTATTTGTCACTCCGGTCCCTACCTTCCATTTCATCGATAACTTTCAACGCGCGTTCTAACTCCTTGTCGCGTGCGGAAGCATATCCTTTGAGATACTCGACTCGTTCTTTCATCTCCACAATCTTTTCCTCTTTCTCTTTCATCTCCACACGTAGCTTCTCAACTCCTAGACCCTCGTCACGCAGGTAGCCGCGAGTCTTCTGTGCCTCATTCTCTACCATTTTCATCTTCTGCATCTCGGCTGAAAATGCAAAGGCGTGGAAATTTATAAACAAAGATGTTAGTTATATACTATTTATTTATTAAAGTTTATATTGTACTATTTATTTATTTGTTATAGTTTATTTTGTATTCCTTGCCGATAGTTTACCCAATAAAGTTGTTAAATAATAGTCTTTGGGGTAAATTAGATTTTGCACTTCATCCTCGAAAATCGAAAACTTACTAACTTACCTTGCTGTTGGTCGACGATTTTTTGCAAACCACGTCGCTTTTCCAGTTCCTTGTTGTTCACGTTTTCTGCTTGGGTTAACTTTCGGCGTATTTCAAGCAAGGTTCCACTTTGATCTGACAGCTACAAATTAAACGTAAAGCTCGCAACGGTTGCTTCACTTGACAATGGGGCAAGTGGCTTCACTTGACAATGGAGCAAGTGTAGTTACTTTTGCAATTATACAACGTACCATTTACATCTCTTCTATATTTCACTTCGTTCTTGAGATATTTGTAACACTGATTTATAACACAACACTTATACAGCTAATTCTTATTTACCTGTTTTTTGACACGATCTAATTCGTCGGATATTGCGCTGTGAGCTTCACGGATATCTTTCAGTTCTGTTTTGGTGGCTTCGATCTCTTCAGCAGTCTTGTGTCGTTGCGTTTCCCTTTCTCTACTCTCCCACAATGCTTCCTCCAACTTATCGCACACCTCCTTCAATTCCTCGACTTTTACCTCCTGATCTTCTTGCAACGACACAACCTCCTCCTCAAGTTCATCCAGCAGCTGGTTCTTATCTTCGAGCATCTTTAGTCCACGAACTTTCTCTTTCTCGAAGCCGGCCAAACGTGAACTGGCCGCTTCGAGTTGCTTGCGTAGATCTTCGAATTCACATGCCATACCCTGCTCATTTTCGCGATCCTTCGTCTCCAACTCGGCGATGTGTTTCTCGTGCCCTGTGATAATCTCTTTCAGATTCTCCAAGTTTCCACGCGCTTCGTCGCTTTTACTCATCCAAGAATCCACTTCGCGTCGAAGAATTTCCAATTCCATCTTGCGTTCCTCGCACAAATGGTTCTTTTCTTGAAGAACCTTCAGTCCATGGTTTTTCTCCTTCTCATACTGGTCACAACTCGATCGAGCAGCCTTGAGCTGTTCACGCAGTTCATCAAGTTCACATGCAGTATGTTCGTCGATTTTCGTTTCAGCCGTAACTTTCAAAGCATCCAACTCGATGATGTGTTTTTCTTGCTCTTTGATGATCCCTTTCAAGTCTTTAAAACCGTCCTGCGCTTCTTCGCTGTTAGTTTTCCAATAAGAGACTTCACCGTGAAGCACCTCCAATTCCATCTCGAGCTCGCAGAGCTTTTGATTATTCTTAGACGTCTCGTCTAACTCTTCTTCCAATTCGGCAATCCTCTTTCCTTTCTCCTCCATCGTATAGTACAATTCCTTCAGCTGTTCTTCGCTCAAAATACTCTCGTACTCGTTCACTTTTTCCTGCAACGCGTTCATCTCCGCATTCGTTTCGTACAAAGCCGCCTCGGCAGTTTCTAATTTCGCTTTCCAACTCACCATCTCGCTGCTCTCTCGTGCAATTTGCGCATGCAACTCGGCCAACTTCGTCTCCTGCGTCGCGGCGAACTCTAGAGATTTGCGAAGTTTTTCTTCCGCGTCTTCGACTAGCGCAACCGTTTCTGAAATTTCAATGTCCTTCTCATCAATGACAAACTCTTTCTGCTCCAATGTTTCTTGGGTAATCATCAACGTGTAGCTTAGTTCGTCGACCAATTTATTCTGTTTATAAAAAGAAATTATAGAACAAGCGATATATTTAGTGACTTAAAGCTTGCTTATTTCATTTTAGTAAATTGTTTGCTGCTCAAACTTGAACGCAAACTCAGCAAAATGTTTCTGAGCCCCAGACGGGAATCGAACCCGCAACCTTCATGATCTCCGATTGGACGCCTTAAAGTACCTATGCAATGAAAAATTCAGTTGTAAAATAACTCTTTTGTTTGAAAGAACTCTTGAAACTATAAAGACTAACCATGTACAACTTTTTCATATCTCACTCTTGAGTTATTAAAATGTGTTTAATATGTAAATGATCATACTTATGACATATGCATGTATAATGACTTATTGAAAAATTATGCATATATTTCCATTACAGTAAAAACCCGCATAAAAGAACCAGTGGATTAAGAATTTAGGGAATTAAGCACTCAAAATACAAGAACCACTTCAGGCTGACAAATGAGACTGGTTCTTAAAAAACCTTAACTTTTGTACTTTAGTTGAAGTAGAAAGCATGTTCTAAGGACAGGTAAATTATCGTTTGGCAATATGAAATACAATTGCGATGTTAATGTTCAATTTGTGTGAATATAGAAGACCTTCCAGGGTCAACAGCTCACTAATTAAGGAAACAAATCATTTAAAACACTAAACCAGGAACAATTGTTTTTGACTAGAAATAAGAAGCAGTTAAGAACCAACTCGGCCTGATTTCTCACTAAGTACCCATTATATAAGAACCACTTCAGCCTGACGTCAAAAAATAATGGTTCTTTTATGCGGGTTTTTACTGTATCACATGGAATCGTTTCATGATTTGCATATTTGATGTCATTGGATACATCCACGCACATGCACCTGCATTTCAAGTGATTTCATCACATAATCTCAAGGATATATAAGCGTTTTCAATAAGTCATTATGCATTGTGATGTCATAAGTATGATCATTTACATATTAAACAAATCTTAATATCTCAAGAGTGAAGTGAGATATGGAAAAGTTGCAAATGGTTAGTCTTTATAGTTTCAAGAGTTCTTTCAAATAAAGAGTTATTTTACAATTGAATGTTTCATTGCACATGCAGGTACTTTAAACGCAAACTCAGATGGGAATCGTACCTGCAACCTAGACCATTGAGCTACCAGGACTCAGATGGCAGAGCAAAGTGTACTAGTTCGTACGACCATGGATAATAAAAAGACTGGATAGCAAACTAGCTGACGTCAGCGTAAAAACGTAGTTGAAAATCGTGATATCACGAATAGGTCACGAGTATGCAGATTTTGCTGAGTTTCTCTTTGACTTCTCCATATTTTCGTATTCAGGTATAGCTATATTGAGATTCCAAAAAGTTTCATCGTCTCACCGAACCTGCCTAAGCCACGACTAAGTGTTCGAGGGAAATGTTGTTCGTCTTTGTTTCAGCTGTTTTCTTTTTGTTGTAAAGAAACTGGCGTCGCAAAAACTACCGTTGTTTTAGTTGAAATTTGCGACGCATTTTTCACCGTCTAAAATTGGAACTTTTCGCCTAAAATGAGTAATGGTGTCGGATATTCCATCGTAAAGTGGCATTGTTATATTTTTTGGTAGTTTGACTATCATTTTTAGCTGTATTATTGCTAAAAGTTGCGATTTATGGAGATTTTGTGACGTCACGATTTTCAACTAGGTTTTCACGCGACTAAACGCGATCAACTGGTGCCTTAACCAATCAGCACGCTGGAAACGTCACATGCACGTGATCTTTCCTATCCAGTCTTTCTACTATCCATGGTACGACTGGAGATTTAGCAGTACGTATGTCGCACGTAGACCAACGAGTGTAGTAGACCTACCTGTTTTGTATCTTCCTTTTCAATTTTAACTTCCTCTTTTATATCTTCTAACATAGACTTGAACAACAAACTTTCTCGCCTGTTTCCTTTCTCGCTACTCCGCCGTCGGCAATTGCCGCAAGACTCGTTCGCGGTGGATTCGGAATCATTCGCGGTGGATTCGGAATCTTTCGCCAACCGCTCGACATCCTGCATCAGCACAGCAATACGTTCATCTTTTGCTCTGCCATCGGTTTTCTGATCCAGAAGTTCCCGCACTTGTTCTTTTAGCTTTTCGCGTTCTCCTTCCAAGCATTCGTTCGTTCTGTGAAGCTTGTCCTGTTTAGTTTTATTCTCTTCGGTCGAAACACGCATGCTCTCGGCGACTTCACTCGTCTTACTCTCTAACGCAGCCACTTCACCACACTTCCTCTCCAAATCTACACGCGTCTTGTCGACCTCTTTCTGTAAGGACTGATAATCACCGACAAGACTGTCCCGTTCACCTGTTAAATCACCCGCCATTTTCAAAGCTTTAGCATGTTCCAACTCGAGTTCATTTATCTGACCTGTCTTTTCCACCAACTCCACCGTCATCTTTTCAACTTCCGAAATTAACATCTCAATTTTTCCCCCGAGTTCCTCGTTATCCGTGATGCTTTCCTCGTATTGTATTTCTTTGTCTGTTATCTTGATTTGCACATCGTCGACCAAACAAGACTTCTCTCGCAGAACAGTATTGACTCCTTCGAGTTCTGTACGAAAATCTTCCTTCAGCCCATCGATGTATATTTCGTGTTCGCGAACCAAGTCTTCTCGCGCGGATTTCTCAGCCTTCATTTCGTCTTCCAACTTGGCACACAAACTCGACTTCTCTTTTAGGTTAGTTTCCATATTTTCAAGTTCTACATTCAACCCTTTTCTAACACTAGAAACATGGCTGTTGTGTTCGTGCGACATGTCTTCCATGGCGGCCTTCAGCTCGTTCGTCTGTTCTTTTAAGCTGCGGATGAATTCGTGGTTTTCATTAATAACGTCACCCTTCCTTTGCAGCTCTAAGTCGAGTTCTTTTCGAAGACTTTCAAACTCTTCTTCATTCGCCGCCATCAAATCTCCAGCAGCAATGGCGTCTTTCAACTTCTTCTCCAATTCACAGATCGCGTTACACGCCTCTTCAGCGTCCACTTGCAGTCTCCTCTGCTCTTCATTGAAGCCACTTTTCAGCTTAGCGATGTCCGTTTCATGGCATTTTACTAACGCCTGCAACTTTTCCTCTAATGTCTTACAAAGTAAAACATGCTCCGAGACTTCCATATTCTTTTGCTGCAACTCTTCCTCGAACGTTTTGTGAAGTTCAGCAATTTCATCTTTATAACTGTCAGTTAAAGCTTCCTTACTGGATATCGCATGCTCTAGTTTTTCCCGTAGTTCTAAAACCGCCGACATTTGTTCCTCCAATTCCGCGCTCTTTTCGCCCAGTTCGTCCTGAAACTTTGTCTGTATGTCACCAACGAGATACTCATGTTCCTTACGTAACTGTTCTTTGCTGGACAACGCTTGTTGTAGTTGGTCTTGTAGTTCTACAACGGCTCTAGATATCTCTTGCAGTTCCGCATTCTTTCTTTCCAAATCGTCTTTTAACGCTGCACGAATATTGGCAAAGCCAGATTCGCCAACGGCATTTTCTTCCGATAGTCTGTCCACGGTGGCTTGCACTTCTTGTAATTGCTTGTTCAATCTCTCAATCTCACTTGATTTCAGCTGTAATTCCGAATTCTTTCTTTCCAACTCCTCGTCGAAGTTCTTCTGTTGATCAGCAACACGTTCTTCGTGTTCTTTAATGGAGCTCTGTCTTCCAGTTCTTTCTTCCTCTAGCACTCTCTGCAGGTTGGCAATCTCTTTCCATTTCTCTTCTATTTCCACGCTATTTCTTTCCAACTCCTCGTCGAAGTTCTTCTGTTGATCAGCAACGCGTTCTTCGTGTTCTTTAATGGAGCTCTGTCTTCCAGTTCTTTCTTCCTCAAGCACTCTCTGCAGGTTGGCAATCTCTTTCCATTTCTTTTCTATTTCCACGCTCTTTCTTTCCAACTCTTCGTCGAAGTTCTTCTGTAGATCAGCAACGCGTTCTTCGCGTTCTTTAATGGAGCTCTGTCTTCCAGTTCTTTCTTCCTCCAGCACTCTCTGTAGGTTGACAATCTCCTCACATTTCTCTTTTATTTCCACGCTCTTTCTTTCCAACTCTTCGTCGAAATGTAACGGTGTATCGGAAACAGGCTCTTTGCGCTCTGCAAACAACGTTTCCTTACAGAACATAGCCTCCTCGAGCTCCCTTTGCATGTTAGCTATCTCTTCAATCTTCTCTTCCAATTCCCCCTCCTTTAATTCCAACTCCTCGTCGAACTTGCTCTGCATATCAGCCATACGTTCCTCGTTTTCTTCCAGCAAGGTTTCTTTAATAGCCAAGGTCTCCTTGAGCTGCCTCTGTAATTCAGTAACCTCTCTGGACATCTCTTCCAGTGCTTCATTCACTCTTTCTGGTCCTTCGTCCACATCGAAATCGCTGTTTGCATGTTCCAACACTCCATCGACTTTGTCAACGACTCCATCGACTTTGTCAACATCGGTGACGGTTTTCTCTTCGTACTTTCTTTCAAGACTCTCGCGTAACTCCTTCTGAAGATTGCAAACCAATTCTTCGCTGCCTTTCAACAATGCTTCTTTATTTAACGCGACCTGTCGTATATCTTCCAATTGTACCTGGAGCTTTTCCATCGCGTTCGATTTCTCTTCTAGTACGATAACCAGCTGCGATTTTTCATCTACAGTTCTAGCAAGTTCGTCCTTGGAGCTTTCTTGTTCAGACAACAACTGTTTAGCCTCCACTGCTTCGTTTAGCTTCACTTCTATTTCAGTAACTTCGTCCTTGAAGCTGCTTTCTTGTTCAGCCAACAACGACTCTTTAGCATCCAATGCTTCGTTTAGCTTCACTTCCATTTCAGCAAGTTCGTCCTTGGAGCTTTCTTGTTCGGCCAACAACGAGTCTTTAGCATCCAATGCTTCGTTTAGCTTCACTTCCATTTCATCAAGTTCGTCGTTGGAGCTTTCTTGTTCGGCCAACAACGACTCTTTAGCCTTCAATGCTTCGTTTAGCTTCACTTCCATTTCAGCAAGTTCGTCGTTGGAGCTGCTTTCTTGTTCAGCCAACAACGAGTCTTTAGCCTTCAATGCTTCGTTTAGCTTCACTTCCATTTCAGCAAGTTCGTCGTTGGAGCTGCTTTCTTGTTCGGCCAACAACGAGTCTTTAGCTTTCAATGCTTCGTTTAGCTTCACTTCCATTTCAGCAAGTTCGTCGTTGGAGCTGCTTTCTTGTTCGGCCAACAACGAGTCTTTAGCTTTCAATGCTTCGTTTAGCTTCACTTCCATTTCAGCAAGTTCGTCGTTGGAGCTGCTTTCTTGTTCAGCCAACAACGAGTCTTTAGCCTTCAATGCTTCGTTTAGCTTCACTTCCATTTCAGCAAGTTCGTCGTTGGAGCTGCTTTCTTGTTCGGCCAACAACGACTCTTTAGCCTTCAATGCTTCGTTTAGCTTCACTTCCATTTCATCAAGTTCGTCCTTGGAGCTTTCTTGTTCAACCAACAACGACTCTTTAGCATCCAATGCTTCGTTTAGCTTCACTTCCATTTCAGTAAGTTCGTCCTTGGAGCTTTCTTGTTCGGCCAACAACGACTCTTTAGCCTTCAATGCTTCGTTTAGCTTCACTTCCATTTCAGTAAGTTCGTCCTTGGAGCTTTCTTGTTCAACCAACAACGACTCTTTAGCAACCAATGCTTCGTTTAGCTTCACTTCCATTTCAGCAAGTTCGTCCTTGGAGCTGCTTTCTTGTTCAGCCAACAACGACTCTTTAGCCTTCAATGCTTCGTTTAGCTTCACTTCCATTTCATCAAGTTCGTCGTTGGAGCTGCTTTCTTGTTCAGCCAACAACGACTCTTTAGCTTTCAATGCTTCGTTTAGCTTCACTTCCATTTCAGCAAGTTCGTCCTTGGAGCTTTCTTGTTCAGCCAACAACGACTCTTTAGCATCCAATGCTTCGTTTAGCTTTACTTCCATTTCATCAAGTTCGTCCTTGAAGCTGCTTTCTTGTTCAGCCAACAACGACTCTTTAGCCTTCAATGCTTCGTTTAGCTTCACTTCCATTTCATCAAGTTCGTCCTTGGAGCTTTCTTGTTCAACCAACAACGACTCTTTAGCATCCAATGCTTTGTTTAGCTTCACTTCCATTTCATCAAGTTCGTCCTTGGAGCTGCTTTCTTGTTCAGCCAACAACGACTCTTTAGCATCCAATGCTTTGTTTAGCTTCACTTCCATTTCATCAAGTTCGTCCTTGGAGCTTTCTTGTTCAGCCAACAACGACTCTTTAGCAACCAATGCTTCCTTTAGCTTCACTTCCATTTCGTTGATTAGAGACAGTTTCTCGTCCACTACCGGCTTTTTGTGGAGAGAATCCTTTCGAAGAGACTTGATCTCATCTACGTGCTGTTTCTTCAGTGTCTCTGACGCTGCTCTTGCTTTACCCAGCTCTTCTTCCAACATCTTCTTTGTCTCAGACACCTCTCGAAGCTCTTCTACGACGACCTTAAACCTCTTTTTCAGTTCAATGTCCGGATTTAGAAGCACGGCGTTTGATTCATCTTTGGCACAGTCGACTTCCAACCAGTCACTCATCTTGGTTTCAAGTTTCGCTTCGAGGTCTTCGACTGTTTTGCATTTACACTGTAACTCTTGTTTAAGGTCTTCCAAGTCTTGAACCAACAGCGAGTTCCTTTCTACGAGTTCCTCAGTGATCACTTTGTTCTCTGCCAACAGGTCCATCTCTTCAGTCTCAGAGTCCTTACCATATTTCACCACCTCGACTTCGTCTTCCACTCGAGTTACATTATCCTTCAACTCTCCACGCTCCAACTCGTCCACCAATGAGCTCACCACATCACTTTCTAGATAATCGCTGGTCTCCATCGTAGAATGATAACTTGCTCTTCTCTTTTTCCTCGCTAACTTCCTCGCCAACTGATTCATTTTCTCCTGCAATTCACAAACCTCCACGGCCTTTTCGTTCACACGTTCTTCGTACGTCTTCGCAGATTCGGCCATCGACGTTTTCAAATCGATAACCAATGTCGAGTTCTCGGCAATTTCTTCTTGTAACGTGAAACATTTCTCCTCCATCTCGCCATCCTTCGTAATCAACGAAGCGTTTTCATCTTGTATCTCTAGCAAGCTTTCTTTCAGTTCTTCGAAAGCCGCTTTGGAGCGTTCTCCATTGCTGCTAAGCTCTTCGATTTGCGAACGAAGTCCACTGTTTTGTTCCTCGAGCTAAACAGTAAAGAATGATGGAATGTGATGACTTTGTTAGATAACAGTATTAACTATGGTATAACTTAAGGATCGTATTGCGAAGGAACAGAGGAATGACGCTATTTTTTCCATTTCGTGCAGACTGTGATCAGGAGTACATCGGTCAGACTAAACGTCAGTTTCGTACTCTAATAGAACACCAAAAGGCTGTTTTCTTTTCAAAAAAGGAAAATTCTGCTTTGTCGGAGCGCGCGTGCGTAACCAACCATGAGATTGCGTGGGGAAATTCCAAAATTATTACCACTAATCCGCGGTACCATCAGAGACGTTGTCTGGAGACATGGCATATCAATAGCGCCCACGCCCCATTGAATCGCGATGACGGTGGTTTATTACCAGAAGCTTATTTGCATCTTGTTAATAGATAACGTCATAATCGGTTTTATGAGGGTATAAATAGGGATCCTAACTTTACAACGATCATCCCTGATGAAGACACTAGATTGGAGTGTCGAGTTACGCTGGGTCATGGACAGTAACTTTTAAAGTTACGTTCAAAAAAAACTTTTTAAGCCAGGAGTAGCGTCAAACTATGTCGGATTAGGTTTTTATCAACTTAATACTGATCTACTGCAATTTTCGCCGTCATTAAACAAATACCAAATGGCTTCCCGTGATCCACAAAGGCGGTATGTTGTAAAAAACACGAGCGGATAGGCGAGTCCAAGGCAATTTTTTAGTCCAAGGGAGTTTTTTAGTTCAAGGGAGTTTTTTAATTCAAGGGAGTTTTTTAATTCAAGGGAGTTTTTTAGTTCAAGGGAGTTTCAGCTAAATTAGTCAAACAGAACATGCTGCAATAGATGGCAGAGTATACACATTAACCCTAGATTACTATTAATCACCTTTTGATGACCACGGGCATTTACCTCTAGGAAATCTAATCCCCGGGAGCCTAATCCCCGGGAGTAAAAATCGAAGGGTAACTATAAAGCTCACCAGCTGTAGTTTCTGAGCCGCAGTCTCTTGTAGGTCAGCGAGATTGCGTTGAAAAACGGAATTTTTCCCACAATCCTCGTTGTACTTGCGCAGTTCCTCTTCAAGTACATTGTTCCTTTCTTGTTCTTTTATCAGTTCTTCCTGTAAACCATCCACGGCCTCCAGGTCACTTTTCACCACGGTAAGCACATCCACCTTAATAGATATATAAGAAATAATTATTATATGTACCACTACTAATTTAGTTCATTGCATATTTTGTAAACAATGCTAATACTGGTGGAACCATGGATAATAAAAAGACTGGGTAGGAAACTAGCTGACGTCAGCGTGAAAACCCAGTTGAAATTCGTGATATCACGAAGATGGATTTCTCCATATTCATGGATTTCTCCATTTGATTTCTCCATATTTTCCTATTCAGGTAGCTATATTGAGATTCAAAAACGTTTCATCGTCGCACAAACCTGCCCAAGCCACGACCAAGTGTTCGAGGGAAATGTTGTTCGTCTTTGTTTCAGCTGTTTTTGTTTAGTTGGAATTTGCGACGCGTTTCTCACCGTCTAAAGTTGGAACTTTTCGCCTAAAATGAGTAATGGTAGTCGGATATTCTATCGTAAAGTGGCATTGTTATATTTTTGGTAGTTTGACTATCATTTTTAGCTGTATAATTGCTAAAAGTTGCGATTTATGGAGATTTTGTAACGTCACGACGCGATCAACTGGTGCCTTAACCAATCAGCACGCTGGAAACGTCACACGTGATCTTAGTTTCCTATCCTGTCTTTCTACTATATCCATGGTGAAACTAAACGCATTAATAAAAACCTTGCTCTCCAGCTCTTGCGTCAGCTCGCGCAACCGCTGACATTCCTTCGCGGCCTCGTCTTTGGAGACTCCCGCCGTCAGAAGTTGGGTTCGAAGAGCCTCGTTGTCGTGTTTGGATTTCATCAGATCCTTCTCGACGTCCTCTTTGGCCAAGCACAGGTCACTGAACGACGCCTCCGTGATCGCAAGCATTTCTCGCTCTGTCGACAGTGATTCTTGGAGCAACGAAATCTGGAAAAATTAAAATTATTTGGTTTCTTTCCAAAACACAATGC
Organism: Chrysogorgia sp. JL179-B06; assembly: GCA_035772405.1. Classification (NCBI taxonomy): domain Eukaryota; kingdom Metazoa; phylum Cnidaria; class Anthozoa; order Scleralcyonacea; family Chrysogorgiidae; genus Chrysogorgia; species Chrysogorgia sp. JL179-B06. The sequence goes on along the minus strand of JAYKKM010000450.1, from coordinate 4,279,692 downwards.
CACAAATTCAATGACTTCTTTATCCGACAGGGGGAGTTGTTAGAGCAGATACAATTGATAAGCCGGATAGCGATTTATCTGGCTTTCGTACAACGGGTCCAAATGTAAAATATTCCGACAAATTAGCCTTCAGAGGTTCTTTGGGGTGGGGGGGGGGGGGGGGGGGAGCACCTCCACTACCAATGGACCTTATGCATTATCGTGTATGATTATGGATCTACATGAACTACCATACATTTTGAAATATTCAACATGTCCTGCAATGGCTGCGAAGATGCAAATTTCTTCTCGTGGCGGCCATCTTGAATGGACTACGTTATATAGTTTTACTGTAGGCGACAGAGACTATCTGTCTCTGATCTTTTAAGATGCTAAAATGAATCAGTTGTCGAAGGTTTTCCCATAATATAGAACACAAACTACGGCTCCATAACAGTAACCATGAAGCCGGAATTAGCGTGGCGGCCATATTTATTCGATCCAGTCTTTATTTAGAGATCAGTTGGTAAGATTACCTGTTCTTCCTCGTTCCTTTTGTCCAGCGGATTATCGCAAGACCGAGCCTGCGGTTCGCGGAGTTCGTCCAAATGTTGTTGCAATTCACGAATCTTTTGCTTTTTCTCTCTTAAACTTTGTTTCGTCTTAACCAAATCTTCTTGAATTTCACAAGACTATTAAGGAAATTATGATTATAAATCAGAATTCGTCCTGATTTATTTTCATTAACTTTTCGTTTTCTCATCTATAAAACAGCTTGTATCGCTAAGATGTGTGAAGTTGATCGTCAAGGTTGTTGTAGTCTTGAGAAAGACTTGTTGGTGACTGACGTTTCAACGGCCTCAGCGGCGGTCATCTTCAGAGTTAGATAGAGCCACTAGTGGCAGTACCTGTTGATAACTTGATAGTGATAGAACCTGTTAATAACAGTACCTGTTAATAACTTGATAGAGCCACTAGTGACAGTACCTGTTGATAACTTGATAGAGCCACTAGTGACAGTACCTGTTAATAACTTGATAGAGCCACTAGTGGCTGTATCACATATACATATATCAGTTATATCTCAACTCTAAAACACTCAATTTGAGCTTTCACTGATGTTTTTACTTTTTCAATGGCTTCCAAACAAAATGTTCATCTTAAACTCCACGGCCATCCATATTGTAAATAGTAAATGAATGGATTATTTTAGTATAATTCTATATACTCCAACCATACCGATGTGATGTTATCTGACAAGTCATTGCGGACGGCATCTCTTTCATTGCGCATAGCATCTCGTTCGTCGGTCACTCTTTATAAAATAGTCAGAAAATTTGAAGAAATTATTCAAAGATCCTGGAATTACTGGCATAACTATTTAGGAACTATTTCGAAAAAAGCATCTCCAACACTTTGATACCTTTTTAACTCCATTTCAAGTTCGTCGATTCTTTCGTCTACAACATTCTTTGGAATAAAAAGAAATAGAATGTATCGTTTACATGGGAAATTTCCAGCCCTCGTAGGCGAGATCCCGGGCATAACTCCGTCCTCCGGCGCCCCTAGGATCCACTACTATTTCCAGGTCCGTAACTTTAACTCACCTCCGCAAGGGAACATCTCTTTTCCTGCGACAACGTGACAAGGGAACCACTTCTAAATCATCGGCAATGAATAGAAATAATTCGTCAGAATAAAAACGTTATGGGACTCGTTTCTACAAAACTACAACCACTTTCCTACTGGCACGCGAGTATCTTGACTTACTGTTCTTCTTTAAGGCCATCAATGGCATTGTACCTATATATCAAGCGATATCCTACCCGAACGTCTTGTTCCCTTAAGGCTTACTAGATCCTCCGCAAATGTCAATACAATCTCATTCCGTCAACGTAAATGTAAAACAACTACTTTCAATCGCTCATTTCTTATTAGAACAACTAGGACTTATAACTCTCTCCCTGAACACTTAAGGCTAGATCATTTAAACTTTAAAAAATTGAAGAAGTCACTATTAGACTATTATAATAATGCTCTATTATCTTGTTACAATGTTGACGATCCTCGAACTTGGAAAACTGATATGAAGGGCTCCGCTCGAAACGTCAGTATTTCGTTACTAAAAATCTTCGCAGTTCACCACCTTTTCACTTTGCTATATATCCAAAACACTGCGCAGCACTCTACTTTTTTACTATACTCTCTAATTAAATAATAGAATACGTTGGCCCGGGATCACAGCTTGCGTATATTAAAACATTATAACTTACCTTCGAACGGAAACATTAATTACGTCTTCCATAGATTCCTCATGAATGTCCTCTTCGCGCTCTTCGATATCGGCAAAAAATCGATCAAGGCTATCTTTATTGAAAGCGGCATTACGCATGCTTTCAGATCTGAAAGAATCGGCTTTATCGCCATTCGGCTTTAGTCGTTTGTTGGCATTCATGAAGTCGTGATCGAACGAGCTCGCCAAGTCTAAATGTAAATTGGGCTTGCTTTGGACATCCATCGGGCATACTGTCCAACGACGTTTATTGCGCTAGATACAAGATAGAGAGAGATGAAAACGACCTGTTGTTAACCAGAGAGAGGAAGAAGAATAGTAACGAGTCGAAGAAATTACAGAAGAGGGTTGAAAACTGAGAGAGGTTTTCGCAGTGGAATTGGCGCAGTTAACGCCAATAGATGATTAAATTGATGATATATAATAATATATATATATATATACCTTAGCGTTTGTGTACTCCTCTTTCGGTTGAGCTGTGCAAAAGAAATTTGCTAGCTCGCGTATCTTTTCCCTTTGTTCAGCCTAAAAGAGAATGAAGATATCCCGTAAAGTTATGATTCAGATAAAGATAAGACCAATGCGACTTTTTTACACGCTTACCGCTACTTCTCTTTGTTCCTGTAAAAGCTGTTCCATCTGCAATGCGAAAAATCATAAACTCATTATATGCAGGCCATTAGGATTATATGTTTTCAGGAACTAGCTTAACCGCGATGGTCTCCATTCTCTGAATGCATTATTACCTTGTCTTTTTCCATTTGAAGTGCCATCATGGATTCCTTGCTGGCAAACTACAAGAAAAAAATAGGAGAAATGCTAGCGTCAGTATAAGTTTCGGGTCCTCGCAGCAAGTGGTATAACGCAATGTATGTAAAACAACACGATAGCGAACCTGTTCAAGTTTCTTCTTCAAGTCGTTTAGTTCTCTCCTGTAACGCTTGAGCAACGTGGTCTCATCAAGCACCTGTTAAATACAAAATAAGAATTCTCACGTTTGGATCAACTTTTTGTGTTCATACCTAACTGCATTTTTATGCAAGCCTTGTGCAGAGAACTATGTTATAAAACTACAGTATTTTATCTTTATGTTCAACTGCATTTTTATGCAACTGTTCAATTTATATTTGTTTATAATATTACACATGTTCATGAACTACTATATTGTGAATAGATGTTGAGAACGGTTACAACACAAGGGGGGTCAAAAAGGTTGGGGCAGACGTGAGACATCTGCAAATGTGCCAGGGGCAGATGAAGCATGTGCAGGGGCCCCTGGCTGTGCATATGGTCCAGCAAGCTCATTGTGAGCTCCATATATATATGTAGAACTCACTGCTCTGGTATTACCTAAACCATAACCACATGGGTACAAGGCTGTATTACCTCCACTGCGACTTTGACTTCAATAAGCCCACCACTTATTTTTGCCCAATATCACGACTGCCTTGGATTTCGAGACAGCACTTCCCTTGCGATAGTAACTTCTAGTATGGAGTTTTTCGCTGTCAAAGTTACTGGATGTGACGTCACAAGAGGCATTCCAAACCAGTTTTCTTTTGTTACTTGCCACAAAAATGCCTCTTGTGACATCACATCCGATAACTTTAACAAAACAAAAGTCCATGAAGATGAAATTTTTGGCTGATAAGATATATTATGATTTTGCTCAGGAAGACCCAAATATTACGAATATGTAAAATTCCCAAACGTGAGATAGGCGTTTAGAGCTAATTTTTGATGTAAAGCGACTGAGCATTCGTTTGTGCCGCTCGTGCAGTGCTCACCTCGTTAACTTCAGGTCTATTCTTGATGGTTTTGGCGCGATTTGCAAACTAAAGAGAAACAAGAGACAGCTTTAGATATACGCTAGTGAGAACAACGTCAGTTCAAATACAAGTACAGGAAAACACTGAATTTCCCGACAAGGTGCAGGGAGTTATGATGAGTGGCAACGTGACATGCTTAACGGTGAATAATATTCCCTACTGCGCATGTGCGGCGAGTGCTTGGAAAATGAAAAATAATACTTGGAAAGCAATTGTTATATCTAGTATACACGGCTCCAAAATAAGAGCACAACCACTGATCTCAAAATAAAGACTGGATCGAGCAATTATTGTTTGGATGCTGCGAAGGCGGGAATATTTCGCGGCGGCCATCCGTTGAATGGACCACGTTATATAGTTTTACTGTAGGTGACAGAGACTATCTGTCTCTGATCTTTTAAGATGCTAAAATGAATCAGTTTCCCCGTAATTTAGAAAACAAACTACGGCTCCATAACAGTAACCATGAAGCCGGGATTAGCGCGTGGCGGCCATCTTGTTGGGACCACCGTGGTCACTCCAATATGGCCGCCACGCGCTAATTCCGGCTTCATAGTTACTATTATGGAACCGTAGTTTGTGTTCTATATTATGGGAAAACCTTCGACAACTGATTCATTTTAACATCTTAAAAGATCAAAGACAGATAGTCTCTGTCGCCTACAGTAAAACTATGTAGCGTAGTCCCAACAAGATGGCCGCCACGAGCTACTTCCGGCTTCATTTTCTGAACAATAGTTGCTCGATCCAGTCTTTATTTCGAGATCAGTGAGCACCGCATTGGGCTCCGTATTCAAGCGAAGATGCATAACATTACTCTCCCGATTAAAAACGAAAGATTTTGCAGGTTATACATTAGCGTAACTCCTAGAAACGTGTGTTTCAAATTTAACTCAGCCGTGAAACCAATGAACATCAGCAAAGGCGGAGTGTAAACACATTCCGCACATGCGCAGTATAAGAACAATTCACCTTTACCGTTCCTGTACCTGTAATGTACTCAGTGTTTCGTCCATTGACGCTGGCGTCACGGCGCAGATGATTGACGTTTTGGCGTTTCCTCCAAGCGAGGTCTGTAGAATACGCGTCAGTCTCGAGTCACGAAATGGAACGAACGTGCTGAAGAAAACATGGAGAAATATCATTGCAAAACTGAGGAACAGTGTGCTAATTCTATGAGTGTATTTTTAGATGTTGCTTCTCATTAATCCCAATTTATCTAGTTAATATAAATTGGCGCTAAATGTGGCACAGTAATTCATGGTTGTTACCTAAGATGGTCTGTTTATATGATCCCGGTATACCGGGACGACCCGGTTGCCCGACACGTTTTCATCCCGGGTTTATATGATCTCGGTACACCGGGATGTCCTGGTTGACCGGGATGCGTGAAATGTTGATAATAATTTCTCAATGAAACAAAAACTAATTTTATTCGCATAAAAAGCATCCCAACGAATGTTTTTTTCATTTTGTCACTTTTTTGATATTTTACCTGGTCAGACGACGTTTTAAATTTCAATTCACTTCATCCCGGTGTAGTTTATATGGAAAAAAGTCCCGGTGTACCGGGATCTCGGTTGCTTCAACCGGGATCTCGGTCAGGCGGGATGTCCCGGTCTCCATATAAACACAACTGCGAAAATAACAGTAAATTATATACAAGCCTAGATCCCGGTATACCGGGATCATATAAACAGGCCGTGAGACTCCAATCTTACAATGTGTATTAGTGGGTTATAAGTAAGTGATACAGTACCTCTCGCCTTCACTCAGTTTGTTAATAACATTACCAAGAGCAAACAAACTTTTATTAATAAAACCACCTTCCCTCAGACGAATGCCTAGAAAGATGGGAATGAACGGAAAACAGATTGACACTCGTACAGTATACTATTAACTGCTGTCGTCAGATTTAATTTAATATCGTATTTGCAGCTGCGGTTATACATATAGACACTTTAAACTTTAATAGACGATGTTTTGGACGATGTGTCCTTCAGGTCTGACTCCATCTGACGATAAACGTCGGCTATGGAGTATGCTGTACTGTACGTAAGTACTCTTCAGTATTTTTCAACACATTGAAGTTCTCTTATTTCTCCTTTTCATATTATATCCAGTTCTTTTGAGAACTTAGCAGCTTTCAAGTGCTTAGAGAACTTAAAAGTGCTCATAGTGCTGTGGACGTTTTTAATAAGCAATCTAGATATAAGTGTTTTAGTTTATATGACACCATTAGGGCTGTACCTTCTGCGCCAGTAGCCGATGCTCTTTCCGAGCCTGCTAGATCAACCAAGTTCTATAATAAACAAAATCGAGAAAGTTAATATGTTGATTAGTTCAATAATGCAGAACTGGCTGATTGCCATTGTTACTATAGGCAGCTGACGCAGACAGAGTAAAAGTTGTCTGATAGGAAAGATGGGCGAGGGGTTATTGCGTATACGTATTTCTAGTAGATATGAATATCCTACTTACCAAATGCGAGACTTTGACAGCTCCGTCCACCTCAGCTCCTCCCATGCTATGTCTCGATGTTTCACGGCTCTCGATCACCTAGTAAATAATTTGAGACTGCAGAGTGAATGACCAATCGTGATGAAACTTTAGGTAGGTGGTCGCAGGGTTGGTTGTTCTTGGACGGTGGCAGATCTTGGATAGTTGTAGGATCATTTCTTTCACGTATAAGGCTGTTTTTAGATGGCTAAGGAGTGTATTTCCTGAACCGGTTGTGCAGGGCCGCAGGCTATAGTTTTAGCTGGTTAAGGCGAAGAACTTCGGTAGTGAGGACGTGAAGCTGAAGGTTTTTGGCGTCTTGTGCGAGGTATAATATAACTTTGGATTGATGCTTTGACGACGGCGGTCAAGACTCGAATGAGCTAACCTGTTTTTTGGCATGCCTTAAAGCTTATTGCCTTGGAATGTCTGGTTTAATTAGATACTAATTTGTGCGTGCACTTTTCCAAATTTCGACCTGCCGCGGGGGTTGTCGTTAGATTGCGCTATTGCGTGATGGTATTTTAGATGTTGCTTCTCATTAATCCCAATTTATCTAGTTAAGATAAATTGGCGCACTGAGTGAATGACCAATCGTGGACACAGACTACGTCATAAACACATCAACTCATCAAGGCAGGCCTGGAAATAAGCGCCGGTCATCGGACAATGACCGGCACCAAATTGCCTTGTCTGTTATCGTTACGTAGTCTTGTTGGATTCCCTGTGAGAACTCCTGCTCGATTTGGGAGGCACTCCAAATAACAGGATTCTTACTTTCGAAGCGCTTCTGATCGTGACTGATGATCGCAAACGCGAGTTAGATTCTTTAATGGCAATGAGACTGGATAATTAACTTTCTGCTGCTAATAATGTACATGGATTAACGAATCAAAATGCAATGAATTTTGAATGGAAATGCTTTTACATACAAGCAATGCACTGCAGTGAGTGTAAGTCTTGAAGTTACAGTTCTCAATACAAAACTATATATTTTGATTAATGTCCGGTAAAAAATTCGTGTGACCGGTAGAAGTGCCAAGTCTAGCTGTCAAAATGTCCGGTAATGTCAGAAAAATTATTTCCAGACCTGCAAGGTTATTTTCTCGGGATTGAGAAGCTTTAATACAAGAACAAAAACCCTAACCATAACGCAAATAAAAATTCTAGTCCTAACCCTGAAATAAAGGAATACTAACCCTACTTTTAAACTAAATATTTCAGTGATGTAATATTCTGTGAGCCATTAGGGGTTACGATTAGGGTTTACGAAATAATTAGATTTAGAGCAGGGCGCTTATGTAGAGTGGTTTTACTCACCATCCTAAATATTGTATGTGATCTGCTGCTTTTCTCATTCATGTTAGTACAACCAAAATGCCTGTGTCTTTCTCCAATCTTCATCAAATCGATAATCTCCTCGACACTCGTCACAACCTTCTCCGTTAAATCTCCAACAAATACCTCCTTGTCGGCATTTTCATGAATTTTTAGGTTTGTATGTTTTGGCGTGAGAAGATCAGTGATGACCTCGTTATAAATTTCCATGTAGGACACTCGTAGAAGGAACTCCCGGTTCTCGGTTTCGTTGATGTAATCAAACACCTCTCCCAAAGCATGTGGGATGATGCCGGGGGTTTTTACATCACCAGTCATCGTGTAGGTTTTTCCCGATGCCGTTTGTCCATAAGCAAATAAGGTGCCTAGTCAAGTAATATTACAATTGTAAGTAGGTGTGTTAATATATACACTGCTGTGGTGAATGAGAGAGAGCTTGGAATATCGACGTCAAGCTCAAACCCTCAAAAATTTTCGAAGGATTTGAGATGTATTGTCTGTCTATACTCCTAGCTCTCCCACATTCACTACAGCAATGTATATGTTAACACACCCAGGCAATATACATATATCAATTGAACCAGTACATCTTCGCTCTCCATCTGAGTCTTGGTGGCTCAATGGTTAGAGCGTCTCACTGGCAATCAGAAGGTTGCACTTGCAGCTTCTATTCCTGTCCAAGACTCAGAAATATCAGACATAAATGGACGCTACTCTGGCTTTAAAAAGTTTTTTGAACGTAACTTTAAAAGTTACTGTCCATGACCCAACGTTTCGACACTCCAATCTAGTGTCGTCATCATCAGGGGTGATTGTTGTAAAGTTAGGATCCCTAATTATACTCTCATAGAACCGATGATGACGTTATTTATTAACAAGATGCAAATAAGCTTCTGGTAATAAACCACCGTCATCGCGATTCAATGGGGCGTGGACGCTATTTATATGCCAAGCCTCCAGACAACGTCTCTGATGGTACCGCGGATTAGTGGTAATAATTTTGGAATTTCCCCACACAATCTCAAGGTTGGTTACGCACGCGTGCTCCGACAAAGCAGAATTTTCCTTTTTTGAAAAGAAAACAGCCTTTTGGCGTTCTTTTAAACGTGTACGAAACTGACGTTTAGTCTGACCGATGTACTCCTGACCACAGTCATTGCACGGAATGGAATAAATATGAGGGTATTAATAGGGATCCTAACTTTACAACGATCACCCCTGATGGAGTGTGGAAACGTTGGATTATGGACAGTATCTTTTAAAGTTACGTTCAAAAAACGTTTTTAAAGCCAGAGTAGCGTCAAACTATGTCTGATTTATCATCTGGTTGCGTTGGGAAATTATTTGTTGACTCAGAAACATTTTCAGAGAATTTATGTGGTGAACCATCACAAACTCGGCCTTGCACGTCACTCGCAAATTACTCGATATCTCCACCAACTACTCGTCAATAGCGAGAAGCGTAGCCAATCAGAATGCAGCATTGGCATTACGTAATAGTCTAGTACGTATACTACCTAGAGTCTAATAAACTATAGTAGTATATAATATATTACAACAGTGACCTACAGTACTTATATATTTTTCAAAAGTAGAGTTCTGCTACCGCTGCAACATGCCTAACCCTAACCACTTTTGTTCCATGTAGCCAATCACAAAACCTGTTCATTTTAGGTACGTATTTACCGCCGAAACATTAATATAACTTTTGAAATACACTGGTTTATTCAAGCATATATAGCTAGTATACGATGATATCCACTGGTCACATGGTACAAATGTTAAGCTTTGATCTGATTGGACAATTTACAGTTGAGGTCTAATATTACTTAGAATACTCATTAATAACTCATGATACAAAATTCTGCTGATTTATATAGAATAGAATATACTTTATTAGTTCCTCAAAATGGCTTTTCAGTTATCAGTAACTAATTACAATAAAATATTGAATGATGTATACAAATAATGACTTTAGAACTACAAAGTATAAAATTGAGATAAAATAAATAAATATAATAAATAAAATTAATCACTTGCTTATATAAACTTTTACTTCGATTTACTCGGGTAAAATAGCTTGAATCCTCAATATTGTCGACAAACATGATCATTTAGATGTACGAGTATCTTAATTAGCTATTTACAACATTTGCGTCCATGTTGTATCGGATATACCATAGGCGTACGGGACTGGGGGCTGTCCGAAAAAGTAGCTCTATTCGGGCAAAAATGGTCTTGTCATTCAGGCAAAAAGGCTCCTGTATTAAATTATTATAATATTTGAATGCAACTTAATGACATTATAACGGATTCTCATTGAGGGAAATCTGGGATTACATTGTTGTTCATCGTTTAGCAATGGTTAAAAGTGGCATTTAGCCAGGCCTTGGTCCGGGCGTTGTCTAAACGTAATCTTGTATATTCAACTTGAATATACCTAATACATTTGGTTTTGTGGCTAATTGCTTTTCCTTCCTTCTCTTCTGCCGTCGTGCAACGCATTCTCTATGCGCGTCGCGGGAGAGATATCCACGCGGTCTAAATTTGGAAAATCTGTGTTACTTTAACGGTTATTAAATACTTCGAATCCCGCACACTGCCGCGGCTGAAAAAACGAGAAAAGTGCCCTCAAATTGCAGGAAATACACTTTCAGGGAATCAAAAGATCAAAAATTTTCTCGGGGGAGCATGCCCCTGGACTCCCCTAATGTACTATATATATATTAATGCATGCGTAATACGATGGCAATTCGTGTTCTTCAGTAATATTGACGTCATCATTTATTCGGGCAAGTTATTTTACCCGTACAAAATTTTACCTGTACGCCTATGACAATCTCTCTCCCTCAGCTCAATAACTAGTACTGTATATCTGATACAACACAGCCACTTATGTTGTAAATAGTACTAATTCATATTTCATAATGTATTAACATATTATATAGACGTAAATTACTTACCATTAATCCCTTCCATTACAGATAATACAATTGGTTTAGCAAAATCCATATATAAATCAATGGTAGTCATGTCTTTATCAAAGATTCGATCTAAGAATCAGATAATATGGTAATTATTAAAATTTTGCACCAGCCATCCAGCACATATCTTAAATGGACCATTGAAACTGGTTGGAGATTTCTCAATTTACTACACATTCAAGAAACAGAGCAAGATAATTAAAAATACTAAACAAAACAGTACTTGTATCTGTTGTACAATGCATATTAATAAAGGTTAAATTAAACTTACCAAATGTGAAAGCAGTATTAGGCACCTTTTTGCCATCAATAAATTGAAAGATTGTGTTATCTTCCACCTGCCAATTGAGCTTACAGCCTTGTTCCCTGCAACACACAAGGATATGAAGTTTAGACTATCTTTCAGACTATTTCACCAAATAATACTTCTAGTTGTTGTTGTTGTTGTTGTTGTTGTCAGCACAATATGCTGAAAATAAAACGTTCAATTGTCCTTGTTGTCTCTTGTACTAAATTGATCAGCATTGAAGAAGTTGTCAATGTCAATGAAAACAAACGATTCTTCTATATAAATCTTACGCCTTACCTCTTTAAGTGTTGGGCGAACCCGAATCGCAACACGGATGCTGTCCATAATTTTCAAATGTTTGGCTAACACTACCGAATAATGTCGCCTGTCGGCGTCTGAGGAAAGATGCTAGGAATAAATACAGAAGAATTAAAACTATGCGAGTATAAGTATAAGACTGTGTTTTGTGTATGACAAATGTTTTAATAGACAAAGGTGTTTGGACGAAGTTAACGACCTGCCTTCATCAAACATCGACAAACATCAAACGCTTACAAAACCCACTTGAGTTGTTCATGGAAACAAAATATCATCAATCGACTGTACCTTAACCAAATTACTCTAATTCTTCAAATTTCTTAAAGTTCACCAATCATCTGTTGAAAATCATCGTCCGACATGCAAACTGAACAAGAAAAGTCAAACAACTGAACAAGAAACGCCAATCTCTCTTCTCGGCTTCTTTTAAATTTCGCACGATCTGTGCTTACGCTTTCTGATTGGCTTAAATCACGAACTCTTTCCCAGGTTTGGCCCGATCGTAATGGAGATAACCGCTGGATAGCAGATATCAGATCGGGCGGGCTCAGAAGAGTATTGGCGCGAAAAACAAAAACTTTTGAAAAGATTGAAAAAATATAAAATTACCATTAAAACTTTGCCTTTTTAAAACATATATTTTGACTCTCAACGAAAGGAAAGAGTTTCATATATTACAATGTAACTGCTTCTGTATTCAGCATAAAATAATATTTTCCCTACACGAAGAAATGCTATAGCCATATGTAAGCCATAGGTGAGTTACCATTATATTATAATTTTATAACGTTTTGGTGAAAACTTCGATAGTGTTTTAAATTTATGAAGTCTCTTAAAGAAAGCCTTAGCAATTAGTGTAATTAAAATACTGCTTTTCGCTACTTCGGTATGTACAAACGTTTATCAATTCAAATTATTTATTTTAAAAATGAAACAAACTTTTACGCTTTATTGTAGTTCCCCCCATTTTAACACAGGCTTTTTCTGTTTAGGTTTTTCTAAATGTCAAGTCAACGGTTGTGTAGCAGACCATGGGTTGCTGATGAAGATTTGCTTTGGGACCAGCTTTTTTCGAACGACGAAGTCAATGAACCACCACCGAAAGAAACTTTGTAAGTCTATTATAAACAAGAAATGCTATATCAATTGACGTGAAAAAAACAAGAATAGAGTAGGCTTAACCTACAGGAACTATAAGTTCTATAGTTGTACTAATCCTTTATTAGATTCAATTGCACTGCCAATATAATCTGAATTTTATATTTAGTTAACTTATGACGTTGTCAGTCTCAATCAGTCAGCCGACCCCCCGCCCCCCTTGGTATATATATTTAGGCTCTTATACGCACGAAGTATCTATATAATATCTATTCTATTATATATATATATATCTATTCTATTCTATTATATTGTATCATTATTATTATTATGAATACTATTGTTATTATTCTGTATCTGTATCTATTATGTATCTATTAAGTATCTATTTTGACGAAGGGCCTTCGCTCGAAACGTTAGACTACTTACACGCTATTTCGGCAGCGCACCAACATTTTTAGATTTGATCTGGAGTATAATACTTTAAAGGACATTGGCAACAAAAATTTAAGTTTGTCTAATATGAAAGAACAGAAGAACTCGTAAAATATTTTTGAAATATTTCAGTTATGTATAAAATGAGTGTGTCTGTGACGTCAGGTGCTGGGTAGAGAATTTTCACTCATTAAAATATTAGTTCCATCTTCAAGTTTGTTCCACAAATTTACTTGAAAATGTGCGTATAATAACTCCTCATGATAATGAACGTTGTAAACTTAGCAACCACTGAGATATAAGACATTTACGTCAGACACCATCTCATTTACATATCAAACAAACTGAAATATTTCAAAAATGAAGTAAAATACGGAAAAGTTGTAAAAGGTGTTACTCTATCATTTTACGAGTTCTTTCATATTAGACAAACTTAATTTTTGTTGTCAATGTCCTAGCTTTTAAGATAATACCTCCTTTGAATATAGATTTTCTTCGCAAGCTGCTAAACATTACGTTCCTCCACCACCAAGTTTCTCACAGTTACTGTTGTCACAGCAAACGATCAAAGCAACACAAAATCCCAGCCCAAGAACCCAGAGTAAAACTGTCGTCAAAGTTCAGCCACAGAAACCACTCAGAAGAGATCGCCCGTCAGCTTGGCAAACGTTTTCCAACTCAAGAGATACTTTTGAATCTCGTACGATCTTAGACCCAGACAACACAGTTACGAAGTTTATTGCAGTAGATTCCGATCCCATTTTTCAAGGGTACACTAATGAGGTTGAAGGTACGTATAATAATAATAGTAATAAAAGACGTATTAGGAGCATTATACAATAGTCTCAATGCTCTTACAACAATATATTCTTAATTTTACTTATAAAACTAATTACAGTTTCATTACAAGATAAAGCCTATACTACATATATTACCAACATGAACAAAAAACTATTAATTTTAAAAAAGAAAAGTCTTAAGTGCTGACTTAAAACTACTTAACATTTCAAAGCTTCTTATTTCCTGTGGTAATGGATTTAGTTTTAGTGGTGCAACCGAGAACGCTCTGTCTCCATGAGTCACCGTTTTGGATTTTGGCTCAAGTAGCAGATTTCGGTCAGATGATCTCAAAGCACGAGTAGGTTTATATTTAGTTAGCAAATCAGTAATATAAACAGGCGCCTGGCCATGCAAAGCTTTGAAAGTAATTATTAGTATCTTAAATACAATCCTTGATCAGAATTAATAATCATAATGTAATGCGCATTTGATCATATAGACATATATTAATATGAAAACTGCGCAATATACAAGAATTAAAATCGCGTAAAATTGATTGAAAGGGTATTGAAAGGAAATAACACTTGTTCTAGAGGAATTGGTGAGGAGTCGCACTTGTGTTTGGTGAGATATCCATAGTACCACTCGTGCTTCGCACTCGTGGTATTGTAAATGTTTCGCCGAGCACGCGTGCGATTTTTTATTGATTCTCGAACCCTGTTATTTCCTATCACTAATGGAACCGCAGTAATTGGCGATTGCTGTTGCGGTTTTACAAGCCTTGTAATATAGGATCTTTATAAATGTAAATTTCACCATATAAACTACATAATGAAGGCGAAGTAAAATAAAATAAAATAAAATAAAATAAAATTTATTATTGAGAGAACATGCATTTTCTGTTATCGATACTTCTCTTTCTACTGATAAACGATATAGATGGGCAATATGGAGGTAATCTTAGTTTTGAGAGAGAATCAACCAACAATGTCAGCAATAGATCTTCTGTTCAAACACCAAGTCAAATGACATTAACAGGTAAATCTTGACATAAACAGGTAAATATGTGGAGCAGGAAATCTAGGCATAGGCTCTTGAGGAAGTAGATTTCTGAGTGACTTTTATTGTATCTTCGTAGTCCCTTCCAGTCGTGGACCACACAATGGGACGCAGCAACTACGACCAGTGACAGAAATACGTATCCTTTAAAAAAATTAATAAATAACTTTTAAATAAAAGGTCTTTTAGTATAATGTTTAGAAATGTTAATAGTTTTACGGTATCTGCTCTTGTACTCAAGAAATAACGTTATCATGGATGCCGCCATTTTCGAGTTTGCTCGACGGCTCATGTACAGCGGTTTCAATGTTGACGTCATTAATGACGTCAAAATTGTGGATATTTGAGTTTTAAATATTGTTTTTTACAAATTGTTTTTACCAAGAAAAAAGTACCTTTACTTAACCTTTTGCATTAGCTGAACATTTTAGGTTCATATTTGGAGGATTTCCATATTTTAATTTTGTTCAATCAAAAGTATTTGACGACGTATGTGGAATCAGACAATCTTTCTAAAACGAATCGTTTTTAAACGAATTACTCTCGGCTACGCGCGCACTTTGAAAGTTGCGCGCACTTTGAAAGTTGCGCGCACTTTGAAACTTGCGCGCACCTTGAAACTTGCGCGCACCTTGAAACTTGCGCGCACCTTGAAAGTTGCGCGCACTTTGAAAGTTGCGCGCACTTTGAAAGTTGCGCGCACTTTGAAAGTTGCGCGCACTTTCAAACTTGCGCGCACCTTGAAACTTGCGCGCACCTTGAAACTTGCGCGCACTTTGAAAGTTGCGCGCACTTTGAAAGTTGCGCGCACTTTGAAAGTTGCGCGCACTTTCAAACTTGCGCGCACCTTGAAACTTGCGCGCACCTTGAAACTTGCGCGCACCTTGAAACTTGCGCGCACCTTGAAACTTGCGCGCACTTTGAAAGTTGCGCGCACTTTGAAACTTGCGCGCACCTTGAAACTTGCGCGCACTTTGAAACTTGCGCGCACCTTGAAAGTTGCACTTTGAAAGTTGCGCGCACTTTGAAAGTTGCGCGCACCTTGAAACTTGCGCGCACTTTGAAACTTGCGCGCACTTTGAAACTTGCGCGCACCTTGAAACTTGCGCGCACTTTGAAACTTGCGCGCACCTTGAAACTTGCGCGTACTTTGAAACTTGCGCGTACTTTGAAACTTGCACGCACTTTGAAACTTGCGCGCACCTTGAAACTTGCGCGCACCTTGAAACTTGCGCGCACTTTGAAACTTGCGCGCACCTTGAAACTTGCGCGTACTTTGAAACTTGCGCGTACTTTGAAACTTGCGCGTACTTTGAAACTTGCGCGTACTTTGAAACTTGCGCGTACTTTGAAACTTGCGCGCACTTTGAAACTTGCACGCACTTTGAAATTTGCGCACTTTGAAACTTGCGCGTACTTTGAAACTTGCGCGCACTTTGAAACTTGCGCACTTTGAAACTTGCACGCACTTTGAAATTTGCGCACTTTGAAATTTCAAAGTGCGCAAATTTCAAACCGCGCAAATTTCAAAATCTTTTAAAGAACATCAGTGATTTCGTTCCTAAAAATCTCGGCAGTTAGTTCACTACCTTTACGCGTTGCTATATATCCAAAACACTGTTATTTGATATCGTTGACAGGTTTTATACACGGACAAACCAGTCGTGGTATGCTCACCTACTGGATCTGGTAAAACAGTTCTTTTTGAATTGGCGATAATCCGTCTACTGATGAACTTCCACGAACAAGATAAGAATTTTAAAATTATCTATAGTAAGAAATTCGAATTAGAAGTATATCCATTTTATTCTTTTAACCTAGTAGCTCCAGTGAAGGAGTGTGTATCTCTGTATTTGACACATAGTCCATTCGATGTTCCTAGTGGCTCCAATGAAAGCATTGTGCAGTGAACGTTACGAAGATTGGTCCAAAAAATTCACTCCAGTTGGACTTATCTGTAAAGAACTCACTGGTGACAGTGAATTGGACGACTATTTGGAACTACAGAAGACTAACATAGTTATGACCACGCCTGTGAGTGCAGTACTATTGAACGAAATAGTTACAGCGCAATTTAACAACGTGAAACAACAGTTCACGTGTAAAGATCGCATTGCAATGCGATGATCTTTTGTATTTTGCTTTAAAGGAAAAATGGGATAGCATAACGAGAAAATGGAAAGACAACAAGGCTTTAGTTCAAGCAGTGAGATTATTCCTGATAGATGAAGTAAGATGTCGTAGCTTGGTGATGATAACTAGCATTCCATTTCATTCCATGTCATCTCATCTTACATCACTTCATTTCATCGCATCTTTTTCATTTCATCCCATTTTATTTCATTCCATGTCATGTCATCTTTTTCCATTTCAATTCACTTCATGAATGGTGATAACTCTGGTATTTATAACGATCCTTTAAATTCATTTCATTCAATTTCATGTCATTTTATTTCATTCCATGTCATTTCATTTCATTTCACTTCATCGCATCCCATTTAATTTCATTCCATATCATCTCATCTTTTTCCTTTTCAATTCACTTCATGAATGGTGGATAACTGTGGCATTTATAACAATCCATTTAATTTCATTTCATGTCATTCTGTTTCATTCCATGTCATTTCATCTGTTATCCATAGTACATTACACTTCAAAAATGTTGCTGTAGGTTCATCTTCTTAACGATGAATCACGAGGGCCAACAATGGAAGCCGTCATCAGCCGAATGAAAACTGTTAAAACAGCCGCCAAAAGAAGAGCTAGTCATCAAAAAGAAACATTTGGTGCAAATATGAGATTCTTAGCCATATCAGCAACCATCCCGAACACTGAAGATGTAAGTGTACTCAGCAATATCCTCTAACCACCGCCTGATGTCCCCTTGTATTCAACCACTTAGGCCGATAGTCTCACCTCTCTGATCGCTTTAAATAGCGACCGAAGAAGGACAAAATAGGTCTAATTGGTAACAGCGCGGTATTAAATTATTTTTATTCGGATTACAGATAGGGGAATGGCTTGGAACAGCCGAGAATCCAGCAGCAAGCTACTGGTAAGGATTCTACTTTTAAAATCAAAACAAGCTAAGTTCAAAGTGATATTTTCCACCGAAAAGGTTCTTTGGTGTTGCCGTTTTAGTCGTGAAATGAATGCATAGTCAAGTCCTTATAGGTATCTTATAGTATGACCAACTTTCACTGTATTACACAATATATCACTTGATCACAGTGTTAGAAGGCAGTCGCTTGAATATACTACACAATCTGTTCTTCATTCATCTTAAGCATGGACGATAGCTATCGCCCCGTTAAACTACGAAAGGTCGTCATGGGTTACTCATGGACAGAGAACATGTCAAGCTATAGATTTGACCTATCCCTGAATTACAAACTCAGCAGTCTCATTCAAACTTACTCAGACAATAAACCAACGTTGGTGGTGAGTCCTTTTTGCTGTTATGTTTTGTATGATTCACCGTATGCTCATAGCTTGTTGATATGAGCTTGACGATCGTCCATGTATCGTCAGAGGTTGTCTATGTTGTCTATTCCAGTGTCCAACTCCTTGTTTTTTCCACCATAAAGTTCTGCTCTACCAGGAAAGGAGCACAACAAGCAGGAAGCATTCTCATCAAAGATGCTCGCTTTGTCATGAATTCAGAACATCGCCAAAGGTATATTTATAAACATTCTTATACTCATCCCCTTCATCTTCTCATCCTCTTCCTCCTTCTCTCTCATCCTCTTTCTCGTCCTCTTCCTTCTTCTTTTCTTTCTCTTTTTTATCCTCCCTCATCTTCTTCCTCCTCCTCTTCCATCTCCTCTCTACATGAGCTTTTTTCCACTTAAGATTGCAACGTTGTGCAAACTCTCTACACGATTCCAAATTACGAGGTACGTCTACTTTTGACAGATATCTAGTAGCTTCAGTTATTTATGGAGTGGCTTATATTTTTACGCATACAATAACCTAAGTAAGTCAGCTATTCTTTCAGCTTTACAATTAGTTGATGTATTATATATTTTTATTCAGAACTTGTAATGTGTGGGGTAGCTTATCACCACGCTGGCCTGGACATATCTGATCGGAAATCTGTGGAGTCCATGTTCACGAGAGGAGAACTACCAGTGTTATGTAATGTCGACAAATTTAGCTTCTATAACTTTTTCATATTTATAACTTTTTCATACTTTTTCATAAACATAATAAATATTAATATTTCGTTTCCTTTTTAGTTGCTACAAGTACTTTAGCAATGGGGGTAAGTACAATAAAATAGTACCAGTGAATGATTAACCAATCGACAAACCAACCAGCCAGCCAGCCAGTCATACAAACAAACAAACAAACAAACAAACAAACAAACAAACAAACAAACAAACAAACAAACAAACAAACCAGTCAGTCCGTATTATCAATCAACTTCTTCATCCATCTTTTTTCCTCAAACTAGGTGAACCTTCCAGCTCACTTGGTGATCGTAAAATCCACCATGCAATACATGAAAGGTGTGTTCGAGGAGTACGCCGAATCGCAGATCCTGCAAATGATTGGAAGAGCTGGAAGACCTCAGGTATACCTTCTCGTTGATCTACACTACAACTCAGTCTTAAAGAGTAATTATGGTAATTTCTGTATATATATATATATATATATATATTTATGGTCTTATTCTAATTTATGGTCTTACTCTACCACAGTTCGACGATTCTGCCACGGCTGTCATTATGACAAAAAATACCCACAAGGTATGATCTTCACAGTTTAAAACAAATGGTCAAGGCAATGTCGCAATGCATTCACGTACCCAACTCTTCCCTCTTTATACAGATGAAATACGAAGCTATCCTAGGAGGAACACAGAAAATCGAGAGCTGGTACGGAATGACGTAATTTATTATGGTTTACAATTATTGCACGCGTGGTCGCATCAACTCATCACAGGAAAACAGATAAGAAGCCAAGATAGTGACATCCTCTCTCGTTCATTTCGCTTAACATTCTCACTTTCTCTTTTTTCCAGCCTACACAAAAACTTGATCGAACACTTGAACGCCGAGATTGTGCTGAACACAATAACCGATGTCTCTATCGCTCTAGAATGGTTAAAATCAACATTCTTATACATCAGAATACTTAAGAATCCAACTTATTATGGTACGAAAATAATCGAATGTAGAAAAGTAGAGTGCTGCGCAGACAATGTTCATCGTTTGAGAATCGAAATTTTTTTTAATCCAAGGCATTCCGGAAGGTCTTGATATGGACGTTTTGGAGAAGAAGCTTCAAGGTATTTTATAAACAAAGAAATTAGGAATTGTATTCTTTGGTTCACTCGATCCTTTCAAAGCAAATGACCGTCTAAATCTGTTAAATTTCGTAGAAATGTGTGTGAAAAGTTTGAATACGTTAGGCGATCATGGATTGGTTCACATGGACGAAGGCTTCGACCTGAGACCTTCAGGTATGAATAATAACGAAGACACTCGGTTATTAATATTAAATTAAAGTTGTGATCTATATTATATCAATAGCTGCGTGAGCTGGTCCTTGTAACAATCCACGAAGGTACGAGAACTTGTCTACGTTTGATACGCTTGAGTTCGAGTGAATTGAGCTTTCGAAGCCGTCCGAAAACTCCTGCCATTCATTTGCCTCGCGTTTTGTTCTTCTTCTTCTTCTTTAAGACGTCCGTCATAATTTTGTCTTGTCAAACTCGGTTCGTTCGCTTCTCTACACTCTATCCGGTTCGAAGGACCATGTGTTACGGAACTCTATTCCGTGCACTGATTCCAGTTCATTCAGGGGACTGTATCTTTCATTATACATACTAATCTTTCAACTTTTATTTGGACTGGGAAAAGATAAATATAAAATTACAAGTCCAAACTCGACGATCACAAACAATACAAGTCCCATGCGAGAGGTGATCACCAAAAAAATTAAAAAGTAAAAAATAAAAATTATTTTTTACAAAAAAATTAGTACATATTCCTATGACAAAATACATATGAAAAACTAAACATGGCAGGAACATATATGTGTTAAGTGTTATAATTATTTTATATTCTACTTTCCTAGACACCGGAAAACTAATGGCAAGATATTGTATAGCATTTGAATCAATGAAGATGTTCCTAGGTCTACAAAGCACTGAAGAGTTGAATGAACTGGTAAGGTCAGGATTGCCGTTAGAATATAATTATTCCACTAAAATTATACCTTGTGGATGATTCTGAACTATAGACGCTTAGATTCTGTTTTGTTTTCTTAAAGGTGACAATTGTGTGTCATTGTAAGGAATTCACTGATTTGAAAATCCGAAACAACGAAAAGAAAGTGCTGAACACCTTGAATAAAGACAAAAACAGGATAACAATCAGGTACAAAATTTCATGCATTATAACATATGAACATATATTGACACATATTTCATGCATTATAACATATGAAATGAACTTTTTTTGGAAATAATAAAGGTTTCCCATAAATGGAAGGATAAAAACAACAGAGCAGAAAATCAATTGGTGAGTAGAAAGGGTAAGAGATGGTATAACCAGTTATTGATAAGTACTATGCTTATAACAATATGCTGGTATTGCCAAAACTAATGCAATAAAGAGGTGCTTTAGCTTTGCTGGTGCCAAGATCTGGAATGATTGACAACCTCAATCTGTAATTAGAAATAGTATATTATCTGAAAATTGATAAAGCATATATTGCTCAAAGTGTATTTGTACTTCTGACAAATCATTGTAATATTTTTAAATTTTAATATTCTTATTTTTAAATATTTTTAACGCGTACATAAATTTTGCAATGTATTGAAAGCCATTTTCCCCTATGCAACCTAAAAAACAAGATTTCCACATCTTTAGTTTAATCCAAGCAACTCTCGGATGTCTTCCAATCAACGAATTTGCTTTGAATCAAGACGTGACGGTAATTGTGACATCCAATGCTCAGCTGCGAAATTCTTTTAAACATTCTCTGCAATTAATGATTTACAACCTTACTCTAGAAAATATTCCGTTCTGGGCAACGCGTCACAAAATGTAAGTTAATTTTTTATATGTTTTGTTCCGGTTCTGCTCTTGTTTTAAACTACCTATAAAAACATTTCTACTTCTTCTCAGGTCTTTATGAATGCTGTATGTTGCAAAACAATTTCAACCTGTTGATGAATGCTTTGCAGTTAAGTAAATGCTTTAGAGCAAGGTAAGTTTACTACAAGATATCGGGCGAAGCCCGAGTTATCTATCGCCTCATATAGAAATCGAGCGAAAAATCTAATTGGTTAAAGTGTCTATGAAGTGAAAAATTCGCTAGCTTTGTTTTGCTTTAACGGACAAAGTAGCACGGCAGGAGAGTACACTGAAAATTTCAAGTGAATCTGCTGCAAGTCTTCGAGCTATCAACTCTCAAAGTTTGGCATGGCTAAATGTTTTTGGTGAAATCTGAAACGCGCGGTTCTTTGTCTTGTGACGTATGCAGGTGTACTTACTATGCATAAGAACAATGGATTTAAACATTAATGATCCACCTGCATACGTCATATACCACATATATTCAATCCCAGTCTTTCCCTATTTTGTAACGTTAAACTATGCCAATGGACAAACTTTGAGAGTTGATAGCTCGAAGACTATGCAGCAGATTTACTTGAAATTTGCAGTGAACGATCCTGCCGTGCTACTTTGTTCGTTAGAGCACAAAAAATGCTAGCGATTTTTTCACTTCATAGACACTTTAAGTAAAAACAAACTTATGTTCGTTACTTCTGCAAACTTATTTCAAAAAACGAGACAATGAATAGCATTGTTTTTTTTGCAAAAAAACTCGGCCTTATCGTGTCATGCACCAATACTCGATATATCTCGACAATTAGATAGCGAGTAGTATAGCCAATAAGACTGCAGCATTGGCAGTAGACTACTAGTAAGTATATTTACTATATAGCATGTATAGTTATTACATTATATAGCATATTATCAGGCTCAAAGATTAGACTGTCTCTGAATTATGTTTCTTCATCAAATGATAAATTATTTCAGATTGTGGGAAAATTCAAAGTATATTTCAAAGCAGTTAGAGAAAGTAGGTATGTTCACTAAATCATCTTCAAGGTAACATTCATATATATATATATATATATATATATATATATATATATATATATATATATATATATATATATATATATATATATATATATATATATATATATATATATATATATATATATATATATATATACATGTACGTAAATTTGTATGTTTGAGTTACCTTATCAGGTACTATCAACCATGTTATAAATTGCGTATTTTGCTGCTTAGGTTTAACGATGTCAACGATGCTTGTGAATGCGGGATTAACAACATTTAATAAAATTCAGGAGACAAATCCAAGAGAAATTGAGCTGGTAACTAAAGTAGTTACTATCATTAAAGCTACCCTAATTCTTATCCTTCTAACCATATCATTATCTGTATATCCACATCGTAATTCTCATCCTAATCTTCATTTTCATTCTTATCTTCATGCAGCTATTCTTTATCTTCATCTTCGTCTTCATCCTCACCTTCATCCTTATCCTCATCCTCATCCTTAACCTTCATCCTCATCTTCATCTTCATCTTCATCTTCATCCTCATCTTCATCCCCATCCTTAACCTTATCTTCATCCTCATCCTTAACCTTATCTTCATCCTCATGTACATCCTTATCTTCATCCTCATGTACATCCTCATCCTCATGTACATTCCGTATCCTTATCTTCATCCTCGTGTACATCCTCATCCTCATGTACATTCCGTATCCTTATCTTCATCCTCATGTACATCCTTATCCTTATCTTATTCCTCATCCTCATCCTCATGTACATCCTCATCCTCACCCTTATCCTTATCCTTATCCTTAACCTTATCTTCATCCTCATGTCCATCCTTATCTTATCTTCATCCTCATGTCCATCCTTATCCTTATCTTTATCCTCATGTACATCCTCATCCTCATCCTTATCCTTATCCTTTATACCCTCATCCTTATCCTTTATTTTATTTTTTAATTTTTAGATTGTAAACCGCCACCCTCCTTTTGGAAATCAGGTTCTTGTTTTCCTTTCACAAACATAAAGAAAATAAATATTTATCCACCTAACGTCTTTTACTGTATTACATTTTCAAGATCAGAGAAGCTGTTGA
This sequence comes from Chrysogorgia sp. JL179-B06, assembly GCA_035772405.1. Classification (NCBI taxonomy): domain Eukaryota; kingdom Metazoa; phylum Cnidaria; class Anthozoa; order Scleralcyonacea; family Chrysogorgiidae; genus Chrysogorgia; species Chrysogorgia sp. JL179-B06. Next base: position 4,255,585 of record JAYKKM010000450.1, on the reverse strand, counting down.
ATGTTTACCTAAATACGAAGTGGACATCGAACAGGTATTAAGTACTCCGGAATTATTTAGAAATTCCTATTAAGTTCCTATCAAAAGATTTTTGAAAAGTACCAACCCCTGGAAATTAGAAAATCATTTTCTTTGACCAGAAATCGACATACAGTGTCCTGCGGTCGGAATTGATAGTCTCGGTGACAATGACTAACTACACGAAGCGACGAGATAATAGTACCAAAGCAACAGGATATCACTATTGTATACTCGTGATTGCTGATGCGGAAAACAGAATCATTCATAAACAGAGATTGGCGTAAGTTGCATGGTCTATACTCCATCACGTTTTAGACTATCAATGCAACTGATGATCCACATCAATAGACTTATTCTATTTCCAGGGATGCTGTTTTTTTCTCTAACGGAACGTGGTCGAGAAGAATCGATATTCAACGAGCTTCGCAATCTTCTGAATTGAAAATCAACCTTATAAGCCAGGACATAGGTGCGTGTCACGTATGCATACATATGACGTCTTGAATTGGCATAGTTATTGCATAGTACTTTACAAAGATAACGTATGAAGGAAAGTTAGTTTTCTTTTATAGTGGGAATAGATGTATACAAATCATTCATACCATATTACACTGGACCCAACACAAATTTCGTTCATGGCACAAAGGTAAGATGGAAAGCTGACGGACAGATAGACAGATAAACGGACGGACGGATATGGACAAACAGACATGGACAGACAGACAGACAGACAGACAGACAGTACAGTACAGACAGACAGACAGACAGACAGACAGACAGACAGACAGACAGACAGACAGACAGACAGACAGACAGACAGACACACACACAGACAACATAGAGACATACTTTTACAAACATACATTTTTCACTTCTTATAGTTCTCCGGAAAACCTCCAGCGAAGACAGCAACCAAACGTAAGCTGGCTTTTAAACATGTTGAAGACCCATTGCTGATCATTGTCTATAATCTGACATATATATTACACATGCCTTTCAATATTTAGCAATTACCAAAAAGGAGCAGACAGGAACAAGAACAAGACAGCCTTGCAACCACCGCTGTGTAAACAAGCATCTGTATCCAACTTAATAAAATTACCCCAGCACTAAAAACAAACTTTAAAAATTCCCAATTGTACTTAACGGCTACATAGATGCGGGCACGAGTGCTGCAAAAATGGTGTATTGGTCAGAAAAAGCGAGCCAAAGGTCGGTATACTCTACGTAGGTAGTGTAGAAATACAACTCAAATACTCTAAAAGGTTGGTGTACTGCCGAAATAGTTGTAGGAGGTCAAACGTTTCGAGCGAAGGCCCTATTCGATTTGTATTTCTACACTACCTACGTAGAACAACACTTTTATGTCATTCATTTACAAATTGTACTTACGTATATTTCCATCGATGAAGTTTCAGACGATGTATCCATGAGCTCAGCTGAAAGCCAGAAACAACCTATAACACGACATTCATAGAACTTATACGAACATCACTGACGCTGTTATGTCAATAAAATTTACTTCTTTCTAGGATATTAATGTGAACCAACCACAGGCGCGAACACCGAGAAAGGACATGACAGCTAAACCAATAAGTATTTAAAGACTATTTTCTAATCTCCTCACAGACCAAATAAGAAATAAGAAAGATAAAGTACAAAGTGAGATGATATATATATATGGTTAATGGTCGAGGAAAATATTTAATAGCTCAGCCATTTACCACGTATATATATATATATATATATATATATATATATACAGGGTTCCCACCCTTAAATGAACATGAAATTCAACGACTTTTCAGGATTTTTTCCAGTAAATTCAAAGACCTAGAACTGGCAAACATCTTTGAAAATTTGAAATATATTTTGCTTTTTGAGATAACAAACAATGCGTCAGTTTACAGTCGATCACTCAGGATAAGGTTACCCTATTTATCCAAGTCAGAGGCTCATGTTTTAAGCGCACGAATATTCAGTTTATCACTCTTCGGGGGTGTTCATATTGACGAGATGAATTTCATCCCTTGTTTATGAGAATTTCTAGCCCTCCTAACCGAGCTGGCTCGCTGCCTCAAGCTACGCGGCTGCATTTAGTTTCGCACGAAACCCAGAATCTCACTTTTGCGTACAAGTGTTCATATTTGTAACTTAAACACAAGCAAACAGGTCGTGCGAAATATAAAGTTGTCCAGAAAATACTGTTAAAGATAAACTTTGTCGCTTGTATAGAGCTTTTATTTTCCAGCCTCTTCAGTGCGTTTATATATGAAGAATTTCCAGCTCTCCTAGGGAAGATGTCCATAGCGAGATCTCGCCTTGGGGGGCTGTCTCTCTTGTCATGTAAACGCAAACAAATGTTTACAAGGAATTACGCTGAGACGCGGGATCTCGGCAAAGAGGGCACCTCTATCGATTTACAATTAGGTCTTTCCAGGCATGGATTTTTTTTCAAAATCAAGGACTTTCCAGAATTTTCAAGGAGCATGAGAACCCTGTATATACATCACCTATAAAACCGAAATACTGTTACAATTTTAAACGTTGACCATTTCATTTATTTCGTTGCATGTCAGATTCCAACATGGATACCTTTGTGTATCAACTACATGCAAGAAATCAAGCAATTCCAGCTACACCCACGAGAAAACGACTAACGCCGGTATTTTAAGTTCAAAAATACAACCTAGAACTAAAGCTCGACTATTAAAGCTCACAAACCAACGTTATTCAAAATTGTTTGATTTTTAGAGCCACTTTGACGGAAATAATTTTGAATTTGAACCACCTCGTTCACCTAAACGACGTACGCAAGTCGAGTTATCCGAAAGGTTTGGGTACAAGTCAAAACCGAAGATAAACCATCAACATGTCATGGAACAAGTTGAAAACGTGCTGCAAGATTTGGAAGAAAGCGATTGGCAAGACATGGAGTTTTACCAAGAAAATAAAAATAAGGGTAAATATAGAAATTCGTGATTAAGTTGTTGCTGTACAAGTTGTTAATACTTAGGAAAATCCTGCCTCGCAAACCCGCGCGTAACATCTGGAACGCTAGTACAACGGTGATCAATATGTATATACCAAGATGGGAATATATATATATATATATATATATATATATATATATATAGGTAATATTTGGATATATATATATATATATATATATATATATATATATTTTTCCATTTTATTTTTCAGAAGAAATCGAGTTAATTGATTTATGTGATGACGTATTCGATGACGACACAGATCAGGATGACTGGGATTTTCAGCACTCCTACCTTGATGATAAACCCTCACCGATATGCATTAACAATAACAAGACTCCTACACAACAATATGTAGCCCAGGGTCCAGCATCATACAATACTACATTAGTTAATCACTCTCTGTCAAAAGATCTCACAGTACGGATGAAGCAAAGATCTCACGAACACAGCTTTGACGAAAGAAACTCGAGCCGCATGTCACCAGAAATTACAAGAATTTCTAACAGGAAAGAGTTCAGCTTTAAGGAGAATCTCCAAGAAACGTTAATTCCTAAGGCATCGTTTAGTCTGCTAGATGATCCTCGCCCAGTTATTAAGCAATTTAAACGAAATCCATCTACAATGTTGCCGTCTTCCAATCAACTTAAAAACAATGATTTTGTTACCGCATCGCACGTTGAAGAAGCTGCAAGGAATCAATCTAGTGCAATGAAACTGGATCATCAGTCAGAAAGGTCATACAAGGAGAGTCGTCGCCAGGCTCTTCAGAAACCCTCGCTTTCCAGTGCAATAAAGTGCCAAGAAAAGAAAGGAACAAATCAAGACAGAATGGAAGTGGATGGAAATGCTAATAGCGCTGGCGAAGCAGAAGTATTGGAAAGAGAGACAAGTGGAAACTATAACAATAGCTCGTTTCAGCATCCAGATGTTTCCAATATCATGAAAAGACAAGGCACGGAGGGAATAGAACAACGGAGACAAATGCAAGTGGCTGGAAAACCTAGCATTGGAAGTAAACCAGAAGTTATGATTGGACAGACAAGAGAAATTGGGAGACAAATGCAAGTGGGTGGAGAAACTAGACGTAAAACTGAAGTTATTGGACAGACAAGAGACAAGGAAATTTCGGATCAAGAGGGTTCGAATTCGACAGCTGGCACATCTTCCTTCTTTGAAAGGTGAACTTATTATTATTACATGCCTTAAAACACACTATAGCTGGCCTAGTATAATTATAATAATTATAATAATAATAATTATAATTATAAAATTATAATTATAATAATTATAATAATTATAATAATTATAATAATTATAATTATAATAATTATAATTATAATATAATATTTTGAATTATAGCCAAAAAACAAACAAATATAGCCAAAATCTCTGGCGGTGACGAAGTGTGTTAACGTCTCCGTTCAACATAAGTAAGCTGAGCTAAATCTAACAATATTCTTTTAGAGCCAACAGTTGTCAAAGCTTTTTCAACAAATTCTCATGGCAAAGGTAAGTCCAGGATGAGAGTTGAAAGTCACGCTTGCGTTTGACCGCCAACTCTCATCAACTCTCGTGCACTCTCATCCACTCTCATCCACTTTGAGCTGCTTCTAATTTCGATGAGAGTCGATGAGAGTTTTAGTTCGTTTGACCGGTGAGCGGTTTGCACTTTGCAGTGGCAGGTTCAACAAAATGGCTGATGTTTTTGGTGAGTTTTCCTCTCTTCCATTTTCACTGTTCTTCTTCCAACAATAAACTTAACAACATGCACCAACAACGAGGTCTTTCTCTTGGACGACAACGGCATTTGCCTTTTGCTTTTCACGAAGCACCCGGTGCCATATTTGTTTACATAAAATTTTAAAATTCGAGCCTAGGCCCTATAGGCTATAAGGCTGTGCTTCGCGCGGTTTTTAAACTCTCATCAACTCTCATGCAACTCTCGTGTGCAAACTCTCATCTGCCAACTCTCATCGACTCTCGCTTTCGTTTGATCAAGGTGTTAGAAGCTAGCTAGCCTCGACTTAATTCATAAGAGAACTTCAATATAAGTAAGAGTACTTACGTATTTTCATAGACCACGTTTCAGACGATGTGTCCTTCTTCAGGTCAGATTTCGGAAGATCTACCACTTCAGATCTTCATCTGATCTAAAGAAAGACACATCGTAAGTACTCTTACTTAAAGGACATTGGCAACAAAAATTAAGTTTGTCTAATATGAAAGAACTCGTAAAATGACAGAGTAACACCTTTTAGAACTTTTCCGTGTTTTACTTCGTTTTTGAAATATTTCAGTTTGTTTGATATGTAAATGAGATGGTCTCTGACGTCGGGGTAGGGTAGAGAATTTTCACACATTAAAAATGTCTTATATCTCAGTGATTGCTATAAGTTTACAACGTTCATTATCATGAGGAGTTATTATACGCACATTTTCAAGTAAATTTGTGGAACAAACTTGAAGATAGTAAAGTTAGGTAGTTGCAGCTTGATGCTTACAAAGTTGTAAAGGTTTTGCTGTGTAAGCTGTGTTAAGTTCTCAATACTCAGGAAAACTCTGAGCACCAGACAGGACTCGAACCCGTAACCTTCTGAATGCTTGCTAGACAGACGCTCTAACCATTGAGCCACTGGAACTCAGATGGCAGAGCAAGGTTAAATACGGTATTTAAACCTGGGACGAGTCTTGTCGTTATCACAAATACTTGTTGGACTACAAGTCGTGTTGTGACAGTCAATTTCCAGTCAAATGTTAGTAAAGTTGGTAGTTGCACCTTGATGCTTGTAAAGTTGTAAAGCTTTTGCTGTGTAAGCTGTGTTAAGTTCTCAATACTCAGGAAAACTCTGAGCACCGCACAGAACTCGAACCCCCTTAACACAGCTTGCGCAGCAAAACCTTTACAACTTTACAAACTTGAAGATGTAGCTGCACCTGACGTCAGAGACCATCTCATTTACATATCAAACAAACTAAAATATTTCAAAAACGAAGTAAAATACGGTGTAAAAAGGGTGTTACTCTATCATTTTACGAGTTCTTTCATATTAGACAAACTTAATTTGTGTTGCCAATGTCCTTTAAGTATTTTTCAACACATTGAAGTTCTCTTATTTCTCCTTTTCATATTATACCAATTCTTTTGAGAACTTAGCAGTTTTCATATCTTCTTATTTTGTATATAGTGATGAAGACGAGGAGAATCAAGATGCGTTTAAAAATATCTTTACTGACGTTTTTTGAATAATTTAATACGTACATGGAAAGTATATATAATTTTGTGATATGTAAAGGTGCGTTCGCATAAAGACCATCTACGCGAGGTCATCTAGAATTATGTATGGTATTAATTGACAAGCGTGTAAAGGGCGTTTTACAATATTTACCATTGCATTCATATTTGAAATATTTACAATTGTATTCATGTACAAATAATTGCATTTGTAAGGAGAAATCATGTCGTGTAGACGGACTTCAAGTGAACCAGACTGGATTTGGATTGGTTGCGTTTACAAGGTTGTATTTCCAATTGGTCAAATCCAATTCAGGGTGAACAAATCCAGTCCGATTGTGCACACACCATCAGACTGCAATTCAAATCCAGTCCGATTGTGCACACACCATCAGACTGCAATTCAAATCCAGTCCGAGTTATGGTGATGCATGTATTAGTTATACAAATAAATAACAGTTACGAAAACCTTTTTAAAAGTGCGCGTTTCACCGAAATATACCACACATAGCTACCTGAAGTTATTAAATTAATGTATACTAAAGTAAGTTGTTAACATAATCCTTCAAAAGGATGCTTCATATTCAAAAGATAAATTTCATTAATAAATTGTTAGAACTTTCAACTGCACACCCCTTTCCTCATCGATTCGTCCTTGCCCGACGGAGGAACGGGTGGTCCACTGATGAAGGACTCTCGCTTAGAACTGCCCTCAAGTTCGGATCGTTTTGAGTACAACAACCCATTCTTCAAATGTTTTGTTCGATTGCCTGGAAAGGGCTTGAATTTCGCTGGGTAAACACATTTCTTATCCGGCAACACTAACGCAGGATCGGCACTTGGAGAGATACTCAACGATGTCTTTCCCGACGTTTTTCCAGAGGTTTTTCTTCGACTAGATGTGTTACCATTGTTTTTAGAAATCAATAACTCAACGGTTCTCAAAGATCCATGCGTGTCCCCATCAGTCCCTGCCTCGCATGCAGGCTCACGCAAAGACGGTTCATTGGTTGGACCAGTCGCTGCTACATCTGAGCTAGCCTCTCCTTTAAATAGTCCAACCAAATGCTCGTTCGCTTCGTTCAAGTGTTCGTTTAATTTCTCTCGTTCTTCCTCCTCCTCCCGTACTGATCCTAACTTTTCTTGCTGTCGTTCGTGCTTTATGTGTTCTTTCCATTTATTCCGTCGTGCTCGCGTCACTACGAACAAGTGGTTGATGGCAGGCGGTACGTTCCGAAGATCTTGTGACTCCGCCGAACTTTTCTGCGAGAACACAACGACGGCTTGTTGCTGCATTTTCCGAGTCCTATCGTATTGTTTCTGGAGTGTGGATACTTCCACAGGCCGCTGGTTTCTTCTCTCTGAACTAAAAACAATATTCTTCTGTTGTGCTTTCTCACTTGGGTCTCCACCGGGAGAGCTTTGTGGTGATAGCAAACCCAGACAACCAACTGACATGTCATTGACATCATCATCTTCTTCATCACTTGAAATATACGATTCCTTTACTTTCTTGTTGGCCTTTTCTTGTTGAACTGATGTCTTCTTGTCAGGGGAAAGGCTATTCGCAAATGGCGTAATGTTATAGGTATATTTCTCTCGTAATTCAACTACCTTTGGGAATGGAAATGGTGCCATGTTGTATACCATCTAAAATTTTATTCAAATGTGAAAAATTTAAACATCCAGAAACTCATCAAGGTATTGGTAGTTTGGTACCGTTAGTCAGTTGGTATCACCACCATCTGTACCATCATCATTACCCCCCGGGCTAATCCCCAGGTATTTGACTTAATTCCTCGCAGTGGGGATGAAATGCAGGTGCATGAAATGCCCCGTGGTGGGGCCAAAAATCTGTCGCAAATCCCCCGGGTGAAACATGAAAGCAACAACAGTAATTTTCAGTGTTTTCAAATATCAAATTATTATATAAATACTATTTACGAAGCAAATTTTAACCCTTTACTTCCTTGGTATGTCACTCTGCTAAATTTGTCTTCTGTAGGCTGTAGACTTAAGACTTAAACTCCTCCATGATCAAATCACACTCGAACAACATGTTTCGTAGGCTGTAGCAATGCTATGGGGGGGAGTGGCAATTCAATTGCACCTTCCCCAATGCCTTTTGGTGCTACCAATGCCCGACCCCTGAGCAAAGGTTTGGGTTCAAATTTCCCCGGCAGTGTCCCGGGTGGTATGGTTGGATTTCACTGATACACTATAATTTAACAAAAAAACAGCAAATCAACAACTCACATCCATCAGTTTTTTCCCATTTATTAAACATCCTTCCTGAATTTCGGGCAAAATTCTTCCCATTGCACCATAAAACTCATCAGAGCTCTCCAAATCTTCAAGTTTCCTTTACGAAAAAATCGCAAGAACAAAATTAACAATATGATGGTCCCATAATGTGATTGATGCAGTCACTTGAAACACATTGCTCTAATACTTACAGTCCTATAGCAGCCCAGATGGCTAACGAAACCCTTAGTAACACCTCTGATCCCTCAAGTAATATGCAGTCCCATACCCTGAGCACAACCTCTTCAGGAAGACATGTTGCGAACAAGGTCAAAAACCATTGCATGGTGAACACGTTGGTGAGAGGCGGTTCGTAGGACGATGTACCATCATAATCACGAACGGCTCCGTGCCTCTGGAGACCTTCAAGGTGTTCAGATAGGTCTGGTAGTTTTATTTTCATTAACTCACGAAGAACGGCCATGTCGACTGATAAACTACGTAAATTATTGGAGAAATAATTCGCAGGTAAGACAAAGTCGATAAGGTAAACCATCACCTGCAAAGAAAATGAATTGATTATCATTATCAACGTTATCACTATGACAATCAAAATCATCATCACCATCATCAATGACATCATCAACAATAACACCATCATCATGATCTCCACCATCATCATCACCATCATCATGATCACGACCATCATCACCACTACCATCATCACCATCATCATGACCATCGTCACCATCACCACTACCATCACCACTACCATCACCACCACCACCATCATCATGATCATGACCATCGTCACCACCACCATGATCATGATCATGACCATCGTCACCATCACCACCATCATCACCATCATGATCATGAGCATCGTCACCATCACCACCATCATCATCATCATGATCATGACCAACGTCACCATCATCACCACCACCATCATCACCACCACTATCATCACCATCATGATCATGACCACCATCATCATCACCATCATGATCATGACCATCGTTACCACCACCATCATCACCATCATCATCATGACCATCATCACCACCATCATCATCATCATGATCACGACAATCATCACCACCATCATCACCACCAATACCATCATCAGCACCATCATCATCATGATCATGACCACCATCACCACCACCACCATCATGACCACCACCATCATGATCATGACCATGACCATGGTCACCATCATCACCATCATCACCACCACCATCATCATCACCACCACCATCATCACCACCAGCACCCATTACCTTCAAGGCATCCTCCTCTGAACGCTCGACTACTTGAAGTATCAATGCAGCTATAACATTAAACCCTTGACAATAACCAACAGACTTGTTCCACCTCGCATACGCAAGTAGAACCCGTTTCAATATCGCGCGTTCCTCTGGAGTCTCAAATTCGCAAAACCAAGAACATCCAGTTCGATGGAGATCCTAAAACAAAACATAAAAGTATAAATCATGTACATCTTTCTAGAAACACAAGACGTTAACAACATCCACAAGACGCCATCCAATATTATTATGAGTAATACAAGATATTCCAACGCGACCTTCCCATGAGGAATACAAACCTTAACAATTTGAACTCCAAGGTTATCATCGTCCGGATTACTTCTTTCGTTGAAACAGAATTTACACGTTTTTCTCCAGTCGATATGTCCCAGTTTACTTTCCGCTAGCATAAGCCATAGCTAAGAAAAATGGTCATTAATGCAAAAATGTAATCACGGAAGGGATTAATAATTTACAATTATATCTTACCCTTTTTCGCCAAGGTCCTGGGACGCCTTGTGGCAAACGCGAAACGGCCTTGAATGAATCAAGCCACTAAAATGTTTAAGTTAAACAAAAATGTGTGTAACTGTAACGCAGAACATGTTGCATGTTGTTAATAGGAGAGAACAATGTTGTGCTGTCAACTGTGGACAATATTGTGCTGCTAACTGTGAACAATGTTGTGCTGCCAACTGTGAACAATGTTGTGCTGCCAACTGTGAACAATGTTGTGCTGCCAACTGTGAACAATGTTGTACTGTCAACTGTGAACAATGTTGTGCTGTCAACTGTGAACAATGTTGTACTGCCAACTGTGAATAATGTTGTGCTGCCAACTGTGAACAATGTTGTACTGCCAACTGCGAACAATGTTGTGCTGCCAACTGTGAACAATGTTGTGCTGCTGACTGTGAACAATGTTGTGCTGCCAACTGTGAACAATGTCGTGCTGCCAACTGTGAACAATGTTGTGCTGCCAACTGTGAACAATGTTGTGCTGCTAACTGTGAACAATGTTGTACTGCCAACTGTGAACAATGTTGTGCTGCTGACTGTGAACAATGTTGTGCTGCCAACTGTGAACAATGTTGTACTGCCAACTGTGAACAATGTTGTGCTGCCAACTGTGAACAATGTTGTGCTGCCAACTGTGAACAATGTTGTACTGCCAACTGTGAACAATGTTGTGCTGCTGACTGTGAACAATGTTGTGCTGCTGACTGTGAACAATGTTGTACTGCCAACTGTGAATAATGTTGTGCTGCCAACTGTGAACAATGTTGTACTGCCAACTGTGAACAATGTTGTGCTGCTGACTGTGAACAATGTTGTACTGCCAACTGTGAACAATGTTGTACTGCCAACTGTGAACAATGTTGTGCTGCCAACTGTGAACAATGTTGTGCTGCTAACTGTGAACAACATTGTGCTGCTAACTGTGAACAATGTCGTGCACATCAAAGGCCCTGCCTATTTCCATGTGTGTATGAACGTATATAGTAACGCCCATCTTACCTGCCTGAATCCCTTTTTACAACTTTGAGGAATAAATGAGAATTTGATTCTAGCATCAACACCTGAACACAATGAAAGATGACAGATGCAGGGAAAAGTAACTCTAGTGATACTTAAACACTATCTCCAACTATAAATGGAGCTTCTTCAGAAAGATCTTCGTCGCCAGTCGTTGCCAAGCCCTACCTATCACACTATTCATGTCTCCTACGGCCTAACCTAATTAGTGACTCATTAGAACTAGCTGAAAATTGGCTTTTACGCCAATAAACATGCTTTTTATGCGAATAAAAGGTGCTTTACTGACTAGAACTAATCTACACAATATAAACCAAAAAGAACCACTGATCTCGAAAGAAGACTGGATCGAGCAACTGTTCAGAAAATGAAGCAGGAAGTCCGCCATTACTAAGGGACCAACTGAGGATCCTATGAGGCTTTTTGTTGGATTATGTGCTCTTACCATCGACAAAATAAAATAATTTTACTATAAAGAGGACCAGAAGACATTTTTCAAATTACTGGGTAAAAAGATTCCTGGCCTACCTACAGATTTACTGCGACTTTGGTCCCTTAGTAATGGCCGCCGTTGGCTCTAATTATCCAGTGAGAGAAGCCTAATATGAGACGTCAAATTAGGTTCAAGATTTTATGCATTTAATGTTAACAAAGAAACTATATTGGCCAGACACTAAACCTATTTCGCGAGCGTCACAGTTTGATTTGCTTGCAAGCTTCTAATGATCTCTCGTCAATTTACATTATGCAAATATGCAAGCTTCTAAATCAGCGATCGGATATAATAGAAAGCTCAATCCAGTCGTAGTTTTGAGATCAGTGAAAACATGAAAAACGTCCGCCATTTTTTAAATCTTCGGAAAACGGTCGGAGAGTGCTCGGGCTTTTTGTAACGTGATCATGCATGTCATGATGCACAGATGACGTCAGAATGTGGTAAGAACAAAAACGAGACGATAGTCGAGTAGGTCACTGATGTTCTTACCACGTTCTGACATCCTCTGTGCATCTATAACTGAACTGACAACGGCAAAATGGAATCTATTTGTTTTATACAATAAAAATTGAAAACAAACCATTCAAAAGGCTTATTAGCTCTTTGGCGATTTCTGGGGCATGAAAAGCAGTCGGCTGACGTGATATGGCGTGAGCTGACGTAATATGGCATGAGCTGACGTAATATGGCATGAGCTGACGTGATATGGCGTGAGCTGACCTGATATGGCATGAGCTGACGTGATATGGCATGAGCTGACGCGATATGGCGTGAGCTGACGTGACCATGCATCTGTCCTCTAATAGATCATGGCCAACAACCAATGAGAATGCGCGTAGTAAACAGGTTATTTTGTGTGTGTGTGATATATGTATATATATCTATATATATGTATATATATATTATATATGTATATATATGTATATATATGTATATAGGTAATATTTGGCATTTCACTCGATCAAACTACATGTTGAAAGGATTTATGGTGAAGGAAAATTTCGAGTGTTGGAATACATACATTTTAAGACCAAACCGGGACCAGTTGCGAAAAATGCAACTTCAAGGCCTTCCGGCTGGAATTGAACCCGCGACCCTGCGATGCTAGTGCAGTGCTCTGACCACTGAGCTACGGAAGCCGTTGCCGAGAGCCTAGTCACGAGTTCTGTAGTATATATATGTATATATGAAACCACGAAATGAAAGTCAGAAGCTCATGGCGATAAAATTATTTTCTCATTAAATAACTGAAAACAAATCCAACGCAGGTGTCGTAAACATTTGTTTAATTTCTCCTTTTTAATACCGTAATGACAGCAGCCAGGATGGAAATACCAAACAGGAATCATAATTACCTGGCAACGGAACTTAAATATAGCAATATCCATTAACGAGTGAATTAGAAATATTTTTAAAACACCAATTATAAAAAGCAATTAAGATTCAGCGAACGAAACCGACCGTTTTTCGAGGATAGTTTTGCAGTGTAAAACAGCGCTTCGTTAAAACAAGATTGCTCTCATGTCCGCCATATGTAAATGTAAAATCGAAGGACAAAGCATCTTCTGGCGTGATCGCCAGCTGTGCAATCACTTGAGTCGAGAAATGCAAAGGCGAGTACGTTCAGTACCAACAGAGCGCGTAGATAACTACATGAAACACTCTAAAACTAGATTGGCTACACTATTTCGGTAGTACACTGACCAACGTTATTTGATTTGTATTTCTACACTACCAACGCAACACAACACATTTATATGACTAATTTGGAGATACCTACAGTTCCGTTCTATCACTCATCTCACCAATATAACCTATATTGCTATATAACTTATTTGTTTGATCTTTTATGCCATCGTTTATTCCAACTTCACTCATGAATTATAATGATTTGAGATGATACTGAATATGCCAAATTGTACACGACGGTGATCGTTGCCGTAACTGCAAAGCCAATCATGATCAGAGTTTCAGAAGTTTACTACAATTTAAATACCCGAACAGTATAGTTAAACTGTAGTTAAGAGACAACTGGGCCCAGTTTAGCTGAACAATTTTTACCGGAAACTTCTGACAACAGACAAATTTAACGAAAAAAATATATATACAGTATACCACGCTGTAAGCCCAAAAGTAGTCCGAGTTAACGCCTAGCAGGCGTTTTGTTCCAACTGAAAAACATGCTAATACAATATCAAACACAAGAGTTCAGTTGAAAAGTCATCAAGTTGCTAACGTAATTTCAAGGTGTAAATTACGTCGGCGAAATTGCATAACCAAATATTATACTCCGCGTTTATTCATGGTAAATAAATTTCAGGATTGCGATCACAATACATGTATCGCGCTTGTTATCTAGATACTGAGTGCTACACTTTACAAGGTCTTAATTGCGATCGGCGACATGATAGCAACCCATCTCTGGCACAAGATTGAATTTATTGCAATCGCGATCAGGTGTTAACACGAGAAACATCATCGGGATTGCTATCGCGATACTGTACCTCTCGATCATCCGTGTTTAAAATGGGGTAAATTACGGTAAAATGGAGAAATTTCGGAATAAAAACTGGAAGAATCAGAGGCGCTTAATAACAAAGTCTAAGAATGTGACGCTAACTGTAATTTTTGCGAATATCGCGACATTTTAGCTACAAAACTCTCATGACAATCCCCGACTGCATGTAGTGGATACAACTATACAACATAGTCCTATCGATATTTTTTAAAAGAAAGATTTATATGACCCAATATTTAATGCCAAAACAAGTCTCAGAGACAGAGCAGTGAAGCAAATAATTACAGTTTGGCGGAACAGATCATTTCCATCAATTTTCGATATCTCATAAAGATATCTGATTCTATGCCAACGCATTGTCTACAATATATGCAAATATAGTTAGAACACGAACATCTTGTTTTCATTATGATCAGACGGAGATACATGCAACGGCCAATATATGAATTCAATTCATCTCAAATTGTAACTGACGGAACGATTTAAAACGTAACGAGATTAACACAGTAAACTGTTTGCTACTTAAGTTTAACACAAACTCAGAAAAATATATCTGAGCCACAGATGGGAATCGAACCCGCAAGGTTGTAATCATAAAATTAAAATAACCAAGCTTACAGTCCCATTTAACTAGATTAAGCTTAATTCCCACGACGCGATATATTTCCATATAAAAATTGAATAGATCATGTTTAATTAGTTCCAACCGAGAGCTTGTCGTAAGACAAAAGAAACTAAATCGTTTTGCGTGGCAAAAATCACAAGAGGGAATCGACTTTTTAGAGTTTTTTGTGCCACGCAGTCTGAATTTGTATATATGACCGCTGGGAGACGTTTAAAACGAGATGAAGTTCAATTTCCAGTAAATACCGAAAATACGTCTTTATAATTAAAAACATTTTTGGTAGTAAGAGGATATCAAAAGGCGGAGTGATCTATTAAATGTTGTTCGAAAGGCAGGGAAGTTAAACTTATGTAAGCAGTCCAGAAAATTACGCCATTTTCGCATCCTTAACCGTCCAAAATCTGAAAAACGTTAGGGAACTTAAGCGAATTAGGAGAAAGATGACAGGAAACTTGTATAAGGATGACAGGAAATGAAGACAATATGAATTTTGGTTCTTAAAATAAACTGCGGAAAACTGAATATGTTTTGCATGTACTTGATGTACATTTTACAACTCCTAATAAGATTCAAAGTTTCGAAAAGAGTTATGAACTGTTTTGTATGGTCAAGTTTTATGTGACAGTTCTCACTGTTGGTTGTGGTCGTCCTGAAGAAATGGGAAGCTACATGTACGAGTAACGTTGTCATGGGGAAAGAGGAGACGGAGGATTTAATATATTCATCATAAAGTGTTTTTGACAGAAATTTATAAATTTAAAAAAACACTTTATAAATATATTAAAATCCTCTCTCTGTGTTAAATATTGATTTAAACCCTAACTGTATACAAAGGTTGTCTATCCCTCTGCTACAGATAGAAGTCATTCGAAGGGAGAGCCGCTCATCTCTACATGAAGTAAAGATACGATGTATGTCTCCCGATAAGAACGTTAAGCCAAAGACCTTGGTTTCAATTCTGGTTGGGGCCGTGAGATAAATTTTTGCGACGGGTCTTCGCTCAAAACGTTAGACTACTTACACGCTATTTCGGCAGTACACCAACCTTTTTAGATATTTGATTTATTCATAATCCTATCGTTTAAGATACAACTATTCCCTAAACCAACTGCAGAATGTACTACGGTCAGTTGTCGTTACATCTGGGGTCATGAATCACTTTAGAGAATGTGGTAATATAACTATGGACCCTGGACATCTTCAAGATAAACTAAACATGGTCGTGAATGTTTTTGTTCATGTTAACAAAATGTGCATTAATGGTCAGTGTTGATTCAAATGAAATGACAAGTTAAAAATAATTACCATTTTCCTAATTATTTGGCTAAGCTACATGTATTTGCCAAATCTCTAATGTCCACCAACAATACAAAGGATTTTCCGCACTCCAGAAATAACAAAGAAACATTATAATTTTGAAGCAACAATTGTACACATTCGCAGGCTAACTTTATGCTTATAAGACATGAAATAGTCAGAAATTCTGATATTTCATTGTCAGGTAGTCCCATATTGTCAAAAGCCTTGCCTGCTTCCTAATTTATCTGAATTCACAGACATTTGAATTGAGTTGTCTGGACAAATGAATTTTTGGGGGCAGCTTGAATTCATATATGCAAGTGATAGCAGTGCTTGGAATTAGCAGTTATCTGGTTGTTCAGGAATAATTTGAGGCCACTATGTTTTTATGAAATTTAAGCTCTGGTCATTCGAAAACAAAACCAATGAACAACCTAGGGAATGGACAATCTAATAGACAAACACAAGGCCTTTAGAAGCTCCTTTAATAAAGCCAAGCTGACTGGTTAAAATTGTCTTTTATACTGTAGGCAAAGACAATTTTTTCACAAAGAGGACCAGCCAGGCTGGCTTGTATAAACAGTCCCTTAGGTACAGCAAAGGAGCTTCATTTTCATTAATGTCATATGATTCACAATATGCAATTTTGACAGTCACAAAAAGACAACTGTAAAGCAACAGATACCAGAGAGCAGCATACCATAATATTTTGGATACCATAATATTTTGAACAGATACCATAATATTTTGGTAAAAGTACTATACATATGTAATATATTTTTAGTGTTTTAAGATGAACAAATCTTCTCACAGCTAAGGGATCTTGTGTAAATACTAGTTCACAGACCTGTCTCTCGATTGTCAAATGTTGTGCACACAAACTAATGGATTGCTTTCAAGCATTGGATAAGTCCTAATTTCACATCCCCAAAGTCCATTTGGGTCCCCAAAAAAAACAGGCAATCAAGAGAACTAGTAACATATTTACTCAGCTTCGTTGACCAATGCTAATTGTTTTTTAATTTCGAGTACTACCAGGAAAGCCTTGTGTCTATCCATTTCCCCCAATAAGAACCTCGGTGCTATGTTATACATAATGAAAGGTCCCTTATTTTGGCAGGACTAGGGAATCGAGATAAACCAATTTTGCGATTAAGCCTTTAACTCCTTAGACAATACTGCAGAAGATTAGAATGCATAAATTACATTACTTTCAATAATCTTTGCCAAACAAATTCTTGTCAATGTGTGTTAGCACCTAGACAATATACAGATGGGCATAGAGTACAATATTTACACCTCTAGATAATTTTCTAAAAGCTTATATAGACTATAGAGTGTCACAGTAAAAGAAATTCACTCCAATTCCCCACAACGCAAAATACATTAATTTTAACATTCTCTCCAAACGTTCCGACTGTTACTAAGCAGATTTCGTGCATCACCAACCATGCATTATTACCAAGTCTAATTACACTAAATTACTTACGTCTTTTGAGGGAAACTGCTTGAAGAATAGCTGTGAGGATATCGAAATTTTTCTGCAACTTGTAGGCATTCTTATCTCGTCTTTTCAACTGCCTCACCAGCCTGCCAGATAACAACGTAACATAGCTGTTCAGTTCGTCCAACACCCGGCGAATTTCTATGATGTCTAGATGGGAAAAAGATAAAAGGTCTGAAAACGCGTCTTAAAACGTCTGTCTAAACACCCAAAGCGTCTGAAAATAATCCAACGCGTTTTTGAGATACCCCAACGTGCTTTTCTAACAACATTTCTCCGAAATTTCCCGCATAGCTTGATTTGAATTTGGACCACAAAATCAAAACAAGTTTGAAATTTAAAAGGTCAAAACTCATGCGCAACAAAAAAATTATTAACAGAAAAACTTGATCTGTTTGGCAAGTAGCTAAGCTAAACAATTATCATACACATAATTTGCTTGCTTTTATTATCAAGAGAAAAGACGTAGAAATAAAATACGTGGAATCTCGTATATTTAACCATTAAAAAATGTACCTTTTCCATTTAGTTGTGACCTAGTCCACCTTTGAGTTCGTTCGTCGAGTTCAAACGATCCACTATAGACCGAGGCCGTGGAACATTCTGTGACATTATCACTGTCCAAAGACCTTGTATTGTGATGATATCGGTCGTATATCTCCGTTAGAAGTCCATCTACTATGGAACATTGTCGACTCAAAGTCGACCGGTCGGACGACGAGTCAACACAATCATCACTGGTGTACTGACTTTGTTCGTCTTCCAGGGAACTTTCTGTTGTGTCGTAGCTGTATTCCGAGTCGATACTCTTAGGACTTGCACTCTCCTCGCTTACCACGCTCTCGTCGTCAAAATACGAGAAGGTTTGCCCCGAGTTGAACTCTTTACGTTCACCAAGTTGTTCGTCCATGACTTACGTTTAATGATCAGGCCATGTTTGTTACTGAGCCTATCATACTTCCTGCCAGCGGATGTTGTTACTTGATGTCGTCGGAAATATCTTTTGCTAATTTAAATGCCTTTTTTAAGGATTTTCCCGTGGGGGGGGGGGCATTTTCCTGAAAGGGACCTTCGTAGCCAAAATATATGTTTACTGTTTCTGAGGTAGGCTTTTTCGTTTATATATATATATATATTTGTCTGCCATTTTATTTAAAAATATTTATTCTACAGTTCATGATCAGTGGCGGATCCAGGGTTGTTCGAAAGGGGTAACGGGGGCATGCCCCCTCAGGAACATTTTTAATTTCGCAAAGCCCAGAAGTGCTTTTACGGCGATTTCTGATAATAATTTTTGCGAAATTAAGGCACCACGCCATTGCTAAAAATGCACGATTACAAAGGGGTATCAAGATTATGAAACACTTTAATATATAAACTCAGAAGTAGTACGGAACCAATATAAACACTTTAGCCTTTAGGCATCTTCATAAGCTTACCAAAACATTGTGCTTATAATCGGTCATATAATATTGCGTTTATCATATTATGGTAAAAAAACAGAAAACACTTGTTTGCGGGATTTTAAATGGGGGACGCGCGCCACGTAGGTCAACATAATAATTTCAGTAAGTCTATAAGTTGTTAATTAAGGGCTAAAACTTACTTCCCATTTGTTTAATTTTTATTCCTTGCTTATTGGTTGATTAAATTTAAGAAAAAGGGACTTTTCCTGGGGGGGGCAAAAATTGATTAGTGGGGGGGGGCACAAGGGGGGACTGGGGGGGCACTTGCCCCCCCAGCTTAATAGTTAAAAAAGGCCCTGGGTAGAGGGTTGAATATCCTAGATGTTCTACAATATAGTAGTTTGGCGTTTATGAAAATGCTCGTAATACATTTTAAAAGTTGAATAAGAACATGCTCCTGGCCCGCCATTTTGAATTCAACTGCATTACATCATGTTCTGATGTTCTACCTATGTAATAACGATTATTAAAATAACGTTGAGAAGAAGCTTAATTTCTCTGTATTTCCGCAAACACTTTCCACAGAAAATAACGCCACGTGTCATTAATACTCTTACTGTCTTACAAGTATTTTTACAACCTAGTAAGTCCAACTCCCCATTCCGGATATTGATTTGAAGTTACATACTTTGATGTAAAAGGCACTTTTATGTAGCAGGCTTGGACTGGGCCAATTTAAGGGCCTTGCCATTTCAGCAGGGAAGGGGCCCGTCTATACATGTGAACAGGTAATATTTGCAATTTGAGAACCGGATGCAGAACAACAAATAAGAAAAGAAGGAAAATTTTATTTCGGGACATTTTCAACATTTAGAACATAACATTTTTAACATTTCAAAACATAAGAAGCTGTTCCATTTCCGAGGACTTTGACGCAAGTTTTTGATACACTGGCCAGACCCCAGGGGTCCATAATAAAGAAATGATCAGTGAGTTGTCACTGATAAAGATGAGATCCGAATCACTCGTGGCTATTAAAACATGATGAGTGCCAGGATTCTTCCACACTGACATTTTAGGATAAGATGGCAGCAAAATCTACATAAGTCATTAGTGAATTTGACGACACAAGAACGTATTTGTTCTTCAAAATTCGGAAGCAAAAGAATGCAGTCAGCGATGCGTAGTAAACAACAGGATAAGGGTCAGTTAAAGTAGCAATAAGGAGGGTTTCTTTTAGGGGGTCGAAGGGGGGGAGGCAATATTTGCCCTCCTCCCTTGAAAATTTGAAACCCCCCAATTTTAAAACAGTAAATATTTAATATACAATTTGAATTCTGAATGTATTACTATACCGTAATACAATTACAAATATTGTATCCTTCAAATCCCCTCAAAATGTCCGGTGGACATTTCCGGACCCCCACTAGCAGTTTGTGGTGTCTTCGATGCTCCCGCTGCCGGGCGCTCGATCCGCCCCCCCCCCCCCCCCCCCCCGCGCTGTTGTATTTTATGAAAGAAACCATGCAATAAGGTTATCCAGTCTAGTATCACCTCGTAAAAAAGCTGGCATTGAGCTCCTTTTAATAAATGCGCCCTATACATATCATATATCAATAATTAAAGCTAATTGATCATAGAAGATGGTTATAAAATCTAATTTCACAAAAAACATTTTGGCCAACTGTTTTATTTCAGTCCAAAAAGAAAAAGTAACTGTGTTGACTTTCGGAGTTTAAAGCTAGTCCTTTGTAATTCAGTTTATGGTTTTGAGTTGGTATCATATACTGCTGTACTCTCCGATAAATTAATCTACAATATCGTGTCGGAAAAATCAGGGCAAGTGTTGCTAAATTTGATGAAGTTCAACGTGGCGTAGATTGTATTGGAGAGTCACGCACACCGTTTTATTTCAATACGGAATATTTTCAATGCAAAACAAAGACAATGAATAATTTAGAATGCCAAAGGTAAACTTGACGGTCACCTTAGTTCTACACAGACGTCATGATTGAGGATATTGAGTCACGTTCTGAAGACAAAGACAAAGTTGATCAACTGCTATAGAACGTCGGCATCAGTAAGGCCAGTTAGTTTGACTCACTGACTAGATGGGCCTTTTTCAGAAACTTGTATGAAGCTTGTATGGTCATTATTTATGGCCATGGTGGGGGGCCGAAGAAAATCACTTGTCTGAAGAGTTGGGTACCTTATACTTCATTTTTAGCTATATTAAACGTTTTGTGGCTTGATTCAGAGATAAAATTCAAACTTACTATCTAACACCATTCAAGTTTGTTCATATAAAAAGCAACATGAACCAATGAGAGATTGAATGCACAAATTATGAACGAAGGAAGCATATTCTCATAGACTTTAAAAATAAAAATTGGGGGCATGCTACACTGCTACACTGCTAGACAAACTTCTCTTGATATTTTGACTTCATCTTCCCTAATTCTGAATATGTTCTTAGCCTTAGACCACAAACTGAATTGAAAATTTCAAATGTCTCAATATCTCATTGAATTGTTTCCGTTGTAATAAGACAAAACAAACTAAAACATTTTTTTCACTTCTTGTACGGTTGCCTCTCAACGCAAGTAAAAACAAAACCAACAATGGTTACACTTATATTGAAGAAAGCAATTTAATAATGTACAAAAAGATAACAATGACGTTTTTAAACATGAGAACTGAGCAAAAAGCTGAACAGAGTTTTAGCTTCTTTCAAAAAACCCACAGCTTGTTTGGAGTAAAACCTCATAAAGCTAGCTATACGAAGGTAAGCGGTATAATAATGTGGACAATGAGTATATATATAACATAAAGCTATATATAAGTAATATAAGAATACAAATTATGTGACTAGTCATACCATAGCCATATAGGAATTATTGAGTTTTCCCACTATAACAAAAAAATTTACATGGTATGCCATAGCTTGTTTTCTATATTTATTTTATTTCTCTTTTCGTCCAGGTGAACATGGTTAGCCTATTATCTCTATTTTGTATATTTTCTTTTGGATTTCCCAACGTGTTCTCTACACTGATTGAAATTGAAGGCGAATCAGACTTGGACAGCAATCTTTTTGGTGAGTTTAGGAGCAAGCTTTATGAAATTATCTACACAGTTTATTACATATATTTATTTTTAAAAACATAATCCTTTAACGGGTGTGAAACACTCGGTCGTCGCATCTCGATAAAGCGGCACTATACTATAGCAGTGCGTTTTAAATTGATAAGCGCGAGATGACGTTTTTGTATTAAAAATTGATAAACATAGTGGCTACTCAAATACCATACTCAAATATGTTCTAATGGTTTTAATCTCAATTCTTCGAAATTGTGTTAACAGGTGTCGATGATGTATATGGCTCATCTGGTTCATCAGGGGAGCCTCCTGCCCCAGAAATTATAGAAGAAATGTGTGCCAATGCACCGCTACACAAGTATTACGATGCAGCTATAAATGACGGTATATTGTATTGTGTTTTTCACGAATGTTAGTTTACTTTAGTATAATATTTTATGATGTACGTGGAGCAGCCAAAAAAATAACGAGAGCCCAGAGATTGGTGCTACGCCTAAGGGCAAGCACACCCCCCATAGGCCAAGGTAATCATGGCAACTCTACCACAACTCGACTCCAAACAGCCACCGTGGTGCTTTTGATGGGTGTAGTGTTCCGATTCTAGGTATCTTTTTGTTCTTAAGGAATGTGGAGTGAATGGAGTCCTTGCAGTCGCAGCTGTTGTGTCGGTGTACGATGTAGACGTTGCATAAAACCACCATGTTCTGGGCATTCAACTGAGCTGTGCAACACAAACATGTGTCAAAGTATGTATGGCGAATATTTTTAGCTTATGTGTACATTAGTATATTAAAGGGATATTCCAGTCAAAATACAAATGTAGTTCATATGAAAGATCTTGCTGACTTTAGTTTATTTCCAAAGTTTCAGTATTCCTATCAATTTAGTTAAGAAGAAATTTGAGGACTTTGACGCCATATTGGTTTTGAAAATATGACGTCGTGGAGTTGTTTTGATGGCGATCACATAGTGATAGCTGTTGTGAATGCTCTTTGGACGAAAATAGTCGAAATAAACTATTTAGTTCCTCATGCAGGAAAGTAGAGGAGCTTCTTAGGAATCTTAGGGATAATATGAATCACTCAGCGAAACAAATATGGCGTCGAAATTGGACAAACACTCCAACTTCAACTAGCCATATCTTCTTAACTCAATTGATTTGAATGCTAAAACTTTGGAAATAAACTAAAGTAAACTCCATTTGTATTTTGCCTGCAGTATCCCTTTAAACACCATAGCTAATAAGAAACTATATTTTACCTAGGTAGCCTACGATATAGGTTCTTATTCATTTGACATCTATTGAAATGTCACGCTGTTAGGTTCTTCGTTTATTTTACTAAGCAAAAACAGTGGGAAATTTTGCATGAATGCAACTGATGAACTGAACATCAACACACCAGAATTACCATAGTTTAGTTTAGTTTATTAGATTTATCACTCTCTTAGGTGAACGGAATACCCCACAGGCTAGAAGCCCAATTGATAGGGGTTCCGAGAAGACCCGAAAGTCTTACCATTTGCTGGTATTATTGCAAAGGCAGCACTTTCTCCTCAGTTATTTTTAAGACCCTGATTGGTGGTCCGACCCAGAATTTGAACCTGTGTCTCCCAGCTCATAGACATGTGTGGTAATCGCTAGATTACAACCATGTAAACATAATAGACCCCAGATTCCTCTCCCTTATGACTCCAAGACCTCTTGGAAACTAACGCCAGAACCACTTGTTAATATTTCAGAAAGCTGTCCCGAGCCACAACATTGCCGACAAAGACAGGAGTTTTTGAGCATGGAGAATCACCAGAAACAGCGATTCATAAACGCCTTTCGTGCAATATCGACGCAGCATGGATTCAAGAATCGCTTTAACGCACTGGCAAAAATCCATTTCGAGAATTTCAAGGGAGAGAGAATCCATAAGAAGCACGAGTTTCTTCCGTGGCATCGATGGTATGTACCAACCATAGTACTAACCTCGTAACCAGGGGGGTCACTGAAATCTAATCGAACAAAACGCCCGCTGGGTGTAAACTCGGGCTACTATAGAAAGTTACTCTGCAAGAACTTTTGGATTGGCTGAATTGTTGCAGGTTGTCAGATTTTGTTTTGCTGGAGTGTGGTTAATTTGTTGGCAATGTGATTTCCAGATGCGATTCACTTTTACTTTTGCTTGGACCGTAGAGAAGTTGATGGGCCAGAAACAAAAAACTGTAGCCATTTAATGACCGCTATAAGGGGGAATTACCATAGCAATCTCTATGGGAACTACAGGTATTTCATTGTTCCCCTAATAGTGGTCTTCAAATGGTTCGACTTTATCCCCTATGCTTAGGCCGCCACTATAGTTTAAGATATAGTGAAAGAATTGATGATTTAACTTTTGAGGGGGAAGCCTACCTTCATTGAGAAATAAGCTTACCATAATTGTTTTAGGTTTATTGCAACAAGCTATCTCCCCTTCTAAAAGAATAGTGTAACTTAAATCCCTTGATAAATCATTAAACTTGGCATTTCTGCCACAAAATGGGTCTTTTCACACTCGAGAACCTGGCACCATTCAGGCCATAATCGTTGTACACTAAACAATTGGCATTTTCTATCTCGATATTATTACAGAGCATTTTCTGCAGTTTAATTTGATATATAGATGTCAGGGATTTGTTAAACAGTTCGCCAAAATATGTTAGTTGAAAAAGTTGTCGAAATGAAGGTAGGCTGCCCCCTTAACTCAAAATCACATTTTACGCAATAACTTAAGAATGGTATAAGATATACAAGTTGATCAAATACACATCAGCGTACGGTTAATAATATCGAGATCGCGAACCAACCCGTTACTGCGATCGGCCGTGTGTGATTGAAAGCAGTGTGAGCGTGTTTATGATCAAGATATTTGCCAGCCACATTCCCCGATGAATCTTATCACAAATTTACTATATTTCTTCGGATAGTTTGAGCGAACACTCGAGCAATAGCGACCAAAGAAGATGGCGCATGAAGATTGGTTCCGCAAAGCCTATCGGGATGATGCAATAATTGCAATTTGTCGACCCGAAAAATTAAAAAAATACAGGAAAGCCACCGAAAGCTAGACTCGGCTACCTGAACAGGTGGTAACCCGAGTAATAACTGGAGCGCACTCCATATGTGGCTCAAAACGTAAAACCAAATATGCTCTCCCTGCGACCTGTATACGTTTTTCCCTTTCTAGGTATCTTCTTATGCTTGAAAACTTACTGAGGTGTTACGATTGTGGCGCCACGTTGCCGTATTGGGACTGGAGCCTAGAGGCGGATCACTGGGAGAGGTCGGAAGTGTGGCAGTGGATTGGTGGAGATGGTAATTGGTTTGACAACGATTACGTGAGAACAGGTAAGGGTACTCCGATGTTAGTCAAGTTAATTGCAACAATTAGTTATCTCTCAAACTCCGTTGAGAAAGAGGTTGTATTTTACGTGTAAAACGTAAAATAATCAAACTTGGCACGATATCTATAACATTATTTCAGAAAATACCGCGCTTATTTTACATCGCAGAACAACTTTCAATTGAAGAAAGGAAATGGAAATAATTACATTTTTCTTTAGGGCCATTTGGAAAGTACTTCTGGAGTCATACGTTGCTACCACAAACATGGCTGAGAAGATATTTCTATCCCATCACGGTTACAAATGCCCAAGTTATTGGCTACGCACTGAGCAGGTTCACCCCGGAGATGTTTATGGTTCCAGGAGGAGGATACAAGACAAGTTTTGAAGAATGGTTACGAGGTCAAGTTCATAATATAGGACATTTTGTGGTTGGTGGAACAATGATGACTCTATTTTCTTCAGGTGCATAGCATTTGATTTAGGTTAAGATATACCTAGGTAGACACCTAATTTTTGAGAAAGATTCAATGGCAACAACGACAACAACAACGTCGACGACGACAGCGACGTAGACAACATCATCAACAACAACAACGACGACGACGACGACAACAACGACGAAGACAACAACAACATAGACGACAACCACTACAATACAGGCCACAACATAGACGACAACACAGACGACGACGACGACAACAACAACAACGACAACAACAACAACAACAACAACGACGAAGACAACAACAACATAGACGACAACCACTACAATATAGGCCACAACATAGACGACAACTAAGACGACGACGACGACAACAACGACAACGACAACAACAACAACAACATCATTGACATTCAACTTCATTATCACATTAAATCTCATTCACATTAAAGTCACGAATCATAAGTTATACTTGTTGTTAAAACAGGCATTCCTGACTTTTATCTTCACCACGGATTCATCGACAAAATCTGGGATGACTGGCAAAAGAGAAGCGACCTTCACAAGAGATCATATTTTGCTAACATCACAACCACAATGGCGACCACCGAGGTATCACCAAGAGATGTATACGACCTTGAAGACCAACCAGGTATTAAAACATCTGCATGTTAAAAATAACCAAACGAGAAATTCCTGTGTATATTTAAAAAACGGAGTTGTTTGGTCTTTTTTATTGTCAATTCAACAGGAGGTGTAAAGGTGTGTTACTTGAACCCACATGGATTGAAGGGGATCGTGGTGGATCTAACGAGGTCATTGAGTGCTGAAGCTCTACGGGTAAGATGGAACCAAGTGTTGCGTGCTGCTAGCATCTAGTACGCAGCGCCTTACAGAACGAAGAATGCTAGCTACAGACGCTCTAACCATTGAGCCACTAGAACTCAGATAGCAAGGCAAGGTTAATTACGGTGTTTAAACCTGGGACCAGGTTTGGAGTGGCCTATGTGCCATTGTGCCATGGGCCCCTTTCGGCACATCACAATGGGCCCCTGGGGTCTGGCCAGACACACCCATAATGTCACACACCCAATGTCTATGCACAATTGAGTCCTGCGAGAAAACATTCTCAAAGTTGCGCTTCATCAAGAATCGACTGAGATCTCTGCTTAGTCAACACCATTTGGAAGCAGTAATGATTTGTTCTGTAGAAGTTGATTCACTGAAGGCTATTGATAACGAGGCAGTTTATCAAAAACTTACGTCAAAGTCCTCGGAAATGAAACAGCTTCTTATGTTCTGAAATGTTATGTTCTAAATGTTGAAAATGTTCCAAAATATTTCTTATTTGTTGTTCTTCATCCGGTTCTTAAATTGCAAATATTATTACCTGTTCACATGCATAGACGGACCCCTTCCCGGCTGAAATGGCAAGGCCCCTAAATTGGGCCAATTGGGTCCAGTCCAAGCTTTCCTGGAACTATAAGTCGTCTTGTACCAGTTAATAAAATCGTTTTCCCCCCTACGTATAGTCGGTTCCTGCGGCCACGGCACCAACTGCACCACGCGAAGTTTGGGATTTGTTCAAAGTGGCTGAAGAAGAGCGTCATCGCGTAACATTGAGTAACGAAAGAAATCAACCAAGTAGAACCCAAGTGGCATTACTAATGAAGGATCAACAACAATGTCGATATATTAAAGAAAAGGTGAAGGCTATCTAGACCTAGTTATTCAAAGGAAGATTAAAGGACATTGGCAATATAAAATAAGTATCTTTTCGATCAAAGTATGTAACTTAAGTACTTATGCAATGAAAAATTCAGTTGTAAAATAACTCTTTTGTTTGAAAGAACTCTTGAAACTATAAAGACTAACCATTTGCAACTTTTTCATATCTCACTTCACTCTTGAGATATTAAGATTTGTTTAATATGTAAATGATCATACTTTGATTCTGCATATCTTTACCTAATGGTTACCTAATCACATGGAATCGTTTGATGGTTTGCATATTTGATGTCATTGGATATATCCACGCACATGCACCTGTATTTCAAGTGATTTCATTACATAATCTCAAAGATATATAAGCGTTTTCAATGATCATTTACATATCAAACAAATCTTAGTATCTCAAGAGTGAAGTGTGATATGAAAAAGTTGAAAATGGTTAGTCTTTATAGTTTCAAGAGTTCTTTCAAATAAAAGAGTTATTTTATGTATTTTCGATATGCATGTGACGTCAAAACCGGGGTAAAGCGAACTTTTTATCTAGCCATCGTCATGTCTTTATAAGAAACTCGGCTACCAACAGAGAAGTTTCATGGGTTTACCCCAGGTGTGATGTCACCAACTTCCCAGCAAAGTATTACAACAAGATGGCGGATGACAGGATTGTCTTTGGTCAAAATTAGTGCTGTTGTTTTGTACAAGAGTAGTTTTGTTTTCTTGGATTACCTTCGTAAGCCTGTTTGTTAATCATAAAGTCAAAAATTTGAAATTTTGATTTATGTTGCCAATGCCCTTTGATATGTTTTTGATATTAATGTTAGGCTTAGATGTATGAAGTTGATCGTCCACGTTGTTGTAGTCTTGAGAAAGACTATTGTTGGTGAATACAACCGCCGCTGAGGCCGTCGAAATGTCAGTCACCAACAATAGCCTTTCTCAAGACTACAACAACCTGGACGATAAACTTCACACATCTAATGATACTCCTAGGTTCAAACCATTCACTTTAATGTTAGGACTATAGTTTCTAGTCAACTTGACACCGAAGTAAAACTTTATATTTCGTCAACAGACAATGGAACAAGAAGAATTTTGCAAAGAACAAGAACAAATGGGATTAAGCATTCGAGTCTTGTTTAAAGCTGGAGTAAAGGAAGGAAAGATATCGAGTAGTGAGATGAAAAGAATTGAATTAGTAAGAGAGAGGGTCGCACCAAGTTGGTTCAAAGTACCAGCACGTCTACCTAGTGGAAATTCTGTAGAGATTGAAGAGGAGTCGGAATAGAAATAGAAAAAAGTATATGGAATAAAATAAATGTTCGTCAATTACATTACACAATGTACTTATATCAGAATTATATTTAATTGTTTTCAAGTGTTTGGAGTCCCCTGATGAAACAAGATAATGTTTATGATGAAACTCGATAAACGAGTGTTTGATGTTGCTTCTCAAACGAGTATGCATATGATGAAACACGATAAACGAGTGTTTGATGTTGCTTCTCAAACGAGTATGCATATGATGAAACACGATAAACGAGTGTTTGATATTGCTTCTCAAACGAGTATGTATATGATGAAACACGATATACGAGTGTTTGATGTTGCGTCTCAAACGAGTATACATATATGATGAAACACGATAAACGAGTGTTTGATGTTGCTTCTCAAACAAGTATGCATATGATGAAACACGATAAACGAGTGTTTAATGTTGCTTCTCAAACGAGTATGCATATGATGAAACACGATAAACGAGTGTTTGATGTTGCTTCTCAAACGAGTATGCATATGATGAAACACGATAAACGAGTGTTTGATGTTGCTTCTCAAACGAACATGCATATGATGAAACACTATAAACGAGTGTTTGATGTTGCTTCTCAAACGAGTATACATATGATGAAACACGATAACGAGTGTTTGATGTTGCTTCTCAAACGAGTATGCATATGATGAAACACGATAACGAGTGTTTGATGTTGCTTCTCAAACGAGTATGCATATGATGAAACACGATAAACGAGTGTTTAATGTTGCGTCTCAAACGAGTATGCCTATGATGAAACACGATAAACGAGTGTTTGATGTTGGTTCTTAAACGAGTATGCATATGATGAAACACGATAAACGAGTGTTTGATGTTGCGTCTCAAACGAGTATGCCTATGATGAAACACGATAAACGAGTGTTTGATGTTGGTTCTTAAACGAGTATGCATATGATGAAACACGATAAACGAGTGTTTAATGTTGCGTCTCAAACGAGTATGCCTATGATGAAACACGATAAACGAGTGTTTGATGTTGGTTCTTAAACGAGTATGCATATGATGAAACACGATAAACGAGTGTTTGATGTTGCTTCTCAAACGAGTATACATATGATGAAACACGATAAACGAGTGTTTGATGTTGCGTCTCAAACGAGTATGCCTATGATGAAACACGATAAACGAGTGTTTGATGTTGCTTCTCAAACGAGTATGCATATGATGAAACACTATAAACGAGTGTTTGATGTTGCGTCTCAAACGAGTATGCATATGATGAAACATGATAAACGAGTGTTTGATGTTGCTTCTCAAACGAGTATGCATATGATGAAACATGATAAACGAGTGTTTAATGTTGCTTCTCAAACGAGTATGCATATTTGTGTTTCATTGATTTTAATATGGAGATTAAGAAATGTGATCCAGTTCACCAGCAAGTTTCCTACAGGTTTTCATTAGGTATCAAAACTCATGCTTGTGATGTGGTATACGTTCATGGAATGGCTACGATATTTCATGAATTATTAATGAGAGTTTGAGAACACAATTTATCACTTTTCACAATTTTACTAGAGCTGACTAAATAAAGCCTAAATTGATACTCCTTTGGAAATCAATTTCTCTCTATCACTCCAGCTATTCTCATTTCGAACATCGCAATTCTGCAATGTCGTACATCAGGGTCAATAAAGGACTTCGCTTATATTGTCTATACCATGTTTGGTCTTTTTATAATATTTATAATCTTCGACACTTTCTCATAAAATTCCTTAATATTATCATCAACTAAAGTTTCATCTTGATGTCTCTTTACATTGCTAAATTCGGTTAACTATTTACAAGAAGTGAAGTCAACCCAGCAACATGCAAATAATGTACAGTTATTTAAAAGTGAAAATCGTTAGGTCAAAGGTTGTGTATTCTCCTCATGTTTTCTGGCTGAGAGTTCCGTATCAATATTACCTTTGAGGCCACCAATCGAAACAAATCAAAACCTTCAGATGCCTGGCCTCGCACTGAGAGAACATTAAGCCCCTTCCTCAAGTTCCACTCGCGGAAGTATCCCAAATTGTCACTCTGAGTACCCAAAGTGTCCCAAATCGTCCCCAAAGTATCACGCGGCCTACGTTCCGAAATGCGTCGCCATAAAAATTGCTTCCCAAAAACCAGCGACTTTTGAAGGGACACCTTAATTTCCAAACCTCTTCGGGTTTTTCAGCCATAAAAAATCTCCAAGCTTCCACGATCTTTTGATATCTCAGATATCTCCCTTGTTAGTATAACAAACTACCTTTCACCACCTTTATACGACAACTCTGGGTGTCGATGCTTGCTCCATTCGGGCCATACTCAACTGGTTTTGCTTAAGCCAATGGAATAGCGTATTGTTGTCACGTGGACCATAACAACGCGAGTGAATACGATCGTTCACCTAATAAGGGAACAAATGGGCGTGTCTTGGAATAGTATTATCCGTCAATCACATTTTACACACGCGCGCCCGCGCGGAACCACGAACGCTTGCGCGGATACACGAACAAGCTCGCGCGGACACACGAACAAGCTCGCGCGGACACACGAACGCGTGCGCGGACACACGAACGCGTGCGCGGACACACGAACGCGTGCGCATTCTTTCACAATACTTTAGGCGCAACTTACCTTGACGCTGCAAGTGTTTAACACTGGAGACCATAATGGAAGTAACTTAACGTGAAAGAACAAAAAATATATATAAATATATAATAATAATAATAATAATAGACGTATTAGGAGCATTATACAATAGTCTCAATGCTCTTACAACAATATATTCTTAAATTTACTTATAAAACTTATTACAGTTTCATTATAAGATAAAGCCTACTACATATATTACCACTATGAACAACAAAAAAAACTATTAATTTAAAAAAAGAAAAGTCTTAACTGCAGACTTAAAATTACCCAACATATCAAAGCTTCTAATTTCCTGTGGTAATGAATTCCACAGTTTTGGTGCCGAAACCGAGAACACTCTGTCTCCATGAGTCACCGATTTGGATTTTGGCTCAAGTAGCAGATTACGGTCTGATGATCTCAAAGCACGAGTAGGTTTTTATTTATTTAGCAAATCAGTAATATAATGCCATTATGCCATATGTAGTTATTAACAACAATGTTGTTTTAAATTTGTAATGGTGGTTCAAATGTTGTTTCGTAATAAAAAATACGTAACGTTTGCTGCAGAAGCTTGTCTTCACCAAGAGAATTTGACGAACTCGCAACTTTCTGATCGCTAGTGACAAGATCATTTACCTTAGATAAAGTGGCTGAATTCCAGTCTGCTAACGTGCTCAACATGTGGGAGAACTGCTCACCGACTGTTGCTGTGAACTGAAAATTACACCCAAAAAAACAGAATCAAGAATCAGAAAAAATAATGGTTTCAGGTTGGTCGAGCAACTGACCGAGTCTCAGACCTGACTAATAACCTGCATCCGACCTGAACTTAGTTCGACCTTAAACTCGGGCAGGCCTCATCAGGTAATCACACCCACCTCTTTAGCATGCTGAAGGAGGTGTAGAACACCTGGTGTTATCCGACCCCAAAACTCCATGATCACCGCCAAAGAGCCCTCCATCATTTCTTGGTCTTCACTATGGAACTGGTGCTCACAATATAAAGTCCAAAGCTACGAAGCAGACAAAAGAAATATCTTTGAATTCAGTAGTGTCCATTGAAATCGACCTACTTTTTGAGATTTCTCCTAAAGGACATTGGCAACAAAAATTAAGTTTGTCTAATACGAAAGAACTCGTAAAACGATAGAGTAACACCTTTTACAAATTTCCCGAATTTTACTTCGTTCTTGAAATATTTCAGTTTGTTTGATATGTAAATGAGATGGTCTCTGACGTCAGGTGTTGGGTAGAGAATTTTCACTCATTAAAAATGTCTTATATCTCTGATTGCTAAGCTTACAACGTTCATTATTATGAGGAGTTATTATACGCACATTTTCGAGTAAATTTGTGGAACAAACTTGATGATGGAACTAATATTCTAATGAGTGAAATTCTCTAACCAGTATCGGACGCCAAAGACCATCTCACACAGAAAAGTTGTAAAAGGTGTTACTCTATTATTTTACGAGTTCTTTCATATTAGACAAACTTTTGTTGCCAATGTCCTTTAAGGAATGTTATTATGATATATAAATGTTCTTACCAAACTCAGGTTAAACGAGTGAAATAAAGCCGAGATACCAAGATTGCTGTCCTGAAAAAAGACATCACAATTGTAGCTGTATATTTTACTGAGCAATCACCTCTTTACAAAACACTTATCGTCGCTATTTGCAATATTCACCTGTGAATTATCTGCGAAGTTGGCCAAAATGATGAGAACAAATTCAGCAATATGCGAACTTTCGTTGATCTTAAGAGGACAGGAATTCACATAGGCGTCTGGGAAATTGATGGTATGAGATAAGGAACCGACGAGTAGCCACGACAGGAGACGGATGTTTGTGTCACACTCAAGTAATATTACACGACTGCAGAAAGAATATAAAAAGATGTTATGACTATTATAGTGATAGTAATAATATGAAACAGAGCAAGAAAAAGAATGAGAACGAGAACGACGGCCACAACAACAACAACAACAACAACAACAACAACAACAACAACAACAACAACAACAACAACAACAGCAACAAAAACAACAACGATGACGACGACGACGACGACGACGACAACAACAACAACAACATAAGACAACAACATAAGACAACAACAACAGAAGACAACAACAACAGAAGACAACAACAACAGAAGACAACAACAACAGAAGACAACAACAACAGAAGACAACAACAACAGAAGACAACAACAACACCATAAGACAACAACAACACCATAAGACAACAACAACACCATAAGACAACAACAACAACAACAACAACAACAACAACAACAACAACAACAACAACAACAACAACAAAAACAACAACAACAACATAAACAACATAAGACAACAACATAAGACAACAACAACATAAGACAACAACAGAAGACAACAACAACACCATAAGACAACAACAACAACAACAACAACAACAACATAAGACAACAACATAAGACAACAACATACGACAACAACATAAAACAGCAACATAAGACAACAACATAAGACAACAACATAAGACAACAACATAAGATATGAGACAACATAAAACAATATCATTCTTAATGTGTTCTCACCCTAGCTGAGTGGCTGCTGGTGGGTCTTTCAACCAGGACAAGGTCTTGTTGTACATTTTATTATCTTTTGATGGCTTCGTCAATTCAATGGCCCAAAGTTGTGAAACTGTCGCCTTTAGATGCACTCCTAAACAACCCATTCCAAGATCTGGCTCTTCTAAATAATGATGCACTTCCTACAACAGACAAGCAGAAAATGATAACCAGATAGTAACCCTTAAATTTCCAAAGAAAATCTCCTTTTAATCCTGTTGAAAGTCATTCAGTTAAATTCCTCGAACGTCGGCTCTAAGCTATATGTATATATATAGATACATATACACATATATGGATACATATATGTCTTAAAGCCTCCATTCTTGGGGTGTTTAACCCTTAGGTAGCCATAAGAATAGTTACAGCTACACAGATCACAACCAACAGATACAACTGTAACCTTAGGTGTATTTTGCTTTCTTGTAAAGTTCCAATCTTTGATGAAATCCAAAGCCTCTATGATGTGGTGTTGGAAATTATCCATGGCATGCGTTCGGGCCTAGAAGAGATAATACTAATTATATAATGTACTTTCCTGGGGAGAGCACCACCCGATCTGAGTGTAGTCTACCAACGTATAGGAAAGTAAAATAAGAAGACATTGGTTATAATTTTACCGAAGGAGGAAGATCGATGTAAAGATCATCTCCATCCACAGCATAAAGATAACGGGTTCCAGCATCAAAACAAAGGAACTACATGAAAACAAACACTTAGACTCCACATTTGCAAAGATTGATGCGACCATGTTTACCGTTTTGCAATTGTGCAGATCGATAACTCATCTGTCGCAGTAATAAACACATAATATGTATAGAATACGTTTAAATGTATATATACCTGCATCAAATAACGGATGGTTTTCTCAGGTAGCGAAGATTTAAACTTCCAAACCAATAATATTTCTTGAATAACAAGTTTAGTAAGGTAGAGTTTATTGCGCTCCTGAAACGACAAACAAGCAAGAGTTTTACATCCGTCCGTCTTTCCTTCCTTTCGTCCTTCCTTCCTTCCTCCCTCCCTCCCTTCCTCCCTCCCTCCTTCCTTCCCTCGCTCGCTTGCTTGCTTGCTCCCTCCTGTCCTCCCTCCCTCCCATCCTTCCTTCTTTCCCTCCCTCCTTCCTTCCTTCCGTCCTTCCCTCGCTCGCTCGCTCACTCACTCACTCACTCCCTCCCTCCTTCCTTCCTCTTCCTTCCTTCCTTCCTTCCTCCCTCCCTCCTTCCTTCCTTCCTTCCTTCCCTCCCTCCCTCCTTCCTTCCTTCCGTCCGTCCGCCCGTCCGTCCGTCCGTCCGTCCTTTTGCTCTTCTATTCTTCCGTCTCACCTGTCTTACTAAACGACTTACCTTGTTAAAAACATCGTCACATTTAGCGCACAGCTCCATCAACCGTTGCAACTCAAATGTACAATTATGAAGAATAGCCACTACGACATTACCAAATGGTTCCAAGAGATCCTAAAACGAAAACATAGTTTATATTTTGCACGTACTGTGTTGTATATCAGTTGAAGTTGAAAACAAAAGATGAGATATTGGGGGGACGCACCTTAAATGAAGAGTTTGCAGCACTTATTAAGGCCAACATGATACACAGCACTGGAGTAGCATCATACTAAGATAAATTAGTAAGAGTTGGGAATTAGTAGTAAATTGGTAATAATTTATAATAATTGGTAATAATTTATAATAATTGGTAATAATTTATAATAATTGGGAATAATTTATAATAATTGGGAATAATTTATAATAATTAGGAATAATTTATAATAATTAGGAATAACTGGTAGTAATTAGGAATAATTAGGAATAATTAGTAACAATTAATGAGTGGCAATAATTAATAATTAGAAATGATAAGCGATAATTGGTAATAATTTACAATAATTAGGAATAACCAGTAATATTTTGTAATAATTAGGAATAACCAGTAAAAATTAGTAACAATTAGAAATAATTAGTAATAATCAATAATTAGCAATGATAAGTAATAATTACTGAACGTATAATCGCTATGTCACTTACATTTTTTGGCAACAATGTTGATAGTTTTTGAAAGAATCTGATGAACTTCGCGAGTTGTCCTTTCCACATGTCGACTGGATATTTATTGACGTGATCCAAGTATGACGCCATGTTGGTCAACAGAACTGAAAGACGGTCAGGGAGGGTCTTTGAACTGACGCCCTTAAATAGGAAGTTTGTGGGTGAAAAGATAAGGATACAATTCCTTCCAGGTGGAAATCGAACCTGCGTAACTTCGATAAAGAAAATAAGTTGTTTATAATGTCACGTACCATCAGTATATATGCGATAGGTCCCATTTGATTGAACTGCGAAAAATCACTCAATGCCGCTGCTATGGCTGGAAAAATAGTTGGATCTACACAACGAAAAACTCAATTATAATGAAAAGATCACTCTTCCGCCCTGCCTTGAATCAAACTTGATTTGGTTGCAAAATATTGTAAGTATAAAAGCCCCAGTCTTGACATAGTTGGACAACAAGTAACTGAATGAGCTACCCTGCTGAGTAAAGTCTTACGTCAATTCAAATTCAGAGTTATGTTTACCTTCCATTGGTGTACGAAATAACTCTGGGAAGAGTCCGTTGGGCGCAAACTGTACAAGAACACATCGTAGAAACTGCTTGGCAACTTCTACACTTGATAGCGGAGTGATGGTTTTACTGGGAAGAAAAATATCGATAATTGAATTTCTCAGAGCATATGAATAACGAGTAGAGGATTTCTGGCTAAGATAAAGATAACATTTTAAGAAAAGTAGGAATAAAGTAGGAAAAGTAGGAATAAAGTAGGAAAACTAAAAAAGTAGTACAAAAGTAAGAAAAGCAAAAGTAGAAATAATTAGGGAAAATTAGGAAAAGGATTGTTAGAACGTCTGCGAGAAAAACAATTATCTTGGTGAGCTAAGACATGAAAAAACCGGTTTATACCTCTTTACTTGCCAAGGATATTTTGGTTTTACTACTTTCCTGTAAGATAATATTTAATTCGATTGAAATTGAAATGAACACTGAACAGACACGCCTTCCACACGCCTCCGACCCCAAAAACAGGTCGGTAAATCTTGGCTCGCTGCAGGTTTCTGCAGGTGAACAAGTCCGTCTCTCCTACTGATCTCAAAAATAGGACTGGATTGAGCTTTCTATTGTATCTGATGAGCTCATTTTGAAGCTTGCGTATTTGCATAATGAGATCATTAGAAGCTCCGAATTTGCAAGAAAATCAAACTGTGACGCTCGCGAAATAGGTTTAGTGTCTGGCCAATATAGTTTCTTTGTTAACATTAAATGCATAAAATGTTGAACCTAATTTGACGTCTCATATTAGGCTTCTCTTACTGGATAATTAGAGCCAATGGCTGCCATTACTACGGGCATGAATCGTTTTACCCAGTAATTTGAAAAATGTCTTCTGGTCCTCTTTATAGTAAAATTATTTTATTTTGTCAATGGTAAGAGCGGACTTCCGGCTTCATTTTCTGAACAATAGTTGCTCGATCCAGTCTTCTTTCGAGAACAGTGGCTTACCGTATGTACCACCCATGCTTCTTAAAGAAGCCAAAAAAGCCAAAGATGGCCGAAATAAGACAAACCAAAAAACACGCCTTTATAACCATTCAAGCAATGCAACATCTCAGCCCTCACCTTCCTACACAGAGTAATATTCTCAACAGCCACGGTGTTGAGACGGTGGGATTTCGATGAACAAAAGTAGACAACACAATAATACACAAGTTGATGGTCTCTTCGTCGAACTGCTCAAGACGTAGATCACAACCAGGACAATATTCAAACACATTATTATTATTGTTATCAGTTACTCCTTCGACGACTCCTCCGCTCGTTGCTCCAGGTTGCGTCGTAAAACTCGCCAGTGATGGCGTGCCATCGTCATCATCTTGGCCAACGTAATCGAATTTTTTTGTAATTTCCGATGCAGCTTTAGAAATTTCGGTTTCCATTGCGCCTCTGAAAGAAAACATAAGATTTTCGTAGTGGTAATAACACGGTTTTGAATGTAATTTTGGATTAACACAGAGTGTTTTTTAAGTATCAATATTTTGACAATTATGATCATGGTGATGATGGTGATTATGATGAAGATGATGATGATGGTGATGATGATTATGATGATGATTATGACTGAAGATGGTGATGATGATGATTATGGTGATGATGGTGGCGATGGTGATTGTGATGATGGTGGTGATATGATGATGATTATGATGATGGTGATGATAGTGGTGATGATTATGATGATGATGATGGTGGTGATGATGATGGTGATGATGGTGGTGATGATGGTGATGATGATGGTGGTGATGATAGTGATGATGGTGGCGATGATGGTGGCGATGGTGATGATGAAGATGATGATAATGAAGATGACGATGATTATGATGATTATGATTATGATGATGACTATAGCACCCCGCAGTCCAGTTATATATAGAGGTCAGCGGTCAGGAGAGTGAAACGTAAAGTAAGATAAAACTTTCTGGCGATTACCAACCGCTGATCTCCACTGGTGATATTCGAGTCCTGGGTACGAGTTTGAAGGAATGGCGTGTCCTCATTGACAAACACAGGGCTGCCATCAGACTGTACGTCGTCGTCAACACCAGACTGTTTATTCAAATTGTATCGCCGGACTTTGGTCAGAAAGTCAGCGTCATCGACAAGGTGACTTATGCCGAACGGCGAGTCTGCTGACATTGCGGTCAGTTGGTTCGGGAGCGAAACGGAACTGGGCGACTGCAACTCGGAATCTGGAGATGTGAGGGAGAACAGAAAATGGAAGAATAATAAATATTATTGAACTTATTTTTGAAGGGATACTGCAGCCAAAATACAAATGTAGTAATTAATTGAATTCCAAAGTTTCAGCATTCCTATCAATTTAGTTAAGAAGATATGGCTAGTTGAAGTTGAAAATTTGAGGATTTTGACGCCATATTGGTTTTGAAAATATGATGTCATTGAGTGATTCTTTATCGGTAGTGGAGTTGTTTTGATGGCGATCACATAGTGATAGCTGTTGTGAATGCTCTTTGGACGAAAATTAGTCGAAATAAACGATTTAGTTCCACATGCAGGAAAGTAGAGGAGCTTCTTAGGCATAATACGAGATAGAATCACTCAGTGATGTCATATTTGAGAAACAAACATGGCGTGGAAATTGGACAAACTCTCCAACTTCAACTAGCCATATCTTCTTTACTAAACTGATAGGAATGCTGAAACGTTGGAAATAAACGAAAGTCAGTAAGATCTTTCATATGAACTACATTTGTATTTTGGCTGCAGTATCTTTAACTCAATAACTCTGCTCATGAAGGGGAAACACGTGTTACACCGTCGTTCTGTGTCACCTTTTTCAACTTACCTTTGCGTTTCATTCCGTTCAGTGGTTCGCTATCTGAAGGCGAAAGGAGCGGACCCGATTCACTCGCCACAGATCCAAAGAGCGCAGCCAGCGTGCCACGCCTTATCGGAGACTGCGGTCGCAGTACTATCTGATCATCCACGCCAGATAAACTTTTACCAATCTTTTGCGCATACTCGTCAGAGCATTCGTGATTTTGAACATTGATGGTGTTCATCACGATTTGAATGAGGTTTTTAGTCAATTCTTTGTGGCTATCAATCTCATACTGAAAGACAAAAATACAAAAGTAATGTGTATGTGGTGTAAAAATAAAATTCATTACCAGAATTACTTGGTATTCTAATCACTTGGTATTCTACGAAGAATAAAGTATTTGATTCCTCACTCAGCTAGGATTGATATTTTTAATAAAAATTTGAAAATCGTTGTTGCATATATTAATAGGTCGACAAACGGTAGATAATCTACTCAATAAGCAGACTCTTCGTTTTAATATTTTCGATCTATGTAACTCATTGTAAAATGGGACATTGTAAAATGGGACTACCTTGTAGAGGTAAATTAACAACGTCATAAGCCACGAGTGTCTCACGTGTGTCTCCAGCAGTCCTAAAGTATAATTTGGCTTCCGGCTTTTATTCACGACTTCCGGCGCAGGACAAAACAGCAGCAGCTGAAGGGTCAGCGGTAAAACCTCCTTCCCCCAGTTCGGATTTCGGTCGAGGACTTGAGTTATACCAGAAATAAATGCACTGAAAACAGGTGTTGATCTGTAGAGGATGGAAGAAGTTGTATAGTTGAACTGAATGATAGAATCTTAAAGGACATTGGCAACACAAATTAAGTTTGTCTAATATGAAAGAACTCGTAAAATGATAGAGTAACACCTTTTACAACTTTTCCGTATTCTACTTCGTTTTTGAAATATTTCAGTTTGTTTGATATGTAAATGAGATAGTCTCTGACGTCAGGTGCAGGGTAGAGAATTTTCACTCATTAAAAATGTCTTATATCTCAGTGATTGCTAAGTTTACAACGTTCATTATCATGAGGAGTTATTATACGCACATTTTCAAGTAAATTTGTGGAACAAACTTGAAGATGGAACTAATATGTTATATGCGAAAATTCTCTACCCTCATGCATTTGACGTCAGAGACCATCTCATTTACATATCAAGCAAACTGAAATATTTCAAAAACGAAGTAAAATACGGAACGGTTGTAAAAGGTGTTACTCTATCATTTTATGAGTTCTTTAATATTTGACAAACTTAATTTTTGTTCCCAATGTACTTTAACCCTTTGACTCGCAATCGAACATGCTTTGAAAAAAGCCAGGAGCTGAAGGGTTATGTTACGAGAGAGAAAGCAAGTGCAATGTCTTGTTATCAAGGACTGTCTTCTGTGGGTCAGAGAACGAAGTTTGCCATAAACATACAAAAAGAGATTTAGTCAAATATATGTATATGAAAATTTGACTGCCCCAACCGGGAATCGAACCCGAGGTCTCCGAATCAACGCATCGGCGCTCTAATCACTGAGCTATTGAGACACGGTCAGAACAGTCAAACATCATATACATATTTATACATCGCCCCGACTCTCAAATTTCTACAGAAAGACATCCATCTTCGACGTACAAAAAAGTTCCTATAGAACGTACTGTAAGTGCCCTTTCTTCAATGGCTACCTCCTCCGCCTCATGTAGATTTTTGGGCCTGCACCCCCTGCAAGTTCATGTATGGCGTAGTTGATTGTTATCCACAAAGGAGCTAGATAAAACGACAGGTTACCTTAATCTTGCTGGACTTCCAGTGAACTCGCCAATAGCGGTGACATTATAACACATCAATAGACCAACGTGGTGTTTGATCTGACTAATGACATATTCCTGGGTACCACCAAACTCGTTGTCGTTTCTAGGGTTGCTCATGAACTCACAAAGCAACGTGACAAGTTGATGGACGACTTCGTCTTCACTACCATGCGACATGCTTCTATCGTGATTCATAAAAAAGGAGGGAGATTATTTTATGGGGGTGTGATAATTCAGAGCCAAGATCACTGGGGAAGAGTTACTTTACCTTTCAAGTGTTTTATCAGCATTTCCAGATCTCGTCTCGACACCATCGACGCTCTCTTCGACCACAGGCGAGAGGGTTCCTTGAACGACCCGAGCTCCAAGCAACATTTGATCCACGGTTTCGATTTCTGTGGGGTCGA
Organism: Chrysogorgia sp. JL179-B06; assembly: GCA_035772405.1. Taxonomy (NCBI): domain Eukaryota; kingdom Metazoa; phylum Cnidaria; class Anthozoa; order Scleralcyonacea; family Chrysogorgiidae; genus Chrysogorgia; species Chrysogorgia sp. JL179-B06. The sequence continues at coordinate 4,213,560 of JAYKKM010000450.1, read as the reverse complement.
ACTTAAAACGTCTGGAGGACTCTGAGAGACAAGATGTATGAACAATAAGATTAAATACAGCAACACATGCATGGCTGCAGTAGAATTAAGTCGAAGATACACTTGCAAGAACAGTAGAAAAGTCATGGATGATGCCATATGGGGCCCCGGGGGTAATTGCCCGAAGCCTATCTTAGTAAAATACCTGCTTGCGAACCAGTACTTATGGGTAACCATCGCTCTTGCATATTAGTCCATGCAGCTCAGTAGTTAGAGCATCTCACTGGTCATCAGGTTACAGGTTGTACACATATGTAACCTTTACTCATTATCTTAGTCCATGCAGCTCAGTAGTTAGAGCATCTCACTGGTCATCAGGTTACAGGTTGTACACATATGTAACCTATACTCATCATCTTAGTCCATGTAGCTCAATAGTTAGAGCATCGATTACAGGTTGTACACATATGTAACCTTCACTCATTATCCTAGTCCATGTAGCTCAATGGTTAGAACATCTCACTAGTCATCAGAAGGTTGCAGGTTGTACACATATGTAACTTTCACTCATCATCTTATAGTCCATGTACTGTAGCTCAGATATATATAGTCCAATCTACAGACACGTGATTCGCTGTACCATACTCATCAGTGTAGCTTGGAACAATCTGGATGAGTCTGGCTGGACACTTATACACGTGCGATCGTCATTGACAACCGCTCATGTGGGATAGCACCGGCGATCAGCACATCCAGATAGCGTGAAGTGCACATGGGCCCAGAGCCCTCAAGCCGCCACAAGGGTAGAGAGCGTTGCATTATCGCTATATCCTACATTCTACCATCTTAGTCCGTTTTGCTCAATTTAAGATCAACTGGTGGATTACCTTCTAGTGGACTCGACAAAAATCTCGCCAAAGTTTGCTTCTCAAAACTCGGCGAATAACCACAACGGTTTACGGGAAGAGAATTGGAACGTCGATAAGAAGGTCGGCCGCCGTCCACGGAACAGATAGTGATGCTGTTAAATGACGAAGACGAAGGACTGAAGACACGGTTAGCACCAGGGTTGCCTAGGGTTGCAATAGAAATAGAAATTAAATGGCTGATAACAACATGTATAAGAACGATAGGGCTGAGACGAGATAAGGATAGATCTTAGTTATCTAATATGACCGTGACGTCATATGCTGGAAAGCACAGTAGTTCATACTGTGACGTATTGCCAGTGACGTAACGCTCTTAGGTAGGGTTATGTCGAGAACTAAGGGCCCCCCTCCACCCAGTGGTGCACCTGCCAAAAATGGAGTGGAAGATTATAATGAACAATTACGGCTTAACAGCGACATTACTGACATATATTTCATCGTCATATTTAGTAAGAACTAATTTACGGGGCCCCGATAATCGATTCTCCCGGACCACCCCCGGCCTCCTGCGAATCTGCGATTTATGGTGAAGAATCATTAATGTCCTGGGTGGGAGATTGACCTTCAGTTGATAAGGAAGAGCTGATTTACCGATTTACCAACGTTAACTCGAAGAAGAAGGAATATACAGGTGTCTAAGTATTCAACTATTTATTGCACTGTATAGTGATAATGTAGAAGTTATAGTCGAGCCTTCATGAGGCCCCAGACCCAAGACATGTATAAGGGCCTCGTCTACTTCTGTTACTCCACTGCCTATTGCGGAGCCATGTATTGCCGGTGTTTGTTGTAAAAGCGATTGCGAAAATAACGTTGCGAAGAAGCTGAATTTATTTGCATTTCCGCCAACACTGATCGCTTTACCCAGCATGTTGCAGGTTATTTTACAGATAATAAACAATGATTGGATGAGGCTGAGCATGATATCAAGGATTATCCAGACCGAGGACGATGTTATCTGGCGAAGCCGAAGGCTGAGTGAAGTCTCTCCCACTCTCTCTCCCCCTCCATGTCCCCCTCTCTCTCCCTCTATCTCTCGCATCTCTCTCCTCCTCTATGGCCCCCTCTCTCTCCAGCTCTATGCCTCCCCCTGTCTGGTTATCTGGCTGAGCAGGATAACATTGACAGAGGTCTGGATAATTCGTGATATCATGTGCAAGCCGAATCCAATAATTATTTTATTATACAATTATATTACAATTACCTACAATTATTGTAGAAGCCTTTAGGGAGTTTAGGAAGTAAGCCACGCAAAGACAATTACGTCACCTACAGACAATTTTTGATATTTTGTAGGTGGCAAGACATCAAGAATTGTCTGTAGGTTTTTTAGCCAATCACAATCGAGATTGTAGGAGTATTTTGATCATTTTTACAACTTTAAACTATTATATTCCGGCTATTTTAGTCACATAGTTTGAATTAAAAAGTACTTATTTTTTGCTGCCAAGGATGAAGGTTGTCCGACAAAACCGTAAACGAAAAGGCTCACCTTTGGCTGTCTTTCGCGCCTGATCTGCAACCGCTGACAACGTGGACGTGTTCGACCTCTCGCTCATGTTCGTCTGCCTGCATAGCGCGGTGCGCGACGCTTGGCAACTGGACACCAGTGACGTCTTCTCGACAAACAACTGCGTGAACCGCCTGAGAAAGAAATAGCCTGACAACGGCGTCCTCTTTGGCAACGCGTTGTGTAACAAGCGGAATGTGTGGATGATGAGAAGACGATCCGACGGGAACAGGTCGAATTGCGTCATCAGGCAATCGTACATTACATGTAGACAACTGGAGTGGATAGTCTCGAGCATGACAACGACGTGCAAGGAGACTGGGTTCGAGAGATCTTCGAGCGCGCCAACCAAGTAAGCAAAACAGAGAGCAAGACAGGAGCGAGCTAGATCGTTTGAAAAGATCTCGTTGTGAATGTATCTAGCGATGACGGCCACCTTGGATATGCCGTCGAAGCGGACCCTCCAGTCTTTGTCGGTAAACGTCGCCTCGACTTCGTTGACTAACGTCTCGGCACCGTGGGGTAAGCTGATGCAGTGGAGGAGGATTGGGACCAATACTTCGGCTAACTCGGAACGGCCACATTGCAGCAGTCTCCAAAGGCTAAAGAACATAAAGATATATAATTAATAAAGAAATATGTGTGTAGATGGACGGAGGTGTCACAGCATGTGCTGTGAGATTTATAAATGGCTTCAAGACCAAACCAACGTAAAAACAAACGCGAAATCTATCGAAAATTAACAGCAAGCGTGTCAAGCGTAGCGCATATAAATCTTACTTGGGAATGAGAAATACTTCTTGAAGATAAGGAAGAATGTTTCCTTCGTCCTCGGCAGCAATTCTCAAATAATCTCCACGTATACACATGATGTACAGACACTTCACCAAATGCAACACAACCACCAGGTCCTCTTGTTTCGGGAGCTCCTAAAATAGTGGGAAAAGGCGGAAACGAGAGGGGTCTTACTCTCTCTCTCCTCATATGCCCCCTCTCTCTCTCCCCCTCTATGTCTCCCCCCCTCTCCCCCTCTACTGTAGGTCTCCCCCTCTTCCCCCCCCCCCCCCATGTCCCCCTCTATCTCTCCCCTCTCTCCTCCTCCTCTATGGCTCCCCCTCTCTCCAGCTCTATGCCTCTCTCTCCCCCTCTTTCCCCTCTATGTCTCGCCCCCTCTATGTTTCCCTCTCTGTCTCCCTCTCTGTCTCCCCTCTACGTCTCTCTTCCCCTCTCGTCCACCCTCTATGCCCCATCTTTCATCTCCACTTTCCTTTTCTATCATCTCTTCGCTCCCATCTTTCTCTCTACCTCTTTAACACTCTCTCTATTATACTGTAGCTAACCTTTAAAACTCCAAGCAAAAATCGAATGTGAGGGTTCTTGTCCATGGCGCTCTCTACAGACACCGAGGATCCAACACTGCTCAACGAATTTCTCAATGAACTTCGAGAAGGAGGATTGCCACCAGAATAACCAACTGCACTATCGCTCTTCTGTGACGTTGAATCATCACCTGTTGTTACGTCCATAAGACACCAAAACATAAAAATCTCACCAATATATCACATTACTAGCGATCAAGATTACACGTTGTTCGCATCCGTGTAGTTCAATAGTTAGAGCATCTCATTGGTCATCAGAAGGTTACAGGTTGTACACCTACTCTATATGTAACTAGCTTCGCTCTGCCATTCTAGTCGCCATCATAAGGTAACAGGTTGTACACCTACTCTACATGTAACTAGCTTCTGCCTGCCATTCTGGTCTCTGTGAGCTCAAGGTTGCGGTGAGGTTGCGGTGAGGTAGCGGTGGAGATGCGGTGAGGTTGCGGTGAGGTTGCGGTGAGGTTGCGGTGAGGTAGCGGTGAGGAAGCGGTGAGGTAGCGGTTAGGTTGCGGTCTACACATCTAACCGCAACGGTCGACTAAACGCTTCGGGTTCCGAGTTCATCCGACCAAAAGCCGGCAGCAGAAAGACATGACGCGGACGTCAAATAACTTGCCGTATCAAGTTCAAAACAAAGGGAATTATTAACTGGTAATCATTGGAGCAGTTTTGAAGTCATTCTTATATTAGTCTCTGTATTCTGCATACAATGTATAACGATTTCGTGGTTGAACTCCTAACAACGACGACGACGTTGGTACAAATGCACAAACTGAAAGCCTGTTATGTTGGAATTTATCAAATAACGTTAACAATAATATCTCCCGAAATAGTCTTACCAAATAACTATTATTGCGTGAAAGCATTTTAGGAGAAGAAAATTTAACGGGCATCTTGATACGATTTACGATTATGTTATAACTGTTGTGTTTCGAGCCGTTTATTGACCCAACGGCATGTTTTGCTGTCGCATGTTTCTTAAACTCATCGGGTATATTATATTATACTCATCCCGTTTCAAACGTCGAACTTATCATGTGTCGAACTTATCATGTGTCGAACTTATCATGTGTCGAACCTAGATAAGTGACAAATTCGACGTTTGAATAAGCATATGTCCGACCAAAGCGGTCGAACTTAATAATATTGCGGTCGATCTTATCACGTGCATATAATACGGTCCATTGACAAGTTTCAAAACTCCAAATCCGTACTACGTTAAAAAATATTGTTTGATGAACTACTGTATATCATTGGCATTGCTATCCGACATGCTTCTCATGTATGTAACTGATTGCTCTTATGTGAACTATAAGATAACGTAAAAAACCTCAAGTTAAGCCAGAGCTTTTGACATGTGTATTGTCAATTTCCGTTTAATTCGGCACGTGGCGCTTTCGCCACGGTGAGAAGAGCATGCCTGGAGACTGGCAGGCGCTCTCATTGTAAAGACTTAAAACTGTGAGTAATTCTCTAATAACTAATACCTCCATGCAATATATACTATAAAATCATGAGGGAGTACAACTTTTCAAAGAGAGTACCACCGGAGTGACCCGTGAGTGACCGGACAAGTAAACAAATCAACGAGCGTCCGATTTATTTTGTCAGGCTAAACTGCTATAGTACTGCTAGAAGATGGTAACCATTAACAACTTCAATAACCACTTTTGCATTCTGCCCCGACATATAGCTTTACCTGAAAATTGATATTGAGCAATCGAAGCGCGCGGTCACTCAAAGTGCTTCAGTTTTGTTTCAAGCGTGGCAAACCAGGCTACGTGTCAACAGTGCCAGTGGCAAAGCAGGCCAAATGCATGATGGCAGAAGCATGTCAACAGTGCCAGTAGCGAAGCAGGCAAGTGTCCTTTTTGTCGTCTGTGGCAATAGCGAGTCTCGGAATAGAAAATTTCATGAATACATTTTTATCAAAACATTTCTCTTCATGTTTCCCTGAGAATGATTGTCAAACAGAGCTTGGAATGCTTCGCATGAACGGACCCACAGACGGAGTCACGGCGTTTATATCACCATCTAGTAATATAATTTATCCGCGGCACAAGCTTCACATATTCCGACAAAAATATGTTTGTCGCGAATGGTGGTATTTCTAGAGTATGACTGTATGACTTTTTTTATCTCATTCTTATCGGGAAAGAAACAAGTTTAAAGCAGATCTCGAAGTTTTAATTCCTTCCTGTTGAAGCAGATATGTAATTTTAGTAACCTGCACTCCAGAAGAAGAAACTGAAATTATTCGTTCCCTCGCGTATCGAGATAGCTTTCCCGTTGTTGCTAGATATTAAAGCTTGAAACTGTCGATTGTCGAACACACATAACTGCTCATAACGATTAACACAACGCGCAAAGGAAAAGGACGCTAAACTTCGGAAATAAGCGACTTTTTTACCCAAGAGGACGACAGTGAGACGATTCTTTCCCTCACGTATCGAGATAGCTTTCCCATTATCAATTTAAACACGGTAACGGTATTTGAAAACGAACTTGCCAAGCTACGACAAACGCCAATCGAAGAAGTGCAGACAACGTGCGAAGGAAGGACGCTAAACTTTGGAAATAACCGACTTCTTCCGACACTACACTCGTGAAATGACGCCATACGAACCGCGCAGCAGCGGTTGAGGTCGAACCTAGGATGATCCGCGGATGGTCCTCGGTCGATCCTCGGGTCAACCTAGGATGATCCGCGGATGACCAGCGGTTCAACCGCGGATGACCCGAGGATCGTCCGCGGATCATCCTAGGTTAACCGCGGATTTTGTTAGGTTACTTCTGAGCGGTACTGTCTCAATTGTTGAAGCATCTCATTGGTCATCAGAAGGTAGAATGCCATTACCTTGTTTTCCTTTGTCAGACTCCGTTCCCTGTTCCAAATCAGTTGTCTCAGTATCGTCGGCAACGACAGCGTCAGAGGGATTATTGTTTTTTTCTACAAAAATATAACAGACCATCAAATTTGCTAAACTACACAGAATTATTCTATTTCAGAATCAAATCATTCCGCTGACAGTTTCTGGTCCTTAACATGCATCTAAACCATAAATCCGGCCGATTAATTGCAGCGCACATTTTTTATACAGAGCGATAGATTTGTGGAATAAGCTAACGGAGAACATTAAGAGCATAAATGAAGCCGAAAGTAACTCGTGGCGGCCATCTTGTTGGGACCACGTTATATAGTTTTACTATAGGCGACAGAGACTATCTGTCTCTGATCTTTTAAGATGCTAAAATGAATCAGTTGTCCAAGGTTTTCCCATAATATAGAACACAAACTACGGTTCCATAACAGTAACTATAAAGCTGGAATTAGCGCGTGGTGGCCATATTGGACTGACCACCGTGGTTACTCCAATATGGCCGCCGCGAAATATTCCCAGCTTCGTAGTTACTGTAATGGAGTTTGTGTTCTATATTATGGGAAAATCTTCGACAACTCATGATTCATTTTAGCATCTTCAAAGATCAGAGACAGATAGTCTCTGTCGTCTATAGTAAAACTATATAATAAATATGGCTATCTGGTTCAGTGATCGAACCAGATAGCCATATTTCTAAGACATTACCAGAAGCAGTTTTGGCAGAAGCTCCCGCCGCATGGCGTGGCAGACTTTCATTTCGAACTACATTTCCAAAACTCCTGGCGCCTTCATCTGAACCAGGAACACAACGTTGTTTCGGGAAAATTCGATCCATCAAAGCATGCGCCAACTGAAACCACATGGCGATCATTTGACAATAACGACATGATGGTCCACTATGATCATGAGTTCCCGACCACGGCTCGTCAAGCATGAATTCTAAAAGACGTTTCACGCTCTGTCTTTCTAACACGTTGGCCACTCTCTCTTCAGCACGGTACTGAAGCTTGATCTAAAGAAAATATGAAAAGTTCCTTATCTTCACATTTAGTGTGCGCCACATCATATGAAATACGGGGGGAACTTCACTCAAAGTCAAGAATATGCAAGAACAACATTACGACTTTTGATTATGTTTCGGACTGTGTGCCCTTCATAACCTACATCATATTCTATCCCATCATGTCATATCCCATCCCATCCATCCCTCATGTCCTATCTCATCCCTCATGTCCTATCTCATCCCTCATGTCCTATCTCATCCCTCATGTCCTATCACATCCCTCATATCCTATCTCGTCCCATTCTATCCTATCCCATCATATCCCATCACACCCTATCCCATCCTGTTCTATCCTTTCCCATCCTATCCTGTCCTATCCCATTCTGTCCTATTCCATCCCATCCTATCCCGTCCTTTCCCACTCTGTCCTATTCTATCCCACCCTGTCCCATTCCATCCCACCCTGTCCCATTCCATCCCACCCTGTTTTATCCTATCCCACCCTGTCCTATCCTATCCCATCTGTTCTATTCTATCCCATCCTATCCTGTCCTATCCCATCCTATCATATCCCATCCTGTTCTACTCTATCCCATCCTGTTCTATCCTACCCCATCCTATCCTATCCCACCCTTTCCTATCATATCCCATCCTGTTCTACCCAATCCCATCATGTTCTACCCTATCCCATGCTGTTCTATCCTACCCTGTCCTATCCCATCCTGTTCTATCCCATCCTATCCCGTTCTATCCCACTCTGTCTTATCCCATCCCGTCCTGTTCTATCCTATCCCACCCTATCCTATCCCATCCTGTTCTATCCCATACTCTGGTACCCTCCCTATTCTATCCATTCCTTTCCCATCCCAATCTCATCCTCCCAACCTGTTGTATATTTTCAAAGGGTTATCGCAAAGTCACTCACTTGTTTTGCTAGTATGTCCAACATCATAATGAAACATGCCAAAGTGGAATCTGTTTCTTTCAGAACAGTTAAAGATGGTCTTTCGCCAAGGCTCTCGCGATTAGCTGGACACTCCACTTGTGGTTCTTCGCCCTGGTTTTGTAGAGCATCGATCGCTAACTGAAACATGTTGACCAACATCTGGATCTTGATGATGATGTCAAGTTCTGACAAAATCTAGAGATTGTAAACAAAAGAACATGAAGAAGGCCATAGTTGGAGCAGAACTAAAGGCTCTCACTTCGAAAGCACATGTCTGAATGAAATGACTAACCTGAAGCCAAGTCAGCGTTTGTCTTTGGAGACTTTCAGAGCCAGATTCAAAGCCGTTTTTTATGAACGCCATCACAACATCCATTGTTACTTTGAAAGGTGAATCGACTGGATCAAACATATCACTATAGAATATAGGAAAGAAAGAAATAGATCACTACATATGTAAAACATTGTAAATAAAGTAACCGTCATCAGAAGTACGATTACTACACTTTATGTGGCACTCACCTTAATAGACTTTTGAACTCTGGTAGTCGCTCAGGTGGCACTTCATTTCTTATGGTGTTCATCCACTCTGGCATTATTCGCTCCCAAACCTACAAATGATGTTTGTAATGGTAAACAGAAATCAAACAACGTAAACAGTGAAGACGTCAACACGAGAACGAGTATGATTTATTTAGAGTCGATCACGCAGAATAAGGTTGCCCTTTTTATGGCGAGGCTCATGTTTTAAGCGCTCGACTATTCGGTTTATCACTCTTAGGTGAACGGAAAACCCAACTGATAGGGATTTTTCACCATAAAACCTGAAAGTCTTACCATTTGCTGGTGTTGGTCTTATTAACAAACTCAACAGACGTGTGACTTTACAAATTGTTTAGCTCGAACGTGGCCGAGTCGAAGGTATGTCAAAGGCGCCGCAGGCTGCCACCATACGACCCATATGGAGCACAGCTAAGATCTAACTGTTAAGATCTAACAGCTGATCATATACTGTGGGAGGAAAACCGGAGACCCTGGAGGAAAACCCTCGAAGCACAGGAGAGATCAACTAATAACTCTACTCACATGAGTTCCAAGCTCGCGAATCAACACAAGGTTATTCCCAGATGGTCACCAATTCAAGTACTAACCCCGTCCGACCTGGCTTGACTTAGCGGTGAGTGGCAGTCCTAACAGCACACATCACCCGTGCTTCCGTGTTGCAAAGGCAGCACCTTCTCCTCAATTATTACCCTCTTTGAATCGTGTACATCTCACCTCTTGTGGGACCAAGTTATATGGAATCAAACAGCATATCCGATACAGACCCTCCTTCAGTAAACTTATTCTGCAACAGAAGATGTCGGACACGCCCTGCATTTGTACAAACGTTGGTGGGTGCGGGAACAAGCAAGTGCAATATAAATCGAGATTCGCTTTCTTCACGACATTAATCCAGTTACTGATGTACTCTTTTTTAAGTGTCTCTATCTTCAAGCGCACTCCTTTATCTGCAATAGCTGCTGTTGCCGTCATCCAGTCGAATACAACGGAAATTAAGTAACCCAGACGCTCTTCGCTTTTACACAAAGATACAGTCCTGCATTGAGACGCTAAAATCCATACACCAAAACGGCTGAGCAGCAAGCCGCGGTTCAGGTCTTCGTCTGCGTTGTCGGCTTTGTCGCCTGAATTGTCAGTCTGAACAAAATCTGGTTCGATGTCATATCTGGAAATGACAGTGGGGATCTTTAGTGATCGATGGACGACAATTACAAATACATTTCACACGACACATGAAACCACGAGCTAAATGTCCAGCCGATGGCCTTAGACATATACATATACACAGACATAGATATACGGACAGACAGACAGACAGACAGACAGACAGACAGACAGACAGACAGACAGACAGACAGACAGACAGACAGACAGACAGACATGGACAGACAGACATGGACAGACAGACATGGACAGACAGACATGGACAGACAGACATGGACAGACAGACATGGACAGACAGACATGGACAGACAGACATGGACAGACAGACATGGACAGACAGACATGGACAGACAGACAGACAGACAGACAGACAGACAGACAGACAGACAGACAGACAGACAGACAGACAGACAGACAGACAGACATGGACAGACAGACATGGACAGACAGACATGGACAGACAGACATTGACAGACAGACATGGACAGACAGACATGGACAGACATGGACAGACAGACATGGACAGACAGACAGATATGGACAGACAGACATGGACAGACAGACATGGACAGACAGACAGACAGACATGGACAGACAGACATGGACAGACAGACATGGACAGACAGACATGGACAGACAGACATGGACAGACAGACATGGACAGACAGACATGGACAGACAGACATGGACAGACAGACATGGACAGACAGACATGGACAGACAGACATGGACAGACAGACATGGACAGACAGACATGGACAGACAGACATGGACAGACAGACATGGACAGACAGACATGGACAGACAGACATGGACAGACAGACATGGACAGACAGACAGACAGACAGACATGACAGACAGACAGACAGACAGACAGACAGACAGACAGACAGACAGACAGACAGACAGACAGACAGACAGACAGACAGACAGAAGGAAAAGAAAGCTAACAAATGACTCACCCAATTTTCTTAAGTCGTGTTATTTGGTCTGGTGGAGCCTGCTGTAACAATCGTACAATAGCGTCAACAAGGTATGTTTGTTCGCTGCCATCATTGGACCAAGGATCAGGTAATGCCCCTTGTACCACGTGATCTCGCCCATCACCTGTATCATGGTTGATTTGAGTACAAATTCGACACATGGCCAACGGTCTGTATCTATAGAAATAAAGAGCTTAAGGGAATTCGGACGGCAATGCTTACATGTATTCCACCTTACCCATCCGGAAAAAGCGTATAATGGCCGCAAACGAATACATGACCGGCCCCAGATATTACCTTTGCTTCTTAAAGCAGCTCTCAGAGAAACACGTGTATTTCGCTGTTCTGTCGGCGCCTTTGCACGGCTTGTTCTCGCAAGACGCCGCCACCTCTCCGATCGGCTGCACAATGTCCAGGAGGAATTCCTTCCTGGCCATGTCGGCACAAAGATCACAGACAAAGACGGGCGGTTCCGTGTCACATTCACGAGCGGCAAACTGTGCGTCGATACAAAGTTTTGTTGTTATACCGTTGCAACCAGGGCGACTGCATTGTTTGTCATTCCAAGCGTCGTAGTAGAACTGACTATCATCCATAGCGCCAGCAAAGGAGAAGAAAATGTAGGCTTGAAAAGGGAAAAATAACCGACCCTTCGTCTCGTTAAATGATAAAGTAGTTAACAATAAAATGCTCGTTAATATTTCATAAAGAAAAAAGAAATGGCTGCCTAATTAATTAGATATAATATGAAAAGGAGAAATAAGAGAACCTGAAGGACACTTCATTGTCCGAAACGTCGCCTCTATGAATATACGTAAATACTCTTACTTAAGTATTTTACAACACATTGAAGTTTACTCATTTCTCCTTTTAGTATTATATCCAGTTCTTTTGAGAACTTAGCAGCTTCATATTTATTATTATTATGCCTAATTAATAGTTAATATAGTTAGAAATTGAGTTAGATAATTTTTTATTAAATTGCATTTGGAAAACTTTTCGCGCCCTTTTTTAGCGTTTCCTGATTGGTTCTCGTATTATTCTCTTGGTTTTGATTGGTTACATTTTCACATGTGAAGAACTAGTAATGAGCCGTACATACAGTTACAGTACTACTTACCGACATCAATAGACGGGTAATAATGAAAAAGAAGTTGAACTGAGGGTTGAAGAATCTCCGTTGGTCCATACGCCATGACGGCAAGCAGGTCAAGGCAGACATTTTTCTTGAAACGCATCATGGTTTCCAAGAATTTCGCATGTTCCTTTGCATCTTTGCAGTACAGCAACACAGACATGATGAGGGAGGAACACGACAGAGCAAAATAACTATCACTGTTATCTCCCTTCGAGAAAATACCTAGGAATGGGAGACATTGACTAACATTGAATACTAATCAAAGGGGTGTTTACATAATATAAAATAAAACATATTACTTTCTGCAATGTGAACACGCACAATTAAACAACCTATATGACTGACTCAATGACGCTACTTTTTCTTTTAACTTATGCTCTTCCATGAAAAATCTCATCTTTAACAACTATAAAATCCTTTACTCTTAATTATAGAAGCTTTACACATTAAGTTTAATAAACGTGACTTGAACTCTGCTCTTAGGGCTAGCAAAGAATTGACACTCTTTACTTAATTTCAATATTACACTTGTCACTCAGTTTCCTCGTGCTTTTCCTGTTTTCATGTCATCACAATGTCACACCTTATAATGGTCACAATGACAAGTAATTAATTAACATCTGTAATATAAATAGGTTTCCTTTTTCTTCTTTGTGGATGATGTCATCACACCTCATGTAACGTTTTTGTAATCACTTAGTCAGATGATGATTTTGTAATAAAATCGAAATATCACTTTTCAATAATCTCGTCTTGTTATTGACTCATATCTTGAGTTCTCAGGATGTCTTTATTTTTCCGAATATGTTTTATTTTATATTATTTGAAATTGTCAGATAGTTCTGGTTTTGGTTTTTTTTGGGGTTTTTTGGTGTTTACATGAAGGAGAGATTTCACCTCGCCTTTACATGGGAATATTCTAGCCCTTCGTGGAGGGCTAGCCCTTCTAGGAGGACTGACTTGTTTACCGAGTTGACAACATGTATTTTCCCACGTAACCCGCTGAATCCCATTTTCCCGCACAAGTTTTCAATTTAAAACCTACGTATGAACAAACAGAACTTGTGAAATAAAGATTTGTCTTAAAATATACGGGCGAAGGCCAACTTTGTCGCGTGTACGGAGCTTTGACTTGCCAGTCCTCCTAGAAGGGCCAGCCCTCTTGAGTGCGTTTACATGGAAAATGTCCAGCCCTCGTAGGCGAGAGATCCCGGGTAGTCAATAGCGAGATCTTGCCTTGGAGATCTTGCCTTCCTCTCATATAAACGAAAAGAAGAAAACTTCAATGTGTCGAAAAATACTTAAGTAAGAGTACTTACGTATATTCACGGATAACGTTTTTTCGTTCTTTCTTCATCTGACCTGAAGAAGGACACATCGTCCGAAACGTCGTCCATGAATATACAGTACGTAAGTACTCTCTCTTAAGTATTTTTCGACACATTGAAGTTCTCTTATTTCTCCTTTTCATATTATATCCAGTTCTTTTGAGAACTTAGCAGCTTTCATATTTATTATCTAAACATTGGTGCGAGCGCACAGTCAGATTCTATTGAAGCGCTATTTCGTCGCATAACAGAGATCTGCCTCAAGTGGTAAACGTTCCAAAATTGCGTTGCGATTCTCGTTCATCGTGTGACGAAGTCATTTTTTACACTCAACGAGTCGCACCCGAAATATTTCTCGATGCGATGGCAATGAAGGTTGGCAGAACAGCCACAGAACATAGTCCGAGGGCAATTTCTCATTGCCAACGCAAGAACAAAACTTAAACCTGGTTTTCACGAGTGACGCAAACACAAACACAAGCACAGGAGCTATATCTTGCGTTGCGTTACCAGTCGTCAATCTTTCTGCAGATTCTGCCATCTTGTACTAATTCGCACGACAGCGTGCGGTTACACGATGGAATTAGATTTCCAAAACTCCGTTGTGCTTGCGTTGTGTTCGGTTTTCACGATCACAACGCAAGCCAAAGCATAGCTTCCTTGTGCTTGCGTCGAGCCTTAGTGTTTTCACTGTGAAATAAGGACTCTTGCACGTGCTTGCGTCAGTGCTTGTGTTTGCGTCGAGCCTGTTTTCACTGTGAAATAAGGACTCTTGTGCTTGCGTCAGTACTTATGTTTGCATCCAGCCTGTTTTCACTGTGAAATAAGGACTCTTGTACTTGCGTCAGTGCTTGTGCTTGCGTTGAGCCTGTTTTCATTGTGAAATAAGGACTCTTGTGCTTGCGCTTGTGTATGCGTCCAGCCTGTTTTCACTGTGAAATAAGGACTCTTGTGCTTGCGTCAGTGCTTGCACTTGCGTCCAGCCTGTTTTCACTGTGAAATAAGGACTCTTGTGCTTGCGCTTATATGCTTGCGTTTGCATCGAGCCTGTTTTCAGGTCATTCTCACCAAGTAAAATTGGAAGCAGATAGCCACACAGAATGTTCATAATGTAACCATGGAGAGAGCTGCTTATTGTCGCCATGCTTGTTGTCAAGGTGATTGGCAGATCGTTGAGCCAGTTCTCTGGCAGAAATGGAACCAGCGAGGTCATAATATGAAGAATTGTCAAGCCACATTCTAAAATGACCAACGAATATTAAAAAAACATATTGAACTTGACTCAGATTAAAAAATGAATATTACACAGTATATATATTTTTCATTTGAAAAAAAAATGATATTCACTTCATCACATTTGGGAATTTTACATATCCGTAATATCTGGGTCTTCCTGAGCAAAATCATAATATATCTTGTCAGCCGAATATTTCATCTTCATGGAGTTTTTCGCTGTTAAAGTTACTGGATGTGATATCACAAGAGACATTCCAAACCAGCTTTCTTTTGTTACTTGCCACAAAAATGCCTCTTGTGACATCACATCTGATAACTTTAACAGCAAGAAAGTCCATGAAGATGAAATTTTCGGCTGACAAGATATATTATGATTTTGCTCAGGAAGACCCAAATATTACAAATATGTAAAATCCCCAAATGTGAGATACATGTATTAAGCCCCAGTAATCAGGCCACAAGACACCCACTATATTTCTCAACAGTGGCATTAATTCAGTGGTAAATCTTTACCTTCATGACCTTCTCCGACATTCTCAATGACTTGCAACAGATCCACCAGAGGCGTGAATAATGCTGTGTATTCCAAATTTGGAATATCCTGATGGTTAAAGGAGCCTCCATCATCACTGATCAAAGGAGGTGTTTCTTTAGCCAAACTATGAATGCACAAGCAAGTAACGTGAGCTAACAATGCAGGATACAGTTAGATGAACATTTGATGTGATAACTTGTGACAGGAATCAAACCGGTAACCTGCATATAGTGACTGCTGCATAGGAAGTACATATATCAATTGAACCAGCACATCATTGTAACCTTCGCTCTCCATCTGAGTCTTGGTAGCTCAATGGTTAGAGCGTCTCACTGGCAATCAGAAGGTTACAGGTACTGGCAATCAGAAGGTTACAGGTACTGGCAATCAGAGGGTTACTCAGAAACATTTTGTGAATATTTGAGCTTGACGAATGTCCATGCATTGTTTGTCTGCTGCAAGCTCCCATACTCACTACATCAGTGTGTATATATAACATGAACTCTACCTTAGCAATATATGATGAAAATATTTTAAATAGTTTGTCACATCACTTGCGGATGGAAGAGGATAGGTTTTCTCCTCGATGCGCTTATAAATTTGACAAAGGCCATGGACTCTGGCTCCAACTAAATAAAATAAAAACCTGAATATTAATACATTTGTGTGACATGTTGTGCTTCATATAGGCAGTGTAGAAATATAAATCAAAAACTCTAAAAGGTTGGTGTGCAAGGGCGTAAGGAGGTGCTGTGATCACATCGCTGTGGGAGTCCTTTAGCTCACTACCCTTGTGGCAGTTTGAGCACTCTGGCCCCATGAGCACTTCACATTATCTGGATGTTCTTCCCACAAGTGGTTGTCAATGACAATCACAAGTGTATAAGTATATTATTAAGAGCATTTTATTGTTAACTACTCATCTAGATTGTTCAAACACAAGAGAGAGAGAGAGAGTTTGGGAGAATTTGAAAGTTTATGTGAACCCGAGCCGCAGGCAAGGGTTTACATAAGTATACTTTCGAATTCGACCAAATTCTTCGTCACAACTGTGTTTGCATTGCCTGATATAAACACGGTAACTTACCAATCACAGCGTGCCTAAGACACGCCTTATCTTATTGAAGTTGCATTTTTCGCAACTGGTCCCGGTTTGGTCTTAAAATGTATGTATTCCAACACTCGAAATTTTCCTTCACCATAAATCCTTTCAACATGTAGTTTGATCGAGTGAAATGCCAAATATTACCTAAATATTACGGTATATAAATATATACCGGTATATATATTATATATATATATATATATTATATGTGTAATACAGTCTGTGACAGAATGTACCACTGTCTCCTTTTGATTGGCTTTGTCCAAACTTATTTTGAACAGCCAATCAAATGGCAACACGCGTGTCCGAACTTGTTAAACAGCCAATCAAAAGGCAACACAGATGAGTGCCAGTTGCCGTGCAGAAAGGTCTATTATCTAAGCCTATTAAGGGCTACCCCTTGCAGTTTCAAAATATTTTTTTAAAATTATTTTCACAAATCATTTTTACTTTCCTCATTGGCCAACTTTCAAGCACTTCAGTAGTAACACCTCAGTACTAGGCACAATTCAGAGATAAATTAAAAGATGTTTTGATTTCTAATAATCAAAATAATTAATGCTTCTAACTTTTGACCCGTTTGTCTGTCGCATATAATACGTAAACAACAATGGCGTCACAGCTTGATAAAACTTGAAGAACACTTCTCAACTTAAACTCCTTTGTCAACAACGGGCGTTAAAATCCTATAGCCAGTGTCAAAATAAACGTCTTATACTAAACCTCTTTAGTTTATAATTCAACGAGAACATGATAAGAACAGTCGTCTGTACAAATGCATATAGGAAAGTTGTGCTTTTAGAATTGCTGGGTATTTAAATACATGTTACAATCAAAGGCAGTCAAAAGCCAACGATGCATTTTGAAAAAGGCTCTACAGCTGGTCGAGTATGTGCGAAGGTTTTAAAATTGAACAAGTGTCAACAAGCCACTGAAAATAATTTGGGCTTTAATTATTTTAAAATTGCAGTTATATATTGAAGACAAGCCGGTGTTGTGGTCTCATACGGAATTAATCAATATTAAAATACACGACGAGTTGACACATGTTGCCGATATGAATCGCATTTGAGTGATTTGAAGATGCGAGCAGATTTCAAATTTGAAAAACGGTAAAATGACGGAGCATAGAATTCTTTAAAATACACTTAATGGGACACAATATTTTGCATGATTGAAATCACCTGCCGGTGAACGTTCAACCGTTGATTAAATAAAATACGAGGATTCGATCAAAGTTTAATACATTATATACACCCTTTCGCCGGTAAACAAAGCACACGATGATATAAAAACAGCTGTCTCTTACATTGTTCGGCCTTTGTAGACCTTCCACCAGACATGCAAGCTTGAATTTTTCCCCGTTTCTCTCCCTTGTTCCAGCCAACGACGGCAGATACAATTTCCTTTGTATAACCAATTTACAAGATATTAAAACAATTACCAGAAAGCGAAGAAAGACAACACCGACCTGTGTAAAGGCTATAATTGAAGGCCATTAAAGGCCCCTGGTAAAATCAAAGCCCACATTCATTCAGGATAAAGACGGTTTTTAATCTACATTGAAGTCATTGTCTTGCGTGGAAAATTCCACCAGAGAACAGCCGAAAACTCGGCAACAGATTGTACTGTCTTTCCTGCAACAGTCACCTGTTATTAATTAATATATGCAAGATGATTTTTTGATAGATGACTTGTCAACAGTTTGAAGATTGACTTCCTTTTGAGGATTGGGGGAAGGGCCCACACACGGGGGGCAAATTAAGCCGGAGAAGCTTGGCATCCTGTCAGAGGACAAATAGCTTCTTGTGTGAAGAATTTCAGGCCCTCTACTGTCTACTGTCTAGCCACAAAACCCAGAATTTCTGCACTTACTGTATAGTTCCCTTGTTCATGTTTATTTTATTGATTCAACAACAATGAAAAATATATAATGCTCTACTGACTTGTTCATATACAGCATAAAAGCAACTAGCTAACACATGCATAATTCATCAACACCAATGAACATTTTCACGTCTCTAGACAACAATAACATTTTTGTTTTAAATAATCTGGAAGAACATTTAATATTAAATAATAATGAACCCGGATTCAAACCATTTGAAGAACCAATAAACAAGTATACAGTACTGTATATCGAATCAGGTTCTTCACAAATTGGCCTGATCCTAGGGCATTTTCACCGACCCTCTAATGTAGATCGAGGCAAAATGTCCTGCATACAAGGTAATTTCCATGTGATAAAACACTTCAATTTGTAGTGATACTGAGATACGACCAAAATAATGATAGTTATTGTATTGATGTATATCCATGTGGACAGCAAATCAGAGTAAATCCCAGCGGACTATCTCTTTGCCAACTGCCATGTGGTCTCTTTTTCATCGGTAGAGTTTCCCGATCCTGCTTGTGACAATATCCCTTTGCTCCTTGATGTTGGGAGAAACATGTTATCAAGGACATGTGTCAATCATGTACAGTCCATTGCATCAGGATCAACAACTGGTTTTGCATGAAGTTCATTCTGGTGTGTCGATGTATGTGCTTCTATTCCCTGTGAGTCATCTTTGTCATTTCTTGAACACTCTTGGGATTCAGATGCCACATCGGTTACACCCTCTGGTCTGTTTTCCACATTGTCATCTACGGTGGTCCCTTGTGATCCCTCGCCTATTTCAAAATATACACCAAGCTGTACGTTACATACAGTATATCCTATCAAGTCATAGTGTATGTTCTACAAGCCATGGATACGCATGGGTGGCTCTTACAGGAAAAAATCCTCAAAAAACTCTTTTTTTGAAAACAATAAAGTTTAAAAGTTTAAGTATTTTTGAATAATCCGAGCATTTTGCACCTCAAACTTGAACTTAAACACATAGTGGAACGATGATATTGAACTTTGTGTCTAATTTCTAGGATTTGTCATTTTTAGTGGTTGTGGGATTTTATTTTTGTGATATATTGAAAACTATATAGCAGCCATTTACACAAAAATTCCACTGTGTATTTACGTATTGTAGATTTGTGCAAGGAACTAGGATTTTTTAGTTTAGACTATGCTAACACAAGTTATAAGCTTTTTACTAGTCTGATTACCTGGAACCTTTTTCTATCTCTTTCTTCAGGATTGAAAAAATATATGAAAACATTGACATGCTTGTTTGATTCTAGTTCATTGCATAGCCCCATTATGTCTGATAGTATCTCCAAAGTTTCATAATCTCACCATATATATTTTTTGAGATATTACTGTAACTTTACTGCAGCCTATATTTTGTTTTCCAGAAAAGGCGAGGTCAGAATTAAGTCTGTGGATCTTGTGCAATTTAATAAATTTAACAAACTTTTTTTGTTGAATGTGTTGAGAACCTTATTGCTTCTACCCAAAAAATCAGAAAAGAGTGTCTATAGAGTATAGTGTCTATAAAAAAGCTACCAAAAATGGCCATTTTTTCCTATCAAAGCCACCTTAAAGAGGCTTTGTAAAGTACAAAAGGATGAAGTCATTTTAAAAAGTATTTTACTGTACCTAGGTCTGCACTAGTTTCAACATTGTCTTCTCTTTTAAAGAATACTCGAACCATATCCAATGCTTTTTCAGTGTGACACATGTATTTCAACGTCTTGCTATTGACAACCTTACCATCGACCACTTCACCTTTTATTCATGAAACAAATAACCAAAAAATTATGATTATACTTTAAAGATAATATCTGTGAAAGAGCAAAGATTAAAATGGCACTACAGAACAGTTTTAGCAATTTAACTGAAACTACAAACCTTGTTCTTCAAATATTATGTTTGTACCAACACAATCTACAAAACAAGTGCATAATAAATACTTATTTACTGCTACTGCCAAACAGTGTGTTTTGTGGCCCATCACAGTGTGTTTTGTGGCCCATCGAGGGGCTACAAAATACACTGTTTCCCAAGGTAGCAGTAAATAAGTGTTTTGTTATATACCAAGTGTTTTGTTATATACCAAGTGTCAAGCAACAACAAAAAATGTTGAAGAAAACAAAAGTATTTTTACTGGTAACAGGTAACAATGGTTTTATTACCAAGCAAAGATTCTTTAAAAAGATATTTTTACAAAGCAAAGATCAGAAGGTCAGAAAAGCTAATTTAAATGAATATAAAAGAATATTTAATTTGTGTGCCATTAGGAAAGCGGTCTATAGCAACAAATCATCTGGTACCATCATAGCTCCCACGAAAGAGCATCTTATCGATTTGCAGAATTGGTTCCTCTGTGTCAACACCCTAGGAAAATAGCACAACTAAATATGTTAGAGTTACTAACACAAGGATGTGTGTCTGGAGGTTTTACATGGTTCACATGAATGTCAAATATATGCATATGAAAAATCTGACTGCCTAACCGGGCATGTCGAATCTGAGGTCTCTGAAACAACGCATCGGCGCTCTAACCATTTGAGCTAATGAGACACGGTCAGAACAGTCAAACATCATATACATATTTGTCACTTATTTTGGCTAGCTTACACTTTTGGGGTTGATTTGCACAAGGCAAACTTCAATGCCCAGTTGCCAGGAGAAGTTAACGTGCTTATTTATTGGGTTGGCCTGTTCAGCTTTGATTAACCAGGTTGACTTAGTAATCAACTACCCTCTTATTGTGTTTTTTAGTAAAGTAACCATGCTTAACGTAATCGTACACCTTTGGGGTTAAAACACTGGTTTTATAGTAGAAACTTACAACGCGTGACAGCTACTAGTACTAGACAATTATTAATTACCAAGATTTTACAATTCGTTGGGTCGCATTTTTTCAAATATTCCGTGTCTATAATTCCAGATAGATGAACAACCACCAACTGCTCCTGTATCAAAAAATATAAAACGTTAAAGTTCAAATTATTCAGTCATCAACAACATGATTTTATGTGGCAGTCTTCAGTTATGAGATAAATGAATTTACTATCAGTCCATACCTCTTCTTCCCACTCGCTGTCGTCGACCACGCAGTCCTTGCTCATGTTTTTACTAACATAAACAAAACTCAATTCATGTTTTAAAATTTAAACTTATGTTTACGATGCTTCCATGGTCATTGCTCTAGACTGTATAGTCTTTTAAATTTGAACCTGCTGACCACATTGAAATCGACTTGATCCGGAAGTAAGCCAATGAATGACGCCCCCGGAAGTATCAAATAAATGTTACAAATACTACATAATATAATATTCCACCTGTATTTGGGTCGAATTCTTTGTAAAATCTATGTATCAGACTAGTACAGCAAGACAGCAGGGTATTGCAAGTGATTTATCGGCTCGCTTAAATATACAGTAGTACAGTGATGTTGAGAGGAAGTGTAAGTATTTTCCCAATTTCCACTGGATTGTTGAATGTAGTTGTTTTTGTCTCAATTGTTTATATTTAATGAAAACACGTTACGGTAGATTGAACAGCAAATGGAAACCTTTTATATTCGACAGTTTATTAATAAAGCTTTGTTTAATACTAAACGCGAGTTTCAGGCGCAAAGTTTTTTATGTTCTCAAATTCTCATTGCAGTAGGATCAGAACTCGGATAATTTTTCAACCAGTTTATCTTGTGTATTCTTTCGAAAATGGGGTGCATATTGACAATTCTCATTGTTTTGAAAACAATCTCTCACACCACAACAAAACTCGAAGGTGGCAGCAATAGTTCTTGAGATTTTATGGAGAAAATAAAAATAAATTTGGTTTTAAAGTCTTTGATATTAATTTAACAATGGCTGAACTTTTATGCATGTACACCTGTCAATCGAACACTTGGTCACCCTAACGCCTGCAGCTGTGCAAGCAAGTTGATACCGACAGAATATTAAACATTTTAGATTGAAAGTGTTTTAATTAATTTTAACGTTAAATGACTTGAAATGTGGAAGACATATTTTTTTAATAATTCAAGATGTGATGATGTTCATAAGGTGAGGGGTACCAGATACATTTTATATCTTGTAAACAGAATCCTGTAAATATTCAAGTAATTGGGAAATACAAATTGGTGGTTCAAGGCCTCTGAATTAATTAAGCAAAGATTTTGTTGTGACTTGTTGTATTTGTTTTGTAAAATATTAATCACAAGCCTTTTACAATTGATACAATTTTCCATTAAATAGTTTCAATGTATGGGAAAACATGTTAACTAAGCAGGGTTTCCAATAGAATTAGCCGCCAGCCGGTGGAAAACCACCAGCTGTATGCCATTTGCCACCGTCTACTTTGAGGAATTTTTCAAAGGATACTAGTTAAATTTATATATTGCTATGGCCGCATTGTGCCGCCTGTAATAATGTCAAACACCTCCTGATGGAAATTCTATTGGAAATCCTGATTAAGGCTGTTGCCAACCAAATGGACGGGTGTAAAACATTCTATTGATACTAGGGTAGAGCACTTGATATCTTGGATAGAGTGGATGTATTGTATACAATAGTTGTTGAGCTTAAATTTGTTTGCGTTTCACACTGCTAGACTTTCTTCAGACAACTTACAACATATATGGTATCTATATAAACAGAAAGGAACTTAATTATGTATTTGTTCAATTGAAAGCTATTTTTGATGTTGTATTTTTGTGTTAATAATTTTTTTTAAAGTTGATATTGATCTACAGTATGTTTAAAAAACATTTGCAACAAAAATTACTTTTTATATCAAAGTACAGCGTAGTATTTTGTACCGTTGTGCTACCAACACCCCCATGAACAGAATGAATGAATGAATGGTTTTATTAAAATATCTGAATAGCAGCTAAAAAGCTGAATTGCACAGAATTTGGCTATTACAGTAGTTATATATACATATATATTTATACTTAACTAAAACAGGAAATCATATCTATTACACTTGTATAAAAAGCTAATGTAAATGTTTAAGATAAAATACCATAGGCAAGAGACAAAAGTTAGATAATTACACAAACAAATGGTGACAAAGAATCATTAAAATCCACAATACTTTAAGGGATGATCGAAGCTCTTATGAAAATCAAATCAGATTCAAAACAGTGTCATATCAGATTTGGAAGAATTTGAAAATTGGCCCTGAAAATAAGTGGGGGAATGGTTCTCAGTCCCCAACCCCATGGTAATACCCCTGTATAATATAGTGATCCATTTTGGCAAAAAATTTAAAGTGTCTACTCTATACACATTTACATAATACATTACTAAGCAAT
Source organism: Chrysogorgia sp. JL179-B06 (assembly GCA_035772405.1). Lineage (NCBI taxonomy): Eukaryota > Metazoa > Cnidaria > Anthozoa > Scleralcyonacea > Chrysogorgiidae > Chrysogorgia > Chrysogorgia sp. JL179-B06. Next base: position 4,189,671 of record JAYKKM010000450.1, on the reverse strand, counting down.
AACATTTATTTATACCATGCAAATTCAACTTTGAGGTTTCAAATGTGCCTAATTATTTATTCAATTCAATTATTTTCAAATGCACCACATTATTTAGAATACAAGTCCAGCGGACGTGAATTATGGATATGGTGATGGAGACCGCCACACAAGAGTACACTACACTCGCAATCCAACGTTTTTCGAGAAAGTTGGAAATAGTTTTTGCGGTGCTATCTTTGGCATCGTCATTGTGATTGCAGCATTTCCTGTCCTTTATTACAATGAGGTGAGAAGGTTTTGGTTGTATTGGAGGAATACCAGTAGATTCAATGCAACGGTTAGACATTGCATCTCTCTCAGATTGTGTTAGCTTACAGCTTAGTTGGAGACTAATGGTACGTGGAACTCACCATAGTTAATATAACCCACACTCACTAAAGCGTTCTTTGCCTTGCAGGGACGTGCTGTTAAAACTGCCACTGCTTTAGACGAAGGTGTGAAATATGTTATACACGTTGACAATCCTCGCGTTATTCATCCTGCAGAGGATGGAAGACTGGTGCATTTAACAGGGAAACTTCAAACAGACACGGTATAAGTACAAAAATACCAGTATATATATATACAATGTGCTGCCTATTTAGATTATTATAAGCTTTTAGCCTATTGACTCAAGACTTCATATCCAGGCATCAAGAAATCAAATAGTTTCGAATATTTCTCCTTCAAAACTATCAAATAAACTTTTTTGTAAGGCTTTTTGCGAGTTTTAGAGATGAAAAAATAGATAGAAAATACCAACAGACTTATATGCTAAAGTATGTATAAAACACAACATGTTTAGCTAAATTATTTATCGAAAATTGGATGTTGTAGTGGGTTGTTTACAATGCCCGACTAGCGCCAGTGAAACTTTACGTAAGCGAAAATCTTGAAGTAGTAGCCTTGTTTTTATTTCATTTTTGGAAAATATTTTATATATTTTAATATTATAATTAAACCTGTATATAACATTCTATTACTTGCTACATGTAGGTTTTGTCAGACACCGATTATCAGATAGCCATGAAAGCCGTGAAATTGAAAAGACAAGTGGAAATGTTCCAGTGGGTTGAACATAAAAATGAAAGGTGCAGAGTTTCGTATTAAGCAACAAATACTTTCAACCTTCTTTAAGTCCCAGTAAAATTCTTTGTATTGGTCTTCAAACATTTCTTATAGTACTAGTTGGGAGAAGTTGTTTGTAAAACATGTCAGAATTTATCTGCCAAAATAAATTGAGTTTTTCATTTCCTAACAATGTGTCATTGACAAGTTGGTTCGCATCTCCGTTCGGCGATGTAATCTACTTTATAATGTACACACTGTACGCCATGCGCACCTATTTTTACTGCATTTCGTCGGACGTTGCAGTGGACAATACTTTTTGTCCCTTTTGAGTTTATTCCCAGGATAAGGTTACCCTATTTATCTGAGACAGAGGCTCATGTTTTAAGCGTTCGACTATTCAGTTTATCAGTCTTAGGTAAACGGAAAACCCAACTGATAGGGGTTCCGCGGGACTACGATTTAAAGTCGTTTTCCAAGAAGACCCGAAAGTCTTACCATTTGCTGGTGTTGTTGCAAAGGCAGCACTTTCTCCTCAATTATTTTTAAGACCCTGAGTGGTGGTCCGACTCAGGATTTGAACCTGTGAACCACTCATAGACATGTGTGGTAACCACTATAGACCACAACAGCTGGTTAAAGCATGTAATTTTAAAACTCTAGCACAGCTTATTAAATCTTTCTGTAGGAAATATCAAGAAGGTAGCGAAACGAGAGTGGAAACGACCTACTCTTACAGTAAGTGAAAGTTTGAAACCAAACGACATGAAAACGTCAGAGTTCTCACACATTATTTCGGTTGTATACACCAACCTCGAAGGTATAATTGTTGTTTAAAAGAAGATGAGACAACAGGGAGTTATCATGTTGAACTAAATAATCCTTCATAAATAATCCTTCGACGAGAAATGACAAGAAAAAGCGACGAAAAACACAAGACGAGGGCCAAAATACTTATAGAAATGTGAAGTTGATTTGGAAATGTATTAGTAAATAAATTAAGGTTTTGCTGCCAATACTCAGAAAAAAACTCTGAGCACCAGACAGGACTCGAACCCGACCATTGAGCCACTGGAACTCAGATGGCAGGGCAAGGTTAATCGTTAATTACGGTATTTAAACCTGGGACTAGTCGTGCCATGTATTCACAGGTAGTTGTTGGACTACAAGTCGTGTTGTGACAGTCAATTTCCACTCAAATGTTGTTAGTTAAGTTAGTTGTAGCTTGAAGCCTTAATCTTGCCCAGCCATCTGTGTTCCAGTGGCTCAATGGTTAGAGTGTCTGACTAGCATTCAGAAGGTTGCGGGTTCGAGTCCTGTCTGGAGCTCAGAGTTTTTCTGAGTATTGACAACTTAACACAGCTTGCACAGCAAAACCTTTATACAAACAAGTATAACAAAGTTCGATAACAAATCCAAATATTTGTACCACGGATATCAAAAGATTCCCTCATCAAAATATTCCACGCTGATGAATTGATGGTGCATGTTCAAGTATTGATTCAAACAATGCGGTTGCACTTTTTTAGGAAAAGAATGGCGCTCTGGTATAGTGAACAGCGCAACATTTGACAGAGGCCAAGCTCACGAAAACCCGAGGTAAAAGGTTCCGTCATGCAGAAGTGTGTCCTCGGATTGAATAAAATGTGTGTTTCTATTTGGTTTAAAGTAAATATGCAGTGAAAAATTCAGTTTGAAACAAACTCTCTTATTTGCAACAACTCGTTTTTCCACAGCTCAATGGTGGTTACGTCCAGGCAATTTGAAGCCGAGCATGTTTATATTGGAGCATACGAACTATCAGAAGGTACTGTATATACCCTACACCTAAAATAGTACACCTCTATAAGTACACATTCATTGAGCATGACTTTTATTTTTAAGGACTCGTTGACCGTATCGATAATTTCAAGACACTTCGTTTGACCGATATTCCCCCGAGGCATGACGAACGATTGTCTCATATCCATTTGCAGGATGGGATTTTGTACCATTCACGTGAGCCGATGCGACCAGAGGTAAATGTGGACAATAGGCAACGAATGGGAACTTAGTGGTACGACGTAGTCGAGCCAAGCAGACGTCGACCAACCAGGGGCTCTGGAAGCATCGGGTGTCCGCAGTTTCTGGTCTGTAGTTCTACATATAAGAACGACACCCACAATGTATTTTAGCAAATATTAAACCGAAATTGATAATTGGTGTTGTTGCGAAGTACATCTTTTCGTATAAAAATACATAACTATTTTACATAATTATTATAAGGTGATGCATTGTATCCAACGAACAGCGACGCAGACATTTTGGAAACTATCTGTAACTCTTCACAAATTGTTTAGTACATTGTTCAATAATAAAAGTTCTTGAAGTTATTGTGATGTGATCTTGTATGTTATGTATAATATATAGTTATCTAGTATATTATCTGAAGAGCGTGGCCCTGTTTATGGCATTCTTTGTGCTTCGTAATCTTCACTGGTTGCCGGTGAGATCAAGGATTGTTTTTAAGATACTGATAATTACTTTCAAGGCTTTGCATGGCCAGGCGCCTGTTTATATTACTGATTTGCTAACTAAATATAAACCTACTCGTGCTTTGAGATCATCTGACCGAAATCTGCTACTTGAGCCAAAATCCAAAACGGTGACTCATGGAGACAGAACATTCTCGGTTGCAGCACCAAAAACTGTGGAATTCATTACCACAGGAAATTAGAAGCTTTGATATGTTAAGTAGTTAGTCAGCACTTCTTTTTTACAATTAATAGTTTTTTGTTCATAGTGGTAATATATGTAGTAGGCTTTATCTTATAATGAAACTGTAATTCGTTTTATAAGTAAAATTAAGAGCATTGAGACTATTGTATAATGCTCCTAATACGTCTTTTATTATTATTATTATTATTATTATTCTGAGACGCAGGACACCCACAATTTTGAAAAGCTTCCAGAGCCCCTGCAACCAACTGACCATAAACGTGCCTTTTATTGGGTTAAAGAGTTGCAGCAAAGGGAAAACGTAAATCTTATAAAGGCTGGTTCTCATAGTCGTCCCGATTGTCTGCGTACTTTGCGCTGCACGATCGTCTGTACGACTCGGACGATTATATGTGACCTAGCCTTAACGTTCATATTGATTTTTCTTACACTTGGTTAATTGCTATTGTTCTTTTGCATTTTTTAGGTTGGTGATTTGAGAGTGAAGTTCAGCTACGCGGGGTACTGTGGTAAACCTGGACCACATGGGGAAGCAATGACGGTACTATATTTATTTATTTAGCTTCGCCTCTAAAAAATACATAGAAGAAGCAGGGTCACCACAACAATTAAACACCAATTACAGTGGGCCCTTACGAAAATAAAATAATAACTAATAACAGCAAGTTATGGGTTCAGTGAGGCTTCGCGATGTGTTGAACGTTAGGCAGACAGTTTTCCAAGTTCGAGGATCGTCAACATTGTAACAGGATAATAGAGCATTATTATAATAGTCTAATAGTGACTTCTTAAATTTTAAATGATCTAGCCTTAAGTGTTCAGGGAGAGAGTTCCAAGTCCTAGTTGTTCTAATAAGAAATGAGCGATTGAACGTAGATACATTTACGTTGACGGAATGAGATTGCATTGACATTTGCGGAGGATCTAGTAAGCCTTATGGGAACAAGACGTTCGGATAAGTTCGGATAGGATATCGCTTGATATAGGTACAATGCCATTGATGGCCTTAAAGAAGAACAGTAAGTCGAGATACTCGTGCCAGTAGGAAAGTGGTTGTATAGTTTTGTAGAAACGAGTCTGTCTCGCACATAAATGGTAGCTTCAAGATAAATTTTGATGCTCGGCGTTGGATGCACTCGACTGTTCGTTTGATAAGCTCGATTGACTGCGGGGACCAGACTTGGGTGGCATTGGCCAGAACAGGTCGCACAACTGCCAGATACAATTTCATACTGATTTCAAGTTATATTATAGAGGTATTCCTCTGATATCATGAGAAATGAGGCGATAGCTGAGTTCTTTAACCAACTTTGAGATGTCTTGATCAAACACGCCTTTCAAATGTATAATGTGGCGGCATCTCAACTAATTGATCCATATGTAAGGTGAACGCCGGGTTGAAAGTTGTCGAAATTCTATGTTTATGAAGATCATATTTCCAAACCAACGTCTCAGTACGATTTTCCTTTGTGTTTTCCTCGTAAATTTTTAAGAAGTTTGAGGTAAATCAAAAATGCAATGCTTGTGAAAGTGTTTGTTCTATCTCTTTAGGTGAGTATCGTCGCCAAACAACAAGGGCATAGGCTGGGAGCATACGAAACTGGATCTGGTTATTCACTGGAACTGCTTTATCCTGGTACAATGTCTGCTCAGGTACGTACGCTGCTTACAATTGTACACTTAGCTCTTTCTCCACAACTCCTTTTCAACAACCTCTTTCTCCAGCAACTTCTCAGCCTTTTCCCATCTTCATTCCATAGCAAATCTTCGAATCCGAGCACGCCTCCAACGTCATGATCTCGTGGGTTCTTCGCGGAGGTGGCTGGCTTATGATGTTCATTGGCTTTTTAATGATGACCAGTATAATAACTACATTGGGTAGGTTTTCTGTCACGAAGATCAAAGGACATTCGCAACAAAAATTAAGTTTGTCTAATATGAAAGAACTCGTAAAATGATAGAGTAACACCTTTTACAACTTTTCCATATTTTACTTCGTTTTTGAAATATTTCAGTTTGTTTGATATGTAAATGAGATGGTCTCTGACGTCAGGTGGTAGAGAATTTTCAATAATTTAAAAAAGTCTTATATCTCAGTGATTGCTAAGTTTACAACGTTCATTATCATGAGGAGTTATTATACGCACATTTTCAAGTAAATTTGTGGAACAAACTTGAAGATGTAACTAATATTTTAATGAGTGAACACCTGACGTCAGAGACCATCTCATTTACATATCAAACAAACTGAAATATTTTAAAAACGAAGTAAAATACGGAAAAGTTGTAAAAGGTGTTACTCTATCATTTTACGAGTTCTTTCATATTAGACAAACTTAATTTTTGTTGCCAATGTCCTTTAACGAGTAAGTACTCGTGTGGTGTGGCTTTCCATTTTATCAATCAATAAAGTATACACGCCCCAATCATATCCCTCTCTCCTTTTTCCAGTCTCTTGGATTCCAATTGTCCGTGACGTAATTGGACTGGGCGTGACCTTGGCTTGTGTTGCCATGGCGACGTCATTCTCGTTGATCGTCATCGCCATTGGGTGGATACGATTTCGACCCGTGTTGGCGATCTCGCTGTTGGCCCTTGCCGCTGTGCCGTTTATCATTTCAAGACAAAAAGCAAAATCCGACAAGAGGTCCACGGAGAAGTCTTGAAGAATCGAGATCAACTCATTCACATTTAAAAACGCGTATACACTTAGATTAAAAATACTTTTTAAATTGTTAAAAAAGACTTTAGTCTGTTAAATCTTCAGCATTTTAAATGTTTGAATTTTTAAAAGAGTCGATGGAGGAAAAATGATTAATAAAGATACTTCGATTGACTATTTGCACGAATAAAAATACAGCATTTTTGCAAGTTATACCAGTACTAGTAAAATAACCTACAGTACACGTAAATAACAGTCCTTAAGATTTACTATAAGATTTAAATAAATCCCACACATGCGTTTTACGGACTGTTATTCTCCTTGAACGTTGTGTCCACTGCTACACTAGTATTTTATAACACCAATTTATTTATATTATTATTTTATACCACGTCATTTAAATCGTTAGTACGCGTAAGCGTTTAACCCGGTTCTCGTGGTCAAAGAAGCAGGACACGGATAGTGAAAGGACCAGACCTACGAACTAAAATTATACTTAATCATTAATTCCCCCAAGACAAACGTACTTGGTCTCCATAAACTCTTCAATGCCGTACTTGGAGCCTTCTCTTCCTATTCCAGATTGTTTAACTCCTCCAAATAAAGCTCCTTCGGTCGATATCAATCCTTCGTTGATGCCTACCATCCCCACGTCTAACTCTTCCATTACTCGCCAGACTTGACTGATATTCTGAGAGAAAACGTACCCTGAAGAAGTATATTAAGTATTAACAGCTTATTGGCCAAGCGAAATATGGGGCGGACATTTTTATACGGGAGGTCGTATATCTATGACTTGGCTAGCGTGTATTTATTAAATTCACTTTCTTCCTTAGTTTTCCAAGTAAAGATGAACACATTTTCTACGGTGTTATTCTCTCAAATCACCTGCTAGTCCAAATTTTGTCCCATTTGCCATTTCAATAGCCTGTTCTTCTGTTGTAAATCTATCACCAAAAACGTAACACAAAGCATTGAGGAATTACGACTTGAAATGAAAACATCGATATTCATTTTCTTTTCAAAAACAATTGGGATAATGTAACCTTCACTCATCATCTTAGTCCGTGTAGCTCAATAGTTAGAGCATATCACTAGTTATCAAAAGGTTACAGGTTGTACACATATGTAACCTTCACTCATCATTTTAGTCCATGTAGTAGTTCAATAGTTAAAGCATCTCATTGGTCATCAGAAAGTTACAAGTTGTACGCATTCCTTCACTTATCATCTAAGTCCATGTAGCTCATTTATGGTTAGAACATCTCATTGGTGATCAGGTTACCTTCACCCAAACATTTCCGTAGTGTAAGTCTACTGATACCGTAAGATATCGTAGTGTAAGTCTACTGTAGAATGACAAACTGGCACCTTATTACTGGAACAATAGGACCAAATGTTTCTTCCTGACTCACAGACATGTCATTAGTTGCTTCAGACAACACTGTTGGCTGAAAAAATGATCTTCCTAAATCATGTCTCTTTCCTCCGTACACTGCCTTAGCGCCATGTTCCAAAGCATTCGCTATATGCCGTTCCACCTTTAGAAATACGAAAAATATATGTCTTCAAATACGCAATGTTGAAGAAAACTAAACTAGTAAACTGACTTTATTTTCTAAATAACCTTATAAAATGCATTAAAACAAAACAAATTAATGATTAACGAGTGTCTGTTGTGTCATCATCATCATCATCGTCATCGTCGTCATCGTCGTCGTCATCATCACCATCATCGTCATCATCGTCGTCATCGTCAATATCATCGTCATCATCATCATCATCATCGTTACCATCATCGTTACCATCATCGTCGTCAACGTCATTATCTCGTCATCATCATCATCATCGCAGTCGTCGTCATCATGGTCGTCGTCGTCGTCATCATGGTCGTCGTCATCATCGTCATCGTAGTGGTCGTCGTCGTCATCATCGTCATCGTAGTGGTCGTCGTCGTCATCATCATCGTCATCGTAGTGGTCGTCGTCGTCGTCGTCATCATCATCTCGTCATCATCGTCGTCATCATCGTCGTAATCATCATCGTCATCGTAGTGGTCGTCGTCGTCGTCGTCATCATCGTAGTGGTCGTCGTCGTCATCATCATCTCGTCATCATCGTCGTAATCATCGTCATCGTAGTGGTCGTCATCGTCGTCATCATCGTCATCGTCGTCGTCGTCGTCATCGTCGTCATCGTCGTCGTCATCGTCGTCATCGTCGTCGTTGTCGTCGTCGTCGTCGTAGTCATCGTCATCGTCGTCATCATCATCGTCGTCGTCATCGTCATCATCATCGTCGTCGTCGTCGTCATCATCGTCGTCGTCGTCATCGTCGTCATTATCGTCGTCGTCATCATCGTCGTCGTCATCATCATCGTCATCATCGTCGTCATCATCGTCGTCGTCGTCGTCATCATCGTAGTTATCGTCATCGTCGTATAATTATAAGTAAGTATAATTATAATTATCATCATTATCATCATGATCATTACCTTTTCAACTGCTCTCTCATTAATCAAAGGACCTAAATCAGTTTTCTCACCCATGCCATCACCAACAACCAACTTTTCAACTTCTTTCACAAATTTACCGACAAACTCGTCATAAACACCATCTTGTACCAAAATTCGATTTGTTGCCACACAGGCCTAAAATTAATACAAACAAAATAGCCATCATTCTGCAGGAATGTGTGAGAAGTTGCATCACAAAACTACCCCAAATGTACCTGTCCAGTATTTCTGAATTTTGAAGCTGCTGCATTTCTTACAGCAGCATCAACATCAGCGCTATCAAACACAATAAAAGCAGCATTTCCTCCCAGTTCCATCGAGGTCTTCTTAATTGTCCTGGCACACTTTTCCAACATCAACTAAAAAACAAGAAATGATTTGTTAGTTTGCCCTCACTAGGTAAACACCTGCCTGACACCCATAATCCTCTATGATCCCTCAAAAACCTCTAAGATCTATCAAAGTCTATATGATCCCTCATGTCCTCTATGATCTCTCACAATCCATTATGATCCCTCATAATCCTCTATGATCCCTCATAATCCTCTATGATCCCTCAAAAACTCTAAGATCCATCAAAGGTCTATATGATCCCTCATAGTCCTCTATGATCCCTCATAATCCATTATGGTCCCTCATAATCATATATGATCCCTCATAATCCTATATGACCCCTCATAATCCATTATGGTCCCTCATAATCCTCTATGATCCCTCATAATCCTCTATGATCCCTCATAATCCTATATGACCCCTCATAATCCATTATGATCCCTCGTAATCCTCTATGACCCCTCATAATCCTCTATGATCCCTCAAAAACTCTAAGATCCAACAATAAGCCTGCAGATATAACTGACAGTTTAAGCTACCATATAGCACAAACCTGACCAGTTGCTGTTGATCCTGTAAATGAAAAGTTTGTTACCAAGTCGCTGTTCATTATAACATCTGTCACCTCACCAGCCTTATCACGGGAACAAGGCAACACATTAAAAACCCCAGCAGGGATGCCAGCTTTCTCTGCTAGCTACAAAAGCAAACGAAAAAGAAGAGTTGTTACCCATATGTTTTTCAACTAAGTATAGGCTTAAGAATTGTGTCTACAAATCCTTTCAAAGACAAAATAATTACTAACAAATACAGAACACTGTTACTGTTGGTGATGTACAATATACAGTATATATTGTACAGAACCTGTGCAAGTGCCAGTGTGGCAAATGGTGTCTCTTCAGAAGGTTTACAAATCACTGTGCAACCTGCGGCAATGGCTGGAGCAGCTTTGCGTGTCAACATGGCTAAAGGGAAGTTCCACTATAATGTTAAAAAGAAGGAGATTAGTCTACCAAAGGCACAAACTTGCATGCCCAGGGTCTTCAAAGACAATTAAGCCACTTACTAGACACATAAATTGATGGTCCATCAAGAACCTATGACATTCAGAACAAAATGTCTGTTTTAAAATATATAAAATTAGCTTACTGGCACCCACAGTGCTGCCACACCAGCTGGTTGTTTCAAAGCAAGAAGCCTGCGTCCAGAAACATGGGTTGGGATGACATCACCATATGTCCGCTTGGCCTCTTCGGCAAACCAATCCACGAATGAACCACCATATGCAATTTCACCTTTAGCTTGGCTCAGGGGTTTTCCCTTTGGAAGAAAGGTGTGTTTTAAAATGCTAGTAGAGTGTGTACATTTATGGCTCTTAGTATTGTGTAAATGACATTTAAATTGACATTTACAGCCTTGTTCTTGCATTTATGATTCAGAGCAAGGCTAGACTGTAGTTTGATTCAGGGTTCGCGATGTCCCTGGTTTGATTTTTGAACTCAAAGTTTGCAACATACTGATTCTAATGTTATGAGCTTTGCAATATCCTCTTGGTTTTCCATGAGCAGTCTGTACCATTCCTTCATCAGTAAGCATCTTTCCTAGATATCAAATACAGTGCAGTCAAAATTTGTGATTCAAACTGTATACCAATGTACCCCACCCAACTGTGCCCAAGCACTGCTGTAGTGGAGACAAAGATTTAGGGGCTGAAGCAAGATTTTGCAATCCTCTCATCCAACAATAATATATCAGTCAAACCTATCTCACCCCCGGGCATTTGAATGATACGTTGACCAATCCCGGGGGTGTGGAATTTGAAACCAAACCTTTGCTCGGGGGTTGATAACACAGTAATCTGAGCCTTGTTCCCTTTGTGTAGCCCAAGGGTTAACAGTACCTGCCTTGTAAATAGTATTTATATAATGCTGTTGTTGCTTTCATGTTTCCCCCAGGGACAGGAACTTATCACAGATTTTTGGCCTCACTGCATGGCATTTGTAGCTGCATGTCATGAAAAAAAAGTTAAATACCCGGGGGTTGGCCGGGGGGGGGGGGGATGGACACGCTTGGATTACTAGGCGAATTTGTTCGCGACTTCGCGCAGAGTGATTTTTCTGTTATGATATGATCGCTCGACTGTAACTATTTAATAGTTACTGATCTATACAATTTCCACAAAATAATGTTGGCTCGCGCAACAAATATTGCGTCTAGTCTGCACCCAGACAATACACATATTAACGACAGAAAAGCATTTCAAACCTTCGCAGTGGTCTTCTTCCATTTTCGAAAAGCCTCGTGAGCTTTTAAAACAGCTTCTTGTGCCTCAAGGCGACCGACATTTGCCACGTTACCAAGAAGTTCGCCGTTTGCAGGATTTGTCACGTCAAACGTATCATTGTTGCTCGCGCTGCACCACTTGCCACCAATATACGCAAGCCGTTGTGCAAGGAACGGCAATGCAGACGACGCTAAGCTTGACTTTCCTCTCGAAAGGAACATTAATAGATTGAATGCTGTAGTTCAATCCAAGGTTTAGCCTGTGGCTGTGGTTTCCTCCACAGACATCTCATTTCACTATTACAATTACAATTTGGTGTTGGGTTACCCTGTGGTACTAAAGCCAAATCGCGCGTTTGCCTAGTCCTTTTACAACGCGCGATCTGGCTTGAATATATTGAATATTATTTACGGCCGGACATCGGACAATGTCAGGCGTAAATTACATACAGGCTTTTCAGCACACATTTACATACTATATTTACAAGTGTTAAAGAGTGAGTGTCAGGGTAGTGCTTTGCGCGCTTGTGTTTTTGTTTTCAGACGAATTGATTGCAGTGCATTGCATCGTTAGAACTATAATTTGCATGTGAACTCTAAATTTATTTGGAAATGTTGAAATTGGAGTCCGATCCTGACTTCGGGGCGTTATGAAGTTAATGTTCAAGACGATTTGAACAGTTGCGGTTCGCTTGTTTGTGAACCACTGCGGGCCGCGCGGATGGCTTTAGTTACTGAATCTTTGCAAATTCAAATGAACAAAACATCAGAAGAAACAAAATATATTTCTTTACTAGTCACTCATCAAACACTTCCATTCGCAAACTTATTCGCGCTGTTTCAGCAGCATAACCGGCCCGGCCTTCCACGCTTCGGAGGCGAAGCGCTCGTAGCAGCTTCTATGTACCGAAAAGATTACTATAGTAAATGATCAATTTTACGAAAAATATCACAATAATTGATCACTCAGGTATATTTACTTCTTAGAAAACTTGAAAATGGATAATTTATAAGAAGGATTGATCAGATATCGACGGATTCGTTTGTGAACTGAAATAGGCGTCCCATAAAATGGCCGCCAAGAAGAAAACAAGCGCGCAAAGCACTACCCTGACACTCACTCTTTTGAAATTTATGCGTATGTGAAATTTATGCGTGTGAAATTTATGCGTATTAAAATTATGCGTTGCAATTATGCGTTCTTATGACGGGCATCTTGAAGCTGTTGCGGGACAATAATGTCCAGCCGAGTTCTTGAAAAAAGGCACTATGGCAACAATGAGTTGCAACAACATCTTTTTCAGACTAACTCACCCAACAACCAGTTATAAGTAGAACCCAGGCAGTTTTTGGAGGCCACTTTCTAAGAGCACTTGCAAACCCTAGTTAAACACGCATTCCAAATATCATGTTTCATGAACCCATGTATCAGAACCCTGTGATATAACTTAGCAAGTAGAAACAGAAACTCCCCAGAAGTAAAGATAACTGTTCCCCAGTTATCAACAGTTTTCTTAGACGGCATCATGCCAGATAGCGTAGACTGAACCTTACTTTTTCTGAAGTGACATGCTGCATAGAATGTCCGGCAGAAAAGTGGTCTTGTCCGGTCGATTTTCTCTGTCGTCGGACCGATTGTGTCCGGCGAGCTCCAAAAATAATATTCAGGCCTGATCATGTGATGAAAAAAAAGCGATGCCTGCGAAGGAGGCTAGAGTCAATGCACAGAAACTGTATGTAGAACTGAACTCTGCAGTCAAAGCATGGCAATCTAACGCACGTTGTGGTTGGTCAGTTGCCATATGGCATATAAATGTATATCACTATGCTATTCCGATAACATTACGAGGGCAATTTCCAAATTCTCATTTCTTTTTTCTTTCAATTGTTTGCTTTGTTATAGGGTGAGTATTACAATTATGAGGGTTAGTGTTAGCAAAATAGACTTTTAAAATGGTAAAATGATGCATAAATTGATAATAAAATGAAATGGTCATCCCATATATTAAACATCACACGCAGCCACGCAGGGCCAACAGTGTACTTAATGTTATCGAACTTATGGAATTGTCCAAAAGAAGTTAAGCCGGAAGTTGCCTATAAAAGTCTGGTGAAACCAAAGCTTGAATACGCATCTACAGTATGGGATCCTTATTATAAAAAAGATATTGGTAATGTTGAAAGAGTCCAGAGTCTCAGAGATCGACAACGCGCCGTTTCTGTTTATGGAATTATGAACGAACAGCAAGTGTATCAATTGATGAAGGAGTTGGATTGGAACACCTTGGAATCCAGAATTAAGGAAAACATATCGACTTATTATGTTGTATAAATTAAGTCGTGGCTTACTGGATTTGATAATTTACTGACACCAGGCCATAAACTCCATTAAAGTATAATTAGCCAGTGTTGATCCTGGTTAGCGGTATTAACACAGTTGATTAAAGAGTTATAGAGACCATTAAGATATATTTACAAAGGCAACAGTGGACTTGGAATGATGGACATATGATATCATCATATCACCGTCGTAATCTTCACTGGTTGCCAGTGAGATCATGGATTGTTTTTAAGATACTGATCATTACTTTCAAAGTTTTACATGCAGGCCAGGCACCTATTTTTTTCTGATTTACTAACTAAATATAAACCTACTCGTACTTTAAGATCATCTAACCGGCGAAATCTGCTACTTGAGCCAAAATCCAAAACGTTGACTCATGGAGACAGAGCATTCTCAGTTGCCACACCAAAACTGTGGAATTCATTACCACAGGAAATTAGAAACTTTGATATGTTAAATAGTTTTAAGTCAGCACTTAAGACTTTTCTTTTTTTAAATTTATAGTTTTTTGTTCATGCATAGTGGTAATATATGTAATAGGCTTTATCTTATAATGAAACTGTAATTAGTTTTATAAGTAACTTTAAGAATATATTGTTGTAAGAGCATTGAGACTATTGTATAATGCTCCTAATACGTCTTTATTATTATTATATTATGCTTTGGTAGGGGTTTTGTTTTGGTAGTGCGTAAAGCGAACCGCCGTTTTGTGCTGTCGATTCTCTGTCGTAATGGCGTTACAAACACTGATCTCTACCTGAAATAAAGAGTGAAGTAGCTTGTGGCGGCCATCTTGTTGGGACCACGTTATATAGTTTTACTGTAGGTGACGAGACTATCTGTCTCTGATCTTTTAAGATGCTAAAATGAATCAGTTGTCCAAGGTTTTCCCATAATATAGAACACAAACTACGGCTCCATAACAGTAACTATACGAAGCCGGAATTAGCGCGTGGCGGCCATATTGGAGTGACCAACGGTGGTTTGTTTCTTTGAGGAAACGTTTAAAAGAGGAGAAAATAGGGGGAGCCAATTTGCATACAGAATTCCAGAGTTGAACTTTCCCATTAAAATAAGTAGACTGGAGAGTGGTAGATTTACATAGAGGAACTTTATAAGAACCAGGCTTGGGTTTTGAGTAAGTCAGTCGTGTGCGGCCATTGCTAGCAAAACTGAGACAAAAGTCTGTATGTCCATATAGGCCTTGTAACGAAATACTAAGTCCTTATAGTTTCTCTTTCATAACATAAAGGTCAATATGTTCTAAATACATATTCATGAACTGCATTTAAATAATGAAAAAAAATCATGTGGTAGTTCAAGTTCTGCTCAATTCAACAATTTTCCGTTAGGATAGGATGGAAACTTTATTTAAGGAGGGTTACACTAAATAGTACAAAGTACTAACATACTTGTGGCCCTCGGAAAATTTTACAAAATGAAAAAAGTATATATGTATGTATATCTGTATATATGTATATGTACAAAAGTATAAAAATATAAAAATTAATGACTAAGACATGAAAATGTTAATATTATGATACAAGATGAAGTCCTAATTACATGACAGTTGAAATACACTGTGCTGTAAAGTTAAAATTTCAAATCAGGAAAAGACGTGAATTGCTTAAATTCTTTCTGGTAATCACGAAAACATCTATACAAAGACTGCTTAAAGAAATTAAGGGAGCCAGATGAACGCAGACTAAGCATGGCAGTTTGTCGGCCGGCTTCTGTAACTCTAGTGAATTTAGGTGTTATTAAGCTGAAATGAGCGTTGCGTGTGTTTCTAGAATGTTGCTGACTATTTAATTTTAACAGTTTGTTTAAATACTCAGGAGTATCATTAACAGTACGTTTGTACACTATTATACATTTTCTTCCGACTCCACATAAAAAGGTATCCAACCAAGTTTGTTAAATAAATCCACAGTGGAATGACATGGTTGAGCATTAAGGATGATAGTCTAGCGCAGCGTTTCTGAAGTTTTAATACTTTTACGATGTTGTAGTCTTCAGTTTGTCCAAGTTGAGCTACAGTAAAGAAACTATAAGGTTTAATCATAGCATTGTAAAAGAGAATTCGTTCAGCTTTATAGCTCGGCAAATACGACTTTGATTCAGTAGTGTAGGTTAATAATGATGATAATATGTTCATGTTACTCAATCCACGAAAATCAAAGAATATAGATCCATGGTGCACATGCGTGGGTTCGTGTAAATCTTGACTGAAGTGTTTGGATGACTTGAGCCTGATCCAACATTAAACTGCAAACAAAAGAAATGCTGAAAATATGTTGAAACAAAGTATAAAGAAATTCATTTTCCCCCTCAACAGCTTTTGTCATAGTTTCACTATCGTTGAAAGACTTAGCTGTTCAAACGGTTGCAATGTTCTTTCAACAAATACTGGTCAATTTAGATGCAAATTTTTGGCCGAATTAAGAAGATTAAATAATATGAAGGTAGTGTGTAGGGTAGGTAATGTTAAAATGCGAAAAAAACGACTGAAAAAGTCCTTCTATTCACCGTTTCGACAGCTGTACACCAACCGTAAGATAAATTGGCATTTGATGCTATTTTACACGATGTTTTACAAGCCTTTCATTTATATCTGGATAAACTGAAAAATTGGGGATTGTAAACATGATTTCCATAAGTTAATTAATATCTTGTATGTTGTAATTAATATAAGATTAAACATTGTTATTTGACCGGGTCTTTTAAAACTGTAAAAAAAACAGACAAAAATCTCATTTAACATAGAACATTCTGAATCACATGCAAATTCTAATGTCACTAAAAATGGCTAACTATATTCATGGCAAATCTTTCGCAAAATTCAAACTCATCCCTCGAGGCAGTTCGTGAATCGTGTAATTAGTTTCAAACCATGCATACATTAGTCAAAATTTGTTTGGCTACAATGTTAAACATTGCTGGAAAACTGTTTATTCGCACAGTAGAGCTAATTGTTTTAATCAAAATAGTCAATACAATACTGGATAGACCAAATTAACTTGACTCAGATGATTAAACAAATGATGTGGTCATATTGTATATATATAAGAGCACTGTGCAACTCTAGCACGAACAATTCAAACTGTATCAGCAAGTGTCAAGACAATTGGAAGTTTGAGAAAATGAATACGTTATTCGTGGTTGTTCTGTTAGCTGCAGTTGGAGCTTCCTGTGCTGGGTTACTTGATGTAAGTATAGATAAAAGGACGTACTGTATACAGCGTGCCCATATACATAAATACTAAATAATGTAGTTTTGACATTCCTCCTCTTTTATCTTTTTTAAACAGTTGATTCCCGGCTTCTGCAACGTTGAAGCAGACTGTGGAGCCAACAAGTGCTGTCTACTAGGCCGGGTTTGCTCATTGAAATTACAAGCAAACTTCCCATGTCAGTTAACGGTAAGACATCAAACTATAGTGCAGGGTAGACCATCTAACAAAGAGTTTTCATGTTACTCTCAAGACTGCCTGTCGTTTTTAGATCTCACGACTTCGAGAGCTTCCTTCCATCGTCGGGTAGATCATGTTTCTTTCGTTTTTTGTTTCTTTTATGACATAGAGCTACCACAAATGTGGTTGTGCAGATGGATTACAATGCAAAGTCACCATAAATTTCACCGTCCTTGGCAAGTCGTATTCATTCAGACAGTGTAGGGCTGCTGACGTTCCTGTAACACCGGAAAGTATAAATGCTGATTCTGACGGAGAACCCGCCCTACGACGAAAACGATCAATAGACATTCCACTAATAAGGGTAAGGATCAGTTCACATGAAAGCATTGTATATCAATTAAGTATTTATATTCTAATAAAACTTCAGTTGTTCCGTTGTTTAGAATGTTCAGTTGTTAGCCCGTTCATTCTAAAGCCGTTCACTTGTCCTTCTTTTAAAAACTTCTTCTCACTTGTCCTTCTTTTAAAAACTTCTTCTCACTTGTCCTTCTTCCAATAATATTTAGCAAAAACGTCACTAGTAGTCTAATGTCAATGCTGTAATCTGATTGGCTACGCTAGCGCGGCAAATGACGTGATAAGGCCGAGTTCTTCGCCAAAAAAAACAATCGATACGTGGACGATCGTCAAGCTCATATCGTCGGCAGAAAAATAATTCTGAGTCCCGTACAGGAATCGAACCTGTAACCTTCTGATTGCCGGTGAGACGCTCTAACCATTGAGCTAACGAGACTCAGATGGAGAGCGAAGGTTACAATGATGTACAGGTTCGATTGATATATATGTAATTATTGGATGAGTTCTTAGATGAGAAGGTTTGTGATTGGATAACGCTACTAGTGGTCTTGATCATGCACCAATAGACTACAGCTAGTAGCTCAGCCAATCAGAATGCCGAATTTGTAATATAGACCACTAGTTTGTTGATACTAATGATATCCTTTCTTCCTTTCTAGTCTTGCAACAATCACTCAATGTGCGGAGTCGACAGATGCTGTTCATCACTAGGAAACAAATGCTTTCCACTACTTCCTGATCATGCTCCATGTTTTACAGCAGTAAGTCAAATTCCAACTATTCACACGAGTTAGACAACATGATTTTCGCCAGTCATCGGATTTTCCGCCGATCAAATGAAAATCTGGCGGATCGGGAACATTTTCCTATTTGTTCACTACAGTAGGACTGTCACTACTAAAATTGCAGTCACCATCTATTTTCACACTCTTTTGATTCTAGATGTGATGACTGAGATCATTTTCATTCTTCTTGAAATGCCTTTTGATTTCTCTAAAAGATAATACATTATACAGTGAAAAACCACTGCTGAAAATCTCACGCTCGTTCAGACTATAAGCCGTTACGAGGATGTATCAGAAATATAGCTTCGCATAAATTGTAATATGAATCGTAAAACAATAATCAAAGTGTGCAAACCATCATTTAATGATGGTGTGATTGCAATGCACTTATCTTAGGTTAAATAAATGCTTTTCGCATGTTTCTGATTGTGTTTTATTTGTCTTTTAACTGTACGCGTGTGCATCTTTTTGAATGGTCCAATATATTTCTTGCCAATCAAGATGATCGCCAATCCTGCTTTTCCGCCGATCATAAACAATTTCTTGCCGATCATTGATCGGTGATCAGCGCTTATTTCGAGCCCTGCATTGGAATGACGTAATATATGAACAACGAGTTTGAGTGTTCCAAACACGAGAAAACATGATGAAAACACGAGCGCGAGTGTTTTTATCGTTTTCGAGTGTTTGGATCCCCTGATGAAACACGATAAACGAGTTGTTTATATGGCTTCTCAATCGAACACGGATTTAATTGGATATACTTAAAACGCATTTGAGAACAAACCCTCATGGGACTGAACTCACGAGGGTGTGTAAAATTTATTCAGAAAATTAACAGACTCTGTTCAGTTGAGGATGAGCGAAGACGGAGGCAGGTCGTTTCGTTCTCCAAAAATTGAATTATTAATTAAGATCTCAGCAATTAGATCAAAACCGGGTTTGATCTAATAACTGTGGTGGTATATGATTTTTACGTGTTTTACTAGAGTATCCAGCCTCAGTCATGTGATAAAATAAAGTGATTTCATTGGCTAATTGGCTCGTGAATTATTAATGAGTTTGAGAAATATATATATATAATATATGTTATAAGTGCATGTTAATTGGCAAATGAGAGTATTTAAAACTGTGTTCTGTCATTTTAGGGTTGTTGTAGAGCAGGACTGGAGTGCAGAGTCACCAGAACATTATACAGCATCTTTACTGGAGCCAAGATACTTGATTTCAAGCAATGTAAACGAGCATCAGCACCATCTGAAATCCAGGCACTTGAAGTCACTGAAGATTAATTACATCCAGGACCATCGTACCATGAGACGTAGAAAGAAAAAAAGAGAGATTATACTAGTAGGAATTGAACGATTCAATTAGATCATATACACAAGAAGTGTAATGAAATAAAGAGCATTGAAAATAATATGTTTTGTTGTCGTTTTCTCTTTGGTTTCATGATAAGAAATAGGATTTCGCAGGTTATACCTCCATCGCTATGTCTTCGTCTTCAAATATGTCAACGGTCTGATAAATGTTGACTTTAATACAAAAAAGAACAGTGATATACATTCGTATAATACAAGAAGGAAAAATGATTTTCGTCTCCCGACAGCAAAAAGGAATTACGGAAAGCAACGCTTGCTATATATAAAGATCTTAAGACCTGGTCAAACGTGGATGAGAGTTGATGAGAGTTGAAACACACGCTTGCGTTTGACCGTCAACTCTCATGCACTCTCGTCAACTCTCATGCACTCTCGTCAACTCTCATGCACTCTCGTCAACTCTCATGCACTCTCGTCAACTCTCATGCACTCTCGTCAACTCTCATGCACTCTCCTCAACTCTCATGCACTCTCGTCAACTCTCATGCACTCTCGTCAACTCTCGTGCACTCTCGTCAACTCTCATGCACTCTCGTCAACTCTCATGCACTCTCGTCAACTCTCATGCACTCTCGTCAACTCTCATGCACTCTCGTCAACTCTCATGCACTCTCGTCAACTCTCATGCACTCTCGTCAACTCTCGTGCACTCTCGCAACTCTCATGCACTCTCGTCAACCCTCATGCACTCTCGTCAACTCTCATGCACTCTCGTCAACTCTCATACACTCTCGTCAACTCTCATGCACTCTCGTCAACTCTCATGCACTCTCGTCAACTCTCATGCACTCTCGTCAACTCTCATGCACTCTCGTCAACTCTCATGCACTCTCGTCAACTCTCATGTTCTCTCGTCAACTCTCGTCAACTCTCATCAACTCTCATGCACTCTCATCAACTCTCATGCACTCTCGTCAACTCTCATGCACTCTCGTCAACTCTCATGCACTCTCGTCAACTCTCATCCAATTTGAGCTGCTTCACATTTTGATGAGAGTCGATGAGAGTTTTAGTTCGTTTGACCGGTGCACGAGAGTCGATGAGAGCTATAAACGGCTAGCGGTTTGCACTTTGCAGTGGCAGGCTCAACAAAATGGCTGATGTTTCTGAGCGTTTTTCTGAAACTCAGCCTCAGGAAAAATCAGAAACAAACGACGTTGAAGTATAATAAAAAGAAAACGAGAAAATATTATTACATATCATCGCCAAGTGACAGTAATAGTAGTGACTCGGACTGTCAGCAACTTGACAAGCGTCAAAAAAACAAAGACTAAATGAAGCGTGGAAGCAACGAGCTGAAACAATATTTGTTTACATAAAATTCGAGCCTAGTCCCTAAGGCTCATGTGCTTCGCGCGGCCAAACTCTCAGCTCTCGTGCTCGCGTTTGACCGAGCAATGAGAGTTTAGGAGAAACTCATGCCAACTCTCGCCTGCCAACTCTCATCGACTCTCTCGCTCTCGTTTGATCAAGACTTTAGTGAATAGAACAAAGTAAACAAGTCACTCCGTGATGTGAAATCATTATTATAATTTTTAAACAAACGGTAAAGACTTTTATTAATTGTTGAATATATCTAATTCCGTAATTGTACTAGCCTGAGAAGATCAGACCCCTCACTCAGGCACGCTATAACCCACCGCGCAACACTGACGTACACACAAGATCTACGAGGCACGGACATATTAATATTGTTTGCCCGCGTTACAAAAGGGAGAATGATGGAGGACGATCTTTCGCAGTTTCTTGTACCAAATCATGGAACAAATTACCCTCCGAACTCCGTAAGAAAGAATCTCAAATTACTTTTAAAGTGCCCATGACCCCAAATACGATATTACTGATATAAACTTATATATTAATGTATAAGACATAATACTTGTTGAATTAGGTAATCACGGTTATGATAAGATTACGATTAGGGTTATTGGGGTTAGGGTTAAAAAACTCGCTAGGCGATGGGTTAGGATCTTTGTTGTTTTGGGGTCGGTTACCAAGAACAGGAGGCTGCAGGTACGAGGGCAATGTATTTGCTCGTCAGGGCAACGCGTGTTCGGTAATGGCATGACTATATATAGGATGGCAAATTAAGCCCAAAAACTAATGTTCAGGACTTCAGGATGAATTAAGAGTACATTTGTGAAGAAAGATCAAAATACATTATAGGAAGATTTTATTGGAAACGATTAAAACGTCCACAATAATCAACCCCCACCACACTATCAAATCCCACCACACTATCAACTCCCACCACACTATCAACTCCCACCACACTATCAATCCCCACCACACTATCAACTCCCACCACACTATCAATCCCCACCAACCCCCACCGCACTATCAATCCCCACCAGCATGTCCACCGCAAAAGTCGAATGCATGTTGTCAAAAAATGTTGTTGAAGATTATCGAAAAATCTTGAATTTTCGCTTGTATAGGCGCATGCGCTTATATGCGGAGGAATAGGGTACAACATAAGGAATGTAATGGCCTTTCGTTCGCCATTATCTAGAACGAATATTAGACAGTTTTCTGTAAAATTTCAAGGTCCTAAATGTTTTGACTTTCTCCCTGTTGATTTGGTTAGCACACTGTTTCCTTTAGTTCATTTTAAAAAAAGTTTAAAATATTTCTTTGTTCAAAATATTAAGAATACTTGCCATAAATATTGTTAATGTGTATTATTAGATCATATTTATTCGCCAAAGTTGAAGCATTATTATTCAGATGTAATTATATAAGGTACCAGTCATTATTTATGGCCGGGATGGAGCCGAAGAGAAAATGGTTTGGTAACTAAAAATTCTAATATCTAAATGGTTGGGTAAAAATAATGACTTCTCTGAAGGGTTGGGTAGCAAAATTTTCATGACTATTTACATAAAAAATTAAGAGTTCATTATTTAAAATTTTGTTATCATCTTCAGTTCTCCTTAGTCATCATTGCACATTAGCTTTTGTTATTGTATTCCTCTCCTTGTTTTCCTTGGATTCCTGCTCTGTATAGGGAGTTTTAGTAAGGTGATAAATTTAGTAAAGTGATAAATCAACCTGAAAATCTACGCGTTGGAGATCAAGTCCTGAAAAGAGTTTCAGCTTTTAAACTGCTAGGGGTATGGCATCAGAATGATCTACGATGGAATCATCATGTAGATGAGACAACTAAGAAGGCTAACAAAAGGCTCTTCTTCTACCTCCGCGAATGCAGGAAGTCAAACCTACCAAAAATCGTGGGGACTACAGTCTATTGCACTAAAATACGCACACTGCTTGAATATGGCTCACCAATATGGGGCGGTCTGCCTAAGTATCTCATTGAAGAGTTGCAACAAGTTCAGAACAGGAGTCTCCGAATCATCGGCATTCCTAAAAATGATCTGCCAACCCTAGAAGAACGACGAAGGAATGCAGATAAAAGAGAACTTGGAAAAATTGTAGAAGAAAATGGTCACCCTAATCAAAAATATATTCCTAATGAGGTTATCCACCCTTACAATACTAGGAATTCTCGTGTTTTTAACTTCATGCCTATATGTACGGAACGAATAGACAGAGTAATTCATTCATTCCCAGGGCTTGTAGAATATATAACAACACTAAATAGTTTTTTATATAAGTTATATAGGTTAAGCATGGAGAAGATCCAGAAGCGTACTTTACGCATTCTGTTCCCTTTTTATTCATACTCTACTGCCCTAGAAGCAACTGCACTTCCTCGATTGGATGCTCGCCGTGACGAACTCTTGCGTAGGACATTCACTAAAGTTACGAATCCTTCCTCACGTCTTCATTATGATCTGTTGCCTCCGACTAGGAATAAATCGCACGGTCTTGTTCTGGTAATTCTGATAGCTTCACCCTTTTCAAATGTAGAACCGACCGGTTTAAAAATAGCTTTTTCCCATTTCTCTCCTCTATCAGCAAGGCTAAATTATAATGAGTGTACTGTAGATACTGTTAGGATTAAGGATAATGTAAATATATGTTTAGTTTTGTAAAGATACTGTAATTCACCTTTTGGTGCGATGGTATTTCATTAAACCTTTTATTATTATTATTATTATTATATAGTATACTTATATTAATATATTATATATATATATATACAGTATAGTTCTTTTTATTCCAAGTTGTAAATCCATTGTATATCTTCTCTAAAAATGGATTATTATTAAATGTTTAATGTTTATAATAATCTGAATGTTACAGTGTTAAAACTTGTATTGACGATATGCTGGGAATTGGGCTTTATCTAACGTTTTTCTTCGTGAGTTGGATAAAAGGTTTTCTTTACCCATAAATGGTTGGGTCGGTTGAATTTCTGATCTTAACTTGGTTGGGTAAAATATGGCGCAATGACAAAATGACAGGTCTAATACCGAAGGGGACTATGGGATAGTAAAGCGATAAGAAACAAAAACTTGAAAAGGAATGAAAGTGCATGAGCTAATAACAAAGTCACTCGCAAACTAAAATAACAAAATAAATTGTAGGAAATTAAATAAAAGAAAAACGTTCGTTAAGGCCATGGGGATGTGTGGCGCCAAGTTTAAAAATGAGACGCTTCTCTTGCCGTTTGCGGTTATCGTTACCACCTGAGATGGGAAGGATGGCACAGACTTTCATGTCTGAAACCGAATGGTTAGAGCTATTGGAAAGAAAATTGGCTAAGCTAGCAAAATACCCTGCTTAATTAGTCCATCTTAGTCTCGCGTTCCTTATTTCGTTCTGACAATAAATGGCCATCAAATAATTGTATCACCGAATTCGAAAGTTGTGACGTCCCCCGTGGATACACTAGTGCGCATGCGTGCGTGGGTTCGGGCACTAGTTGAATAAACTAATTAGCCTGATCCAACATTAAACTGAAAAGAAAATAATTGTTTGATAGGTGTTGAAACAAAGTAAGGAACCACAGATCTTTTGTGATGTTTCAACATTGTTGAAAGAATAGCTGTTTAAATACAGTTGTAAGATTTCTTTCAACAAATGCTGGTCAATTAAGATGTAAATTTTCGGCACAAACTGTTAAAACAGACCTTAAGATAAAATTATATATAATCAGGGTGGACAGCGTATAGCACATTGTGAATCACATGCACATATAATGCCACTAAAAATGGTCATAAGTTCATGGAAAATCTTTCTCCAATTTCAAACTCGCCAGGTCGACGTCTTCCCTCGAGGCAGTTCGTGAATTATATAATTAGTTTCAAACCATACATTAGTAAAATTTGTTTGGCTACAATGTTAAACATTGCTGGAAAACTGTTTATTCGCACAGTAGAGCTAATTGTTTTAATCAAAATAGTCAATACAATACAGGATAGTCCAAATTAAATTGACTCAGATGATAAAACAAATCATGTGGTTATATTGTATATATAGAGCGGTATACTGTGGAACTCTTAGCACGAACAATTCAAACTTTATCAGGATTCAGGAAGTGTCAAGACATTTGGAAGTTTGAGAAAATGAATACGTTATTCGTGGTTGTTCTTTTAGCTGGAGTTGGAGCTTCCTGTGCTGGGTTGATCACTGATGTAAGTATTACAAAATGCCGTATATACCGCGACCATATATATATATATATATATATATATCCTCTTTTCTCTTTAAAAGTTGCTTCCAATTCCCAACGTCTGTAAAGTTGAGTCAGACTGTGGAGCCAACAAGTGCTGTTTAGCAGGCCGGTTTTGCTCAATGAAATTACAAGCAAACTTCCCATGTCTGTTAACGGTAAGACATTATATGTAGTATAACTCTAGAAATACGTTGCGCAACAACCCCTATAGGTTAGTCTCTTTAGATAACAAATTGCAAAAGGCCATTTCGTCGCACGTAGATTTCGAAGCTAATCTCGGTCAATACTTACTCGATTTCTATTCTGAAAACAGATTTGGAATTATCGAGTCTAAATACATAACATACCGGTCTATTATATTGCGAGAACGTGCATACCCTTATTCGTAAAAACGGTTTATGTACTCAGAAATTAGTCGGCAACGAGGCTGCCGCTTCGTCGTATATTATTTTGAACGTTATCTCGATCAATATTTAACCGTTTTCAATTCTCAAAACAGATTTGGAATTAGCGAGTCTAAATACATAACATACGTGCCTATTATATTACGCAAACGTGCATATGGCTTCGTAAAAACCTGTTGATGTAGTTCGTCAGACGGCAAATCGCCAATGGCCGCTAGCGTAGTCTGACTATACTCATTATATTTTGGAGTACATCAGACTTTTGTGGGTATAGACCACCTAACAAAGAGTTTTCACGTTTCTTTCAAGAGTCTGCCTGTCGCTTTTAGAATTTTGCTACATAGTCACGATTTCGAGAGCTTCCTTCCATCGTCGAGTAAATAATGTTTCTTTCATTTTTTTGTTTCTTTTACGACATAGATCTTCCACAAATGCGGTTGTGCTGATGGATTACAATGCAAAGTCACCAGAAGTTTCACCATCTTTGGCAGATTGTTCGAATTCAGACAGTGCAAAGCCGCCGATGTTCCTGTATCTCCGGATAGTATAAATGTCAATTCTGATGGAGAATCTCGACGACAAAAACGATTCTTGATAAGGGTAACCAGTTCACATACAAGCATGATAGATCAAATATTTTATATTTTAAAGTCTCTTCAGTTGTTCTTACTAAAATAATTAGATTATTCACTCTAAACCACTTCCAATGCCTGTTATATATACATCGCAATCGAGTTATATATATATACTTTTTCCATATATGTATTTGACAATATTAAATCCTCTCTAATGTTAATTAATTATTCTTAAAGAAGTTGTGTATCGCTTCGCTACTTTGGGAAGTGCGCTCGAGAGGCCTTGCTCCACATTATGGTTACATGCGATGTCTGCCTGTTGGTGTCAAGTGAAAGCGCCGAATTTAATATGTATATGGAAAAATCACTGACTGTTCTGACCGTGTCTCGTTAGCTCAAAGGTTAGAGCGCCGAAACGTTGATTCGGAGACCAGGGTTCGATTCCCGGATGGGGCAGTCACTTTTTGTGTATATATATATATATATATATATATATATATATATATATATATATATATATATATATATATATATATATATATATATATATATATATATATATATATATATATATCCTTTCTTCCTTTGTAGTCTTGCAACAAGGACTCACAGTGCGGAGTCGACAGATGCTGTTCATCAATAGGAAACGTCTGTGTTCCACTACTTCCTGACCATACTCCATGTGTTACAGCAGTAAGTCAAATTCAAACTATTCACACGACGTAGACAACATTACGCACACACCCATACATGCAGAGAACATTCTTCCTGGTCAGAAAGAGTGAGAGTAAAGTTGATACTACGATAGCGAGAGAACATGAGGACACGAGGCACATGGCCGCGGAGTTATCTCAAATTCAGATGATGGGACAGTTATGGTAAATTACGAATGTCAAGTCATATAGTTTCAAGAGAGAGAGAGAGAGAGAGAGATAGATATATATAGATGAGAAAGAGAGAAAGAAAGGGAGGTATATTATAAATGCATGTTAACTGGCAAATGAGAGTCTTTAAAACTGTGTTCTGTCATTTTAGAGTTGTTGTAGAGCAGGGCTGGAGTGCAGAGTCACCTATACACTGTACAACCCCATTACTGGAAGCAAGATACTTGATGTAAAGCAATGTAAACGAGCATCACAACCATCTGAAATCCAGGCACTTGAAGTCACTGAAAAGTAACATCCATGACTATCGTACCATGAGACGTAGAAAGAAAAAAGTAGGAATTGAACGATTCAATTAGATCATATACACAAGAAGTGTAATGAAATAAAGAGCATTGAAAATAATATGTTTTGTTGTCGTTTTCTCTTTGGTTTCATGATAAGAAATAGGATTACCATGACTTGAAAACCATAGTTTAAAGAGGCCCTGGGTTAGACATGTGGAGAGCGAAGGTTACAAAGTATAGAACAGGTTAGATTCCTGTCTCAGAAACATTTTTGGAACATTCGAGCTTGGTGATCGTCCATTTATCGTCTGACAACTCCACATTCATTAGTAATATATATAGAAAGTCATTATTTGCTGTTATTGACAAATTGTACCCATATAACTGGGTCGGCCACGGCCCCCAGTGAGTCCCCCCTTCGGTCCCTCACGAATTAATTTTGCCCCCCACCTAGGAAAAGACCTTTTTTCTGAAGTACAAACAAATGAACAAGCTTTGTAATTCATACGTGGGACATCTTTTGAGGTTTTTCGTTTAATTGCTTCGTTGTCAAGATATTTCAGTTTGCATCATATGCAAATGACAATGGTGTGACGTACACACGTGCATAATGACTTATCAGAGAAGGTTATATATCTTTGTTATTATCAAAGAAAATCACTTGAAATTGTACATGTTCCGTGTTTTTGGAAATATTCACGCACATGCTTCATTCAAATTAAATTTGGTTTTATAATAGCAAAGATAAATAACCTTCTCCAATAAGTCATTATGCACGTGCACGTCACACCATTGTCATTTGCATATGATGCAAACTGAAATATCTTGACAACGAAGCAAGGAAACGAAAAACCTCAAAAGATGTCCCTCTGTCATTTGAAGTGTTCTTCTTTCAAATAATGCAAACTTAATTTTCGTGTCATAAGCACTTTAATAAACCCTCTCTTCGTCTACAATTGTTCTAAAACCTCCTGTATACAAGAGCTGGTGATAAGCTCGCTACTTGAGGAAGTCCTGCGAGAGGCTTCGCTCTACTTCGTCGAAGATGAATGTCTTCCTGTAGAGATTTGAGAGTCGGGGCGATGTATAAATATATATATATGATGTTTGACTGTTCTGACTGTGTCTCAATAGCTCAGTGGTTAGAGCGCCTATGCGTTGATTCGGAGACCTCGCCCCCACGATTGAGCCCAGCCTTGTATTGAGACACGCGTGTCTTAATGGCATGGCTATATAATTAGGCCCAAAAACTAATGTTCAGGACTTCAGGATGAATTAAAAGTACATTTGTGAAGAAAGATTTATCTAACTTTTTTCTTCTTGGGTTGGATAAAAGGTTTTCTTTACCCATAAATTGGTTGGTAAAATTATTTTCCAGCACCAAATCTATTTCTCTTCCACCCCCACCCGATCATAAATTTTGGTTTCATTATAGGCTCCTTTGCCGCTAATTTAAATTCTTCATATGATATATACTACAGTTTTATTAATTTGTAAATTAGTGCAGGCGAATCAAATTATTAAACATCATATTAAACATCATTTTTACAGTCGATCAGCAAACAGACTGAGGGGGAGGAAGAACTAGTCAAGAGAATGACAGGTCTAATAGTCAAGCGGACTATGGGATAGTAAAGCGGTAAGAAACAAAAACTTGAAAA
Organism: Chrysogorgia sp. JL179-B06; assembly: GCA_035772405.1. NCBI lineage: Eukaryota > Metazoa > Cnidaria > Anthozoa > Scleralcyonacea > Chrysogorgiidae > Chrysogorgia > Chrysogorgia sp. JL179-B06. The sequence goes on along the minus strand of JAYKKM010000450.1, from coordinate 4,160,394 downwards.
GGAATGAAAGTACATGAGCTAATAATAAAGTTTCTCGCAAACTAAAATAACAAAAATCTTGTAGGAAATTAAATAAAAGAAAAACGTTCGTTAAGGCCATGGGGATGTGCCAAGTTTAAAAATGAGACGCTTCTCTTGCCGTTTGCGGTTATCGTTACCACCTGAGATGGGAAGGATGGCACAGACTTTCATGTCTGAAACCGAATGGTTAGACCTATTGAAAAGAAAATTGGCTAAGCTAGCAAAACACCCTGCTTAATTAGTCCATCTTAGTCTTGTGTTCCTTATTTCGTTCCGGACAATAAATGGCCATCAAATAATTGTATAGCCGAATTCGAAAGTTGTGACGTCCCCCCGTGGATACACTGGTGCGCATGCGTGCGTGGGTTCGGGCAAATGTTGAATGAACTAATTAGCCTGATCCAACATTAAACTGAAAAGAAAATAATTGTTTAATAGGTGTTGAAACAAAGTAAGGAACCACACATCTTTTGTGATGTTTCAACACTGTTGAAAGAATAGCTGTTTAAACACAGTAAACTGTTAAAACAGACCTTAAGATAAAATGAAATAAAATCAGGGTAGCCAATGTATAAACGAAAAAGACCTATTTTTATTGCCACAGTCCTTTCATTTATCTGGATAAAGTGCAAAATATGGCCGGTATAAACATTGTATTCGCTAATTTGGTGTTAACTATAAGGATAGACTAAAAAAACGGGACTGCTACCTCTGTCCTTTCTTGTTAAAATGTACTGTTAGTTTATTTTTATCTTAGGGACCCCGTAATGGAGCGATAAGGTCTGTGGGGTATCCCTGCTACTCAATGTGGTAAAGCTTAATAATATAATAATAATAATAAAAGCCTTTATTGAAATAGACAGCGCAACATACGTGCGAGTTTACAGGAATATCATGCAATATAGATTATAGCTTATTCTTAAACGAAATTAAAAAGACATCTATTTAAAGACGCGTTTAAAACGCTCTGTACATACACATGTCATGGTAAGATAAAATTGTGAGCACGATCGCGTAACATTCTAGTACGTTCTGGGGGAGAAGTTCATAGAGACAATGATTAGGGTTTATAATGATCGATTTCCAAAGTTTCATGTCCCTGTCCTTAATTACATCGTTTATGGATATCTTGTTATATATCCAAATATAGCTGCACGTTTGAGAAATTTGTCAATTCGGCTTAAGTATTTACTTTCATGGGCACAAGCCCATACCTCAATGGCGTACAGAAATAGAGACATGATCAGACTATCAAATAAAACAGTAAGATAATACTGAGAAAATCCATAAAATTTACAAACTCTAAGAATGTACATGCGCGAACTAGCTTTTTGAAGAAGCAAGTCAATATGTGAATCCCAGTTACAGGGATTTTCATTGAAGGTAACGCCTAATAATTTGAGTTCGTTTTTCCTCTCAATTGTTGTAATCACATCCGGTAGAGATTTACTAGTCTTTTCCACTCACTACCATCTCCCACGTTTTACTGAGATTAAGAGTCATGCGATTATCTCTTGACGATTCCTCAATATTCTCAACTTCTGTTTGAGAGGGATCAGAGTCATTTACATTTACTGGTACACTTAACGTTATATCATCAGTTATATCATCAGTAAATAAAGTAAATCATTTGTATCTAAAAAACAATCTCTAATTTAATTAATTTATGGTTTTGCAATTGAAATATGTTGTATACAACATTTTTCAATTGAAAAACCATGACAATAAAAAATTTCGAATATATTTACAAACGTTTCGTTGCACCCAGCAACATCTTCAGAGTGATTAAGGTAAAAGACTCATGTGAGCCAATTAAGTGTTATATTACAAAAAACGGTTATAGTTCAAAATTTAAATTTAAAAATTTAAATTAAAATTTTTTAAAAATAACAAATTGGAAGTTGAGAGATCAACGAGATAATTTGAAATAATATGAACACAGAATTAGATATGTTAGTTCCTAAGTGTCGTACAAAACTCTTTCAAACTAGTTACTTTAACCGTTTACCTAAACTATGGAATAATCTACCAAGCTTATTCAGTTAAATATTTTAAAAGTCAACTTTATAATCACTATACTAATGCTCTAAATAATAATTACGACGTATAGAGAACTATTGCACTTGGAAGTCTACTTGCTTAAAATGTCACGCTTCACGTAACGTGCTCTCTTCTAACCCTTGCTGTTACTAATACTATTGTATCTTACTATATTGCTTTTATATAATTATGGACATATTTAAACTTCCTTCTATACCTAATATATATTTTTGTATACACTCTATGTACTGCAGTTAATGTATCTATTGTAATTTATATTCATGATAATTTATGTTAATAATAATAATAAACAGTCACAGAGTAATTAAGATACCAACTGTGGAAAAATGGATAAGTATAGTATGACATGATCAAGTAACTAAAACGGACGAATTAAAAGAGATGTGGAAGAGATATTTTCGTTTAGTGATGGTTTAAATTTGGCAGTAAACTTTCACGAACGAGAAATTCGAGATTGGAATTGGAGTGAGCTGAAGAAATTATAGAGAAATCATCAGACGAGATAGTGTGTATATATTTCAATTAACATCGCACATTTTCTGAAATGATAAGTTCTAAAAGGGCTGCGTCTCAGTATCATAAGATAATTAATATCTTGTAAAAATGTTTAATCTTATTAATTACAAAATATATTTCAATTAACATCGCACATTTTCTGAAATGAGATTTTCTAAAAGGGCTGCGTCACAGTATCATAAGTTAATTAATATCTTGTAAAAATTGTTTAATCTTATTAATTACAAAATATATTTCAATTAACATCGCACATTTTCTGAAAGACATGTTCTGAAAGGGCTGCGTCACTATCATAAGCTAATTAATATCTGGTAACAATGTTTAATCTTATTAATTACAACATGTTGACCGGGCCTTTTAAAACTGAATAAAAAACAGACACAAATCTCATTTAACATCGCACTATCTGAATAACATGCACTTATAACACCACTAAAACTGGTCATAAGTTCATGGAAAATCTTTCTCCAATTTCAAACACGCCAGGTCGACGTCTTCCATCGAAGCAGTTCGTGAATTATATAATTAGTTTCAAACCATACACTAGTAAAATTTGTTTGGCTACAATGTTAAACATTGCTGGAAAACTGTTTATTCGCTCGGTAAAGCTAATTGTTTTAATCAAAATAGTCAATACAATACAGGATAGCCCAAATTAAATTGACTCAGATGATAAAACAAATCATGTGGTCATATTGTATATATAGAGCGGTATACTGTGGAACTCTTAGCACGGACAATTCAAACTTTATCAGGATTCAGGAAGTGTCAAGACATTTGGAAGTTTGAGAAAATGAATACGTTATTCGTGGTTGTTCTTTTAGCTGGAGTTGGAGCTTCCTGTGCTGGGTTAATTGGTGACATCACTGATGTAAGTATTACAAAATGCCGTATATACCGCGGCCATATATAAATACCAAAGAATGTAGTTTAAATATTTCCTCAATTTTCTCTTTAAAAGTTGCTTCCCAACGTCTGTAAAGTTGAGTCAGACTGTGGAGCCAACAAGTGCTGTCTATTTAACCAGTTTTGCTCACCGAAAATACAAGCAAACTTCCCATGTCTGTTAACGGTAAGACATTATATGTAGTATAACTATAGAAATACGTTGCGCAACAACCCCTAGGTTAGTCTCTTTAGATAACAAATTGCAAAAGGCCATTTCGTCGTACGTAGATTTCGAAGCTAATCTCGGTCAATACTTACTCGATTTCAATTCTGAAAACAAATTTGGAATTACCGAGTCTAAATACATAACATACCGGTCTATTTATATTACGAGAACGTGCATACCCTTCGTAAAAACGGTTTGTGTACTTAGAAATTAGGCGGCAATCAGGCGGCTGCTTCATCGTATATTATTTTGAACGTTATCTCGATCAATATTTAACCGTTTTCAATTCTCAAAACAGATTTGGAATTAGCGAGTCTAAATACATAACATATATACGTGCCTATTATATTACGAAAACGTGCATATATATGGCTTCGTAAAAACCTGTTGATGTAGTTCGTCAGACGGCAAATCGCCAATGGCCGCTAGCGTAGTCTGACTATACTCATTATATTTCGAGTACATCAGACTTTGGTGGGTAGACCACCTAACAAAGAGTTTTCACGTTACTTTCAAGAGTCTGCCTGTCTCTTTTAGAATTTTGCTACATAGTCACGATTTCGAGAGCTTCCTTCCATCGTCGAGTAAATAATGTTTCTTTCATTTTTTTGTTTCTTTTATGACATAGATCTTCCACAAATGCGGTTGTGCTGATGGATTACAATGCAAAGTCACCAGAAGTTTCACCATCTTTGGCAGATTGTTCGAATACAGACAGTGCAAAGCCGCCGACGTTCCTGTATCTCCAGATAGTATAAATGTCAATTCTGATGGAGAATCTCAACGACAAAAACGATTCTTGATATGGGTAACCAGTTCACATGAAAGATGCATGATATATAAAATATTTTAGACTTTAATAAGGGGGTGTTTACATGAAGGAGGGCCAGCCCTCTTGAGTGCGTTTACATGGAAAATTTCCAGCCCTCCTAGGCGAGATCCCAGGTAGTCAATAGCGAGATCTCGCCTAGTAGGGCTGGCCCTCATATAAACGAAAAGAAATTTTACATATGGTTTTACTGAGAGGAGGGATCTCGGTAAAGAGGACTAGCCCTCCTCCATATAAACACCCCATTAGTCTCTAGACCCTCTGGAGGACAAGACCCTCTGGAGGACAAGACCCTCTGGAGGTCCCTCATGAAAAGCACCTATGCAGGTGATGAGGTTTCCTCATTAAATATTTTTGGAAAAAAAAAGAAAAAGAAGAAGTTGTTCTGTTGTTCATAGTGTCCAGATGTCATCCCGCGCCGCTAAAGACGTCCATATTAATTGTGTTACTTTCCTTTGTATATAGTCTTGTAATAAGGACTCAGAATGCGGAGCGCAGAGATGCTGTTCGTCATTATAGTAAACAAATGTTTGCCACTACTTCCAGAACATTCACCATGTGTAACAGCAGTAAGTTAAATAAATTTCAACTGTTAATAGGTGCAGTAGAGTAATACGCCGGGGGTGTGCAGAGAGAGATATTTTTATTTAAACGCGGAATTTCATCAGAAAATACATGATCTGGTTTACATGAAAGCCCTATAAAAGAATATACTTGCGTTATATATCGATGTCTGAGACCGTTATATCTTTTTAAAACTATTTAGAGAGAGAGAGATGAGTGAGAGAGCAAGAGAGTGAGTGAGTGAGTGAGTGAGTGAGTGAGAGAGAGAGAGTGAGTGAGTGAGTGAGTGAGCGAGAGAGAGAGAGAGAAAGAGAGAGAGAAAGAGAGTGAGAGAGTGAGAGAGAGTGAGTGAGTACAGAGAGTGCAGAGAGTGCAGAGAGTGAGAGAGAGGGGGAGAGTTAAATTTTTGTATAGTAAATTAGTGAGAGAGTGAGTGTGAGATAGTGAGAAAGTGTGAGTGAGTGTGTGAGTAAGTGAGTTAAATTCTTTATTGCCTCCAAATATGAAGAGTATACAATAAAATAATTGAATGAATAAACCTAAACTATATACAAAGTGTCGTAAGTTTATATATTTAAGTAGTTATAAGTAGTAAATCTAACCAATTACAAATGAACCAAAAGATGAATTCTATAAACAGTACGAAATATATCTGGCACGTTTCTTTCACTTGAACTAAAGACTGAATAATCCCCCAATAAGGTCTTCGAGGGAGGGAGTGAATGAGAAAGTGAGTGAGCGAGGGGGTGAGTGAGCAAGGGGGTGAGTGAGTGGGTGAGAGAGAGAGAGTGAGTGAGAAAGTGAGTGAGTGCATGCATGAGCGAGGGAGTGAATGATAGTGTGTGTGTGAGTGTATGTGAGTGATTGAGAGAGTGTGTGAGAGTGAGCGAGAAAGTGTGTGAGAGAGTGAGTGAGTGAGGGAGCGAGTGAGTGAGAAATCCTTCAAGTTTGAGGGATAGGTTGTAATTGGTAAAGCCTATAGTATTCACTAACGACATAAACATAACGACATACGCAAGCGCAGTTAGTACTTCATGGTAGGTTAACCCCTTTGAACTTAGGAAGAACAGAATGTAATTAAATTGACCATGAAGTGCAAACTGCGCTTGCGTATGTCGTTATGCAGTATATCACCAGTGAAAACTATAGGCTTAAATGTTAAATGAAAGTCTTAAAACTGTGCTCTGATCTGTTCAATTTAGAGTTGTTGTTCACCTGGACTGGAGTGCAGAGTCACCTACACGCTGTACCGCATCCTCACTGGAGCCAAGATATACGATGTGAAGCAATGCAAACAAGTATCAGATCCAGATGAAATCCAGGCACTTGAAGTCAGTGAAGCTTAAACAGTAATAAACGATGCAGGACTATCTTACTCCTAGACTTAGAACTTGAACTTGAACTGAAAAATGGAATATTACTACAAGGAACTGATTTAACGATTCAATTAGATCGTATACACAAAAGGTGTAATGAAATAAAGAGCATTGAAAATAATACACATTGTTTGTTGTCGTCTTCTTTTTGGTTTCATGATAAGAAATAGGCTTGCATGACTTGTATACCGTGTATAAAAAGTGACAAAACAATTATACTATATTCACTATATCAAATAAACATTTACGGTGCATAATGCGATAATGATGACCTAAAACCATTCGATTCACGTAATTTCAACCAATTTTCCTCCTAAGTTACATCGCAAAGGACAAGAAACTTTTCCAATCGTCCACGCATTCAAGTAGTGTGCACCCTTTTCTTCCGCTGTCTCGTCTGCTAGTCACTGTAGTCTTCAGTTCTTTCGCTGCCTTCTTGTTTTCGTTGCTTCGTCCACATTATTTACTTACTTATTTATTTATTTATTAGCTTCACCATTGTGCAAAAAAACACCAAAAAAGAAACCTAACATAGATCACACTATACAGTAATAAAACAATGGCAGCATATCGCCAATTACTGCGGACCCAGAATTTAAAAGTATATTTAGAAATAATGGGTTAATTTAATAATAATACACAACTGTAGCTCAGGAGGGCCACAACACTCCATTTCTACACCCCGCCAAGATTAGTTATGATCAATAACTCATCATCACATCGAAGTGGTAAAGGATCGAGATAGCCAAAGTCCAACCTAAGCGCAGAAACACACCATTGCTGCCATCCGGAGCCACGGCCGTTCTGCATAGTGATACAAGTGATAGTATAGTAATGCTACGAGACGAATTACACTTCAAGCAGATAGATTTAAATTAAGGATCTAGGATTATCACAGTTATAGGTGTTTGCCAGGGATTTAAAGTAGTATCTGAGCATGCTTGATCTGAATAAATGAAGGGTTTCCACCATACATACGTTTATAGTTCGTCGGCTAAAGTGTTCCATATTCTGGTGGCTCTTATCAAGTGAAGGGTTCATTTTGGAAATTTTATCAAAAATCAGGCTTCCGATGGCTTTTGAGGCAGCACTTCCCTTTGCGATAGTAACTTATAGTATAATGTATATAATATTAACTTAAAATAAACTTAAAATAAACTTAAATTTGTTAAATTGACCATTGTTTTTTTGTTGATAGTAACATTATATATTGGTAACCTTAACCAATTTAAACCTGGTTATTTAAACCAATTCCATTTGGTTGTACTAAGCCACCTGTTATTATTGGTTACATTAATCATTTGGTTTTTGGTTGAAACTACCAATTTACATTGATTAATATTTAACCGATTTTATGTGGGTTATTTCTATATTTGGTTATAACCAATTTAATTGGTTGAAATAACCATTCCGTTTTTACAGTGTACGATCTTTGGTAGGTAGTTGTTTTACATTTGCTTATTATGTACTTTGTAACGGTAGTATTGCTTGAAGATCTAGTATATATGCCGGTGGTACGTATACGTGAACGACACACGGCTCAGGGCTCTACAGTAACTAAGGGCCGTGTGTTATTTTTAGGTCAAGATGCTGGGTGTCAAATGTTGGGGCGTATGGCTGGTTACAGACAACCCTGTTGTTGATTTCACAATACAGCCTTCTTGCTTCCTGTACTTCGCTCATATATTTTAATTGTGGGAATAGTAAAACCACGGATAAGAGATAATCATCTATTAATTATTCATAACACGGTCTGCTTTAGACTCCAACTGATAATTATAAAGAGTATGCACTCAGGCTAATAACTAAGGGCTCGCGAACGAATGAATGGCGAACGAATAAGTCGGCGTGGGCGAAACGACGTGCATATTTAAGAAATAGGCTTGTAAATACAGATTAAACAAGACAATACTGGTATTTGTTCACTCATCGAGGCATAAATTAGCGTGAAGTATATTTATGGATCTCTGATTGATCTATCGGCCCACCAAGTACCAATGTTTACACGCATCGACGTCAAAATACACACCTGCTTGAATATCATTGGTTTTCGATATCGTGGCTGTCTTGTTTTCTCGAGAGCTTAATTAAGGATTCTTTTATGGAGACAAAAAGCCTTAAAAGCTAGTACTTGGACGAGCAGGTGTTTTCATGTGTTAATCATTGTGCGACATACTTCCCCAGGAGAATTCTCAGCAGATTTCACAGTAACGAGCGTCTGAATTAAAGGCTTGGCAAAGCTTAAGCGAAGCAGGTAGGATGCCGCGATTTCATCTGATAAATAAAGTAGTATATATAACAACATATAGATCACTACCTATTGTGTTTATGTTTCTAGCGGTCACAGGTACTCGTTTCCCTCGTATATCAAAGACAGCTGTCAATGATAACAAAGTGTTAAAACCACAAATATCGCTTTCTAGCTCAGGGCAGCTTCTTCGTGTATTGGAGAGACAATGAACACAGAATAGACTACGTCATAGACAGATTTTCTAAATTCAGAAGCTTCACAAGAACAAGAACCTTAACTGTAACCCAAATAAAACTCTAGTCCTATCCCTAAAACATAGAAATACTAGAAGTTACTATCGCAAGGGAAGTGCTGCCTTGGAATCACCAAGGCAGTCGTGCTAGTGTGCAAAATTGCAAAAATAAGTGGTTGGCTTATTGAAGTCAAAGTCACAGGGGAGGTAGTACAACCTCGTACCCATGTGGTTATGGTAAGACCAGAGCAGTGAGCTCTATACACATATATGCATGAACTCACACCACAGAGTACCTTTAACTCTACTGCTTCTAAATCCACCGTGTCTGATCCACAAAGATCGAAGCATCAACTGTTTTTGCGGTGCTTCGGTTTTAGCTTTTGACAATTCGCTGATGATGCAACCGAGTAAATTTAGAAAATAGGAGAACTAATAATAATTGGCTATAATGATGTATAAAATCTATAATAATCTTTCTCATCTTCAAATGGTTTGAATCCGGTTGAGCTTCAACACCTGAAACAAGTTTTTAAGAAAAATAACTACAAGGATGCATTTGTTCAACGTTTGCTTGACCGACCAGTTGAAGTAGCTACGCCAACTGGTGCAAAAGAGGACAACCAACCAACCAACCAACCAACCTTATATCAAAGGAACATCTGAAACACTTGCGAGAATCCTCCAACCATACAACATCCACGTTGCACACAAACCAACCAACACCTTACGAACTATGTTAACAAAAGTGAAAGATCTAACACCACCGGAATACAGGAAAGGAGCTGTCTATCAAGTGAAATGCGCTGGCTGTCCAGCCACCTACATTGAGCGGAAACTGGCCGGAATCTATCGACCCGAACGTAGCACAGCAGCAGGTGACAAAACTAACAATGGATTGGGAAAATACAAAGTGTTTGGATTTCGAAACTAATTATTTTAACAGAACTTTTCTTGAAAGCTGGTACACTAATCATAACACTAACATCATTAACGTTTGTCGCGAGTTTCCCAAAACATATTCGAGACTTTTGAAGAATCAGAAACGCGCACGTCACGAGAACACACAACGACAGCACGTCATCATGCCTCTGACGCAACAAATTAATTTTTAACAACCGTCAACATTTTCACGTCTCTGAAGATGGCTTCCGTATAGGAAGCCGAAACGTCAGACAATAATAACATTTTTGTTTCACATAATCTGGAAGAACAATTAAAATTAAATCTTTCTCCTCCATACCTGGGGAAGATTTTTAAAAACACATCTCTCATTGCTCTCATCTCATATCTCATTGCTCTCTTTGATAACAGACTGCTTTGCTGTCTGATGAGACTACCCTATTGAAATAAATGTTTTACTACCACTACTACTGTGTCACTCATATAATCTTAGGAATTCAAATATTAACTTGTATATTCCCAAGCCTAAAACAGAGGATGCAAAAAGTAGCTTTCACCATAGGGGGTCGAAACTTTGGAATAAAATCCATGTTGAGGCAAGAGAGCAACCAAACTTAAATGCTTTCAAATTATATTACCGTTGTATTAGGTAACACTCGCTTTGTAAATAATATTATTTTTTATAATTCTTGTAAATATATTATAGTTAGTAGTTAGTATATGGTAGGAAACACGGCTCGCTGGAAGAGCATTTTGTAAATGAAGCGATTTTTCCGTGTTAAAATAAAGTTTATGTATGTATGTATGTATGTATGTAACGGTTAAAATTACAAAAACGAACTGCGAAAATCAATTTTATATAGTAAGAATTTCGGGACTGGTCATTATTTCTGGTCGGGTGGGGACCGACGAGAAATAGATTTGGTGCTGGAAAAGAATTTTACCCAACCAAAATTAAGATTAGAAATTCAACCGTCCCAACCATTTACGGGTAAAGAAAATCTTTTACCCAACCTAAGAAGAAAAAAGTTAGATAAAGCCCAATTCCCAGCATATCGTCGATACAAGTTTTAATAACAAACCAAAATAGATATACAGACAGATCCTACTGTAACTTTCAGATTATTATCTCCCTATACAGAGCAGGAATGCAAGGAAAACAAGAGCTAATGTGCAATGATGACTGAGGAGAACTGATGAGATTCCAATTTTAAATGATGAACTCTTAATTATTTTACGTAAATAGTCATGAAAATTTTGCTACTGAACCTACATCATCATCATCACCATCATCATCATGAGGTCGAGAGATTTTCTCGGATCTTCGTGACTCGTTTCTTCCATCCTTCTCTGTCTCTCATCGCAGTAGGCAGATCTTCTGAAAGGCATCCAATACCATCGGTTTGTTGATCAATGTAAGTGCGGGCTGATCGCCCGACTTGGCATGCCATGTCTTGGGCACCACAGCAAAGTGTCGCTCGCAAGCAATGCCCAGCGAAGCAGAGTCGCTTCTCCTTTATTATGTTCGTAATTGAGGGAGGTATTCATAGAGTAATTATTTCTTGGTAGGATGTTACTTTCTTCCAAGAAATGTTCAGCACAGCGCGAAGCATACGGGACACTATAGGTGCCATCTAAAGAGGCTTCTTGTCGTTTTGTCAGTGTTACACGCACTTTCATAACGAAACCTCGATATCTCTTAAGATTTCACTTTTCTCTTTAGATTTCACTTAGACGAAGAAGTGTAAAAGTTCGACATGAGTCTATCAGATTGTGAACAAGAACGGAACCTGACGAACCTGGAACACGAAGTGCAAACATTGAGGCGTCTTCTGTTAATCGATCGCGTCAGTGTCAGTGAAAGCGCTCAGAGCTTGATCGACTACTGTCAAAGCAACGTGCAAAGCGACGCAATGATCACCAAAATCTCATCATCCAAAAATCCATTTCGCGAGCGAGACACAAAATGTGATGTTCTGTGAACGATGCCAGAAACAATAACAACAAAGACCTCTTTCATAATATAGCACCCAAATTAAGTATTATTTTATATTCATTTCAATAAGCCTTTCTGACCTCGTTCGTGTGTCTGTAATTCCAAAGAATCTTCGCTTTGTAACGAGGCCAGAAAGGCTAATTTGCATGCATATCAATGAATATTTACACTGGTCACCATTATGAAAGAGCTCTATGAAATCTACCGGTATCTCAGGCATTCAAATAAACATAATTTCAAAATAGCAAAACCTCGGACTAAACATTTTCAAAAAAGTTTTTTCATAAGATCATCTAGACTTTGGAACACACTCTCCGATCAAACAAAATAAATTAACAAATATAGTCTCTTTAAAAATTATTTAAAATCAAGATACTTTGTCGCTCGCCAGAACACAATCAATACTGATATTATATCTACCTGGCACTCAATATATGTTTAAATTGTACTTCTGTTAGAGATCTTGAAGCGCAGAACTTCAGAATTTGTTGTTAATATTAACTGTGCGTGCGTGAGTGTGTTAGGATAATGTATTTGTTGTAATAAATGATATAATAAGCAATATCGTAGCACAGACTGTGATATAGTAATATGTATATATGGTAGTATATATGTAATGTATGTTTGTTAATTCTTAGGGTTAGACACCATGACTAGGGCTGAACATCCCTGTTGTGTCGTGCCTTGTGTATGTAAACACGAAAACAAATAAATAAAATAACATATATGTTATAGAGACATCATAAATATTTATTTTACCAATTACATTCATTCATTCGTTCTATTATCTCAGCGAAATTATCACCTGAACAAACAGACGTAATTTGTAGAGTCTTCGCTATTGTAAATCATAGTAAATTACAATTGCAATGGATAATATGGATTAACAAAATATTGTCATTTGAAATGAAATGAAACGAACCAACGCAATATGCCCTGTTTACATGTAGGTAGGGTGACCCTTCTGGAAGGGTGACCCTTCTGGAAGGGTTACCCTAGTAGAAGGGTTACCCTAGTAGAAGGGTTACCCTAGTAGAAGGGTTACCCTAGTAGAAGGGTTACCCTAGTAGAAGGGTTACCCTAGTCCATTGTCTTTCCGGGTTTCGTTTACATGTGTCCTAGGGTGACCCTGGGGGTAGGGTTACCCTATCTGCTTGCTAGGGTTGCAGGGCTATCTTTTTGTTTACTTTACCCATGTAAACGCATCAGGTAGGGTCGCCCTCACTGACGAGTCATATTTCATTGAAAAAGCGCGCAATAAAAACGAGCGTTCGGTGTATTTCAGATTCAAGTAAAACGCCATTCTACAGGTTGTGCCACCACTGTTCTGTTCTACCAGGAATCCGCCAAAATCGACGACGACAGCGAACAGCGCTCCTTCGAACGTATCTCATCCGAGCTAAAGCAGCACTGTACAGCTGCATGAATTGCTAACTGCATTGTACAGCGAACCAGCTGCATGAATTGCTAACTGTTGTTGATGACATTTTTGAAACAACAAAAAAACAAGCAATAGACCACAGCAAAATGCGGCGAGCAAACGACCAAGAGACAAAATAATAAAACTTGCCGCCAAAACTCTTCGTTTGTCCGCCATTTTCAATTTGTTTAGTGGCCACGCAAAGGGAGGGTGACCCTACTAGAGGAGTTAGCCCTGCTACAAGGGTCACCCTACACATGTAAACAAGCGCTATCTTTTGACCCTCTTGGAAGGGTGACCCTACTAGGAGGGTCATCCTACCTTCATGTAAACAGGGTTTTAGATTTGCCAACCCCTGAACAGTATGTACATGTGATGTTTGATCGGGTGATGGCTGCATGAAAATATAATTTCGGCGAGTTGTTCACAAGTAGTTTATGTTCCTCTGCTGGGTGCACAGCATTTTGTTCAGCGTTAAAAATCTTTCAAACTGTAACGCAAAAAAAACGAAACATGGCAAGACTTAGATCACTATACGACACCCTGGAGTGATGACGTCACGGATTTCCGAGTGATGACGTCACGGATTTCCGAGTGATGACGTCACGGATATCTGAGTGATGACGTCACGGATATCTGAGTGATGACGTCACGGATATCTGAGTGATGACGTCACGGATATCTGACTGATGACGTCACAGATTTCTGAGTGAAACGTCACGGATATCTGAGTGATGACGTCAAGGATTTCTGAATGGTGACGTCACAGATTTTTGAGTGACGTCACAGATTTCTAAGTGATGACGTCACATATTGTTTAGTGATGACGTCACTCATATCCGAGTGATGACTTCACGGATTTCTGCGTGAATTTGGAAACTTTGAACTCACGCACAATTTTCCTGAAACTTACCATTCCTCCACCTCAAGAAGAGAGATAAATTTGTCGACCCTGGAAGAGGGCTGTGTCTGTATAAGTCAGAGGAAAAGAAATTACTTGAATGTCAATTAACAGCATGGAAATGCAGCTGCACATTAAAGTGCCAATCTCAGGTTTGGAGATTTTACATATCTGTAATATTTGGGTCTTACTGAAATTTTCTTCATGGAGTTTTTCGCTGTCAAAGTTACCTGGTGTGATGTCACAAGAGGCATTCCAAACCAGTTTTCTTTTGTTACTTGCCAAAAAATGCCTCTTGTGACATCACAACCGATAACTTTAACAGCAAAGTCCATGAAGATGAAATTTTCGGCTGATAAGATATATTATGATTTTGCTCAGGAAGACCCAAATATTACGGATATGTGAAATCTACAAACGTGAGATATGCACTTTATGTGTTTAAAACAACGCGGGCTCGATTCACTCACCTTGATGGCTACCTCAGCAAGCACAAGTAATTTCTTCACGCTAATCCACAGGCTACAAAGAGGGACATGCGGAATATAAACGACTAAACTGGTTATTCAATGAAAAATCATCTCGCAATTTTTGTTGTTGCATTATACATCAGAATACAACAGGAGAATCTACGGTTGACATTAAAAGTTTAATAGAAACCCATAGTGTGCATTTCCAGTGGCATGTCTCCCTCTCCCCCATGGATATCAATAAAACACCAAAACACTTTGGTACCTATTAAGATAAATGGGGATACGAACGAACATCAGTGTCCCAGTGTGTGACATACCTTCGTTTACCCACATCGCTACGAATCTTTCCTAACTCATCGGCTTCGAAGAGCTTTCGGGCCTAGAAAAACAGAGATGACATCCGGTAACTTTGACAGCGAAAAACTCCATGAAGATGAAATTTTCGGCTGACAAGATATATTATGATTTTGCTCAAGAAGACCCAAATATTACGAATATGTGAAATCCCCAAAAGTGAGATATGCACTTATAAGTACCTTTTAGATCAAAGAACGTAACTTAAATAGCCGGAATATAGTAGTTTGAGGTTGTGAAAATATCTGTAGAGCGTATTAATTGCACTGTCAAAGTTGCTAACCTAAATCATTGTCCGCCATCTTGAATGTATTTTCGATATTCGTGTGACGTCACAACCGCGGTAGAGCGAATTTTTTATCTAGCCATCCTCGTGTCTTTATAAGTTTGAAACTCGATTTTTGTGAATGACTTCCTTTTTCAATTAAACCACACCATTTTAAAAAACATTCCGCGAAAACTCGGCCACCCACAGACTATTTTCATCAGGTTTACCCCGGGTGTAAAGTCACCAACTTCCCAGTTAATTAGGCAAAGTATTACAACAAGATGGCGGATGACAGGATTGTCTTTGGTCAAAATTAGTGCTGTTGTTTTGTACAAGAGTAGTTTTGTTTACTGGGATTTATGTTGCCAATGTCCTTTAAAGTGCCTATAACGTCTATGGGGGATTTAATATGTTTGTAATCTATGGATTCTCTTGAGATAAATTGTAATATATCTTGTAAGATGAAAATTTTATCTTCATAGACTTTTTTGCTGTTAAAGTTGACGGAAGTGATGTCATAGCGGGCATCTGTCTATATGAAAACCTCTTTACAGATGCCCGCTATGACATCACTTCCGTCAACTTTATAACAGCAAAAAAGTCTATGAAGATGAAATTTTCAGCTGACAAGATATATTACAATTTATCTCAGGAGAATCCATAGATTACAAGTATGTTAAATCCCCACAGACGTTATATGCACTTTAAAATTACTCGTACATGTGGCAAATCAAATAAATAAAAGTAAAAGTAAAAGTATGAAGTGTTGTGTATCTAATCCCGTATTCGTCTTCTGATGGTTTACCTCCAGAACATATATCAACTGGTCCACGGATGATAAACCTGGCACGTGTAGAACTAAGTTGAACACTTGAATCATTCCCATATCGTTCAGGACACTTTTACAGCTGGTCGTTCCAACAATTAGTAATTTTTTCCCCTAAAACACAAGAGATCAAAGCATTACTATATTGAGAAAAATAACGAAAGTAAAAAAAGACGTAGAAAGCAAAAATATATAGTTGTTGATGACGTACTTTTCTTAACTTCTTTTTTGAAAGAACCAGTAATGCTTGGAGAACCATGTTGGAAAATCGTGGTCCAATTGGAACGTATTCTAAATAATAAAAAAAGAAACACTTTACTCTCCCTCTCTTTTGCCTTCCCACTCTCTTCCTTCTACCCTTCTATCTTTCCCTCCATCTATCCCTATCTCTCGCCCTCTACCTCGCTCTCCCCCTTCTTTCCCTTCTACTCCCTCTACCTCCTTCCTATTATTTCCCTCCTTCGTTCTATCCTTCGAACCCTACCTCCCTTTCCCTCCCCCTCTTCTTCTTTTCCTCTCTCTCGCTCCTTCTCCCCTTGATGAGATGGGGATCTCTCCCTGCCTTCCATTCTCTCTCACTCACTTCATCCCCTTCTTTCCATTCCTCCCTCCTTCCTTCCCTCCCTCCGTCCCCCTCCCTCCAATTCTCTCACACTCACTTCCTCCCTCCATCTCCCCCTCCGTCCCCTTCTCTCTCACTCACTTCCTCCCCTTCTTTCCCTTCCCCCTCTCCTTCCTTCCCTCATTCCGTTTCACCCTCCCTCCAATTCTCACTCACTTCCTCGATTTCTTTCCCCTCCCTCCCCTTCTCTATCTCCACCTCTCCTTTCTTTCCAGACTTTCTCTTCTGCGTTTCTTTTTAATCTAATTATTTTATTCTGGCACCGTTTAACGCTCCTACACAAATAGTGCTTTTAATCATTACACTTACCTAATAATTTCTCAATATCATCAATGATTATACAACTTAACTCTGACTTATCAGCATCGTCAAATATCTTTAAAAAATAAATCGTCAAAAAATAAATGATAACATATAGTTGTCTAAAGCAACAACACAGTATGTATGCCGTAACCTTCTGATGGCCAGTGAGATGCTCTAACCATTGAGCTACATGGATTCGGATGGCAGAGCGAAGGTTACATATTATGTGTACAACCTGTATGTTTCTGATGACCAGTGAGATGTTCTAACTATTGAGCTACTGTACATGGACTCGGATGGTAGAGTGAAGGTTATATATGTGTACAACCTGTAACCTTCTGAAGGCCAGTGGGATGCTCTAACCATTGAGCTACATGGACTCATATGGCAGAGTGAAGGTTACATATGTGTACAACCTGTAACCTTCTGATGATGGACTCGGATGGCAAAGTGAAGGTTACATATGTGTACAACCTGTAACCTTCTGATGACCAAACTACTGAGCTACATGGACTCAGATGGCAGAGTATGCACATGTGTACAATCCGTACAATAAAGCATTCAATATTCTAAATAGCAAGAATGCAGTGTATGAAAAAACTAGTTGTATATGACCTTACTTTTTTAATTGCATTACATTTGGACATTTCAGTGAAACCTATCATGTTTTCTGGACTACACATTTTTATCAATGGAAACTCAGACATCAAAGCCATCTGAACAGCAAGAGCTGTTTTTCCAGCACCAACTGGACCTAACACAACAATAAAAGAAAGAAAAATGAGCTATTTTCTCACTATAATCACCCACCGTGAAACATCCTTATGTCACATGCTATTTCACATGTGAATCAGTTATTTCACATTTTAATTTTCAATTTCACGTGTGATCGTTGTGGGACAATTCTTGATAATTCGAGGCCTTTCCACCGATCGAACTGAGGTACCTTCTAACAAAACACTGACAGGACCCATGGAGCCATCGTGTACTCTGGTCTGTTCAATCAGCAGCTTTCCATCCGAAATTATCCGTTGTATCACTGGACTCCAACGAATTATATCTAAAAACGAAACACTTAATTTTTTATTTGGAAGTACTTTTAAAATGATAAAGTAACTTCTTTTGAAGATTTTCGTTTCTTCGCTTTGTTTTTGACATATTTCAGTTTGTTTGATATGCAAATCTGGAATTTCGTCACACATGCATAATGACTTATCAGAGAATGTTATGTATATTTGCCTTCATTGTGTTTCTCCCACAACACCAAACTTCTTGATTTTAAAGGATTTCGTTTGAGAATGAAAGTGATACACAAACTTCTCCGGTAAGTCATGTACGTGTGACGAAATTCCAGACATTTGCATATCAAACAAACTGAAATATTTCGAAAACAAAGCGAAGCAAAAATCTTCAAAATAAGTTACTTTATCATTTTAAAAGTTCTTCCAAATAAGACAATACATTTTTGACCGTTATAGACACTTTGAAGAAGCAAGTTGAAGAAAATAGGTACACAGTGCGTACATTGTTAAGAAGAAAATAGGTACACAGTGCGGACATTGTTAGGAAGAAAATAGGTACACAGTGCGTACATTGTTAGGAAGAAAATAGGTACACAGTGCGTACATTGTTAAGAAGAAAATAGGTACACAGTGCGTACATTGTTAAGAAGAAAATAGGCACACAGTGCGTACATTGTTAAGAAGAAAATAGGTGCACAGTGCGTGCATTGTTAAGAAGAAAATAGGTACATAGTGCGTACATTGTTAAGAAGAAAATAGGTACACAGTGCGTACTTTAAACATACCGTTAGCGACATAAAATTCGAGGCCATCGTCACTAGCACCAAATGCCTAGAAAAATAAATTGTTGATACATTTCCACGAATTTACAGTTTGAAAGCAAATAGTGACTCATTCCACATATCTCTGGTGATTTGTATGTGAAAATATCTAAGAAACGTTTAGCATAAATAACATATAAAATTTTAGGACTACACTCGCGATATACACACCGGTTTAATGTCGAACTCCAAAGCATGGTTGAAATCCACTTGTTTGACAATAACCTTTGAAACAGCGTCAGGAGCTATTTCCAATGTCGTGCCCATCTAAGAAAAAAAGGTTTATGTACATTCTCTTTGTTTCACATGAAGAATTATGTTGTTTTGAATGACGTATGACATATATATATATATATTTTTATATATATATATGGGGTATTTGTCCATGCACCACGCATTTGTCCTACCTTAAGAAATCTATTCATCGCGTTTGACTGGGCAGCTCGCACCAATCCCGCTATCTCGGCTCCGCTGAAATTCTTAGTCTGCGCAGCGAGTTCCTTCAAATCAACCTCATCACTTAGCAACTTATTTTCTTGTAACGATTTGGTGTGGATTTCGAGAATTTGAAGACGACCAGGCTCATCGGCTAAACCTAGGAAGAAAATATTATTGTCAGGTTAGAATACCATATTAGGATGCAAAGGATTGGTATAAAACGGCCAAATGTCAAATGTCGAAGTTCAATTATTAATGCGATCAATCGATAAGATACCGACCAACCAACTCACCAACCAACTCACAAACCTACCAACCAACTCACAAACTAATCAACCAATCAACCAACCAATTCACAATCAAACAAACAAACAAACAAACAAACAAACAAACAAACAAACAAACTAACTCACAAACGATACAGCCAACTCGCAAACCAAACAACTAACTCACAAACCAAATTGACTTTCTGGGTGTCGAGAGATTTTTGGTGGTGCAAAAATATCAAAATCTTCACCTACAGCGCCATCTACTTACTTATTTCGACTTGAACTTCCATTCTTCCAGGACGAAGCAAAGCATCATCAATAAGGTCTTTCCTGTTGGTCATTCCTAAAAACGGAGGATTTAATGAATGACTACTTAAAACGGAAAAAGCTATGAAAGACCAGGCCACAGTACAGTGGAGTGCGGTAGAGTAGAGTAGAGTGGAGTAGAGTGAAGTGGAGTGGAGTGGAGTGTTAACAGTTACAGCGCACTCTTTTACCAATAAGCAAAACATTATTAAGTTGTTCCACTCCATCAATCTGAAAAAAAAGAGAAACAAAACTTAAAAGCTTATAGGCCTTTCCCAAAACCTTCAACAGAAACACTCGGTGTACCTTGGCCAACAGTTGATTAACAACGGAATCTTGAACTCCTGTCCCTCCAGCCTAAAAACAAATTATTCAAATTTCTCATTAATGACAAAGTCGAGTAGAGTAGAGTAGAGTAGAGTAGAGTAGAGTAGAGTAGAGTAGAGTAGAGTAGGGTAGAGTAGAGTAGAGTAGAGTAGAGTAGGGTAGGGTAGAGTAGGGTAGAGTAGAGTAGAGAGGAGAGGAGAGTAGAGTAGAGTAGAGTAGAGTAGAGTAGGGTAGGGTAGAGTAGAGTAGGGTAGGGTAGGGTAGGGTAGGGTAGGGAGGGTAGGGTAGGGTAGGGTAGGGTAGGGAGGGTAGGGTAGGGTAGGGTAGGGTATAGTAGAGTCGAGTCGAGTCGAGTCGAGTCGAGAGGAGTAGAGTAGAGTAGAGTAGAGTAGAGTAGAGTAGAGTAGAGTAGAGTAGAGTAGAGTAGAGTAGAGTAGAGTAGAGTAGAGAGTGGAGAGTAGAGAAGAGTAGAGTAGAGTAGAGCAGAGCAGAGTAGAGGAGAGAGGAGAGGAGAGGAGAGGAGAGGAGAGGAGAGGAGAGGAGAGTAGAGTAGAGTAGAGTAGAGTAGAGTAGAGTAGAGTAGAGTAGAGTAGAGTAGAGTAGAGTAGAGTAGAGTAGAGTAGAGTAGAGTAGAGTAGAGTAGAGTAGAGTAGAGTAGAGTAGAGTAGAGTAGAGTAGCGTAGAGTAGAGTAGAGTAGAGTAGAGTAGAGTAGAGTAGAGTAGAGTAGAGTAGAGTAGAGTAGAGTAGAGTAGAGTAGAGTAGAGTAGAGTAGAGTAGAGTAGAGTAGAGTAGAGTAGAGTCGAAAAGAGTAGAGTCGAGTAGAGTGGAGTGGAGTGGCGTGGAGTAAATTACACCAAACTTACGCCATAACTGTATCTTGACTTGCAAACTGCGTCGAATTCATCAAAAATAATGAGATGAAGTCCACTGTTATTTCCATGCTAATGAAAAGAAAACACGGAAGGATGTTATTCAATATGTTGTCGTATTTAACCATCAGGCATAATAAAGTTCATTAATTGCACCTTCTTTTGCTCTTCCTCCGCTTCAGCAAAAAGTTTCCTAAAAAAAGAAAGGGAACTCATGACAGCGCTGTGTATCTGTAAGTCCCCTTACTTCCCTTAAACACTACTGACGTATCTGTAAGTCCCCTTACTTCCCTTAAACACTACTGACGTATCTGAACGATTTAAAGATATACTCCAGTCAAAATACAAATGTAGTTCATATGAAAGATCTTACTGACTTTAGTTTATTTCCAAAGTTTCAGCATTGCTATCAATTTAGTTAAAGGGAAATGGCAATAAAAAATTTTTTTGTCTCATTTGAAAGAACATTAAAAATGATATATGAAGACCTTTTACAGATTTTCCATATCGTTCTTGGTTCTGTAAATATTTCACTTCTTTTTAACAAAGAACATTGAACATTCCGCCATCTTGGATATGCATAACCATCCTTGGATATGCGTGACGTCACAACCAGGGTAGAAATGTTTTTTATATCAGCAATTATCGAGTCATTATAGATGCTAAATCGTAGTTGTTTTGGGTGTTGTATACTTTTAAGTGAACTAGCAATCTATTTGAACGCATTCCACTGATATTTGGGCAATTATTTACAACTTTTAGAATGTTTACCCAGGTTTTGACGTCACTTAATTAGATCTAATTATAAAACAAGATGGCGGATTGCAGATATTTTTGTTCACAGATATTTCAAAAATTAAGGAAGTTACGGGGAAATTTTAAAAGGTCTTCATATATTATTTTAAATGTTCTTTCAAATGAGACAACAAAAATTGTTATTGCCATTTCCCTTTAAGAAGATATGGCTAGTTGAAGTTGGAGAGTTTGTCCAATTTCGACGCCATATTTGTTTCTCAAATATGACGTCACTGAGTGATTCTATCTCGTATTATGCCTAAGAAGTTCCTCTACTTTCCTGCATGAGGAACTAAATAGTTTATTTCGACTAATTTTCATCCAAAGAGCATTCACAACAGCTATCACTATGTGATCGCCATCAAAACAACTCCACTGCCGATAAAGAATCACTCAATGATATCATATTTTCAAAACCAATATGGCGTTAAAATCCTCAAATTTTCAACTTCAACTAGCCATATCTTCTTAACTAAATTGATAGGAATGCTGAAACTTTGGAAATAAACTAAAGTCAGTAAGATCTTTCATATGAACTACATTTGTATTTTGGCTGGAGTATGTTAATAGCCTATCTTGTACTCAAGAAATAACGTTTTCATTCTCGTATTTTATGCTTCTGGACGCCGCCATTTTAGAGTTTGCTCGACGGCTCAAATTTGATGTACAGCGGTGGTTTTCTTTTCAATTTTGACGTCATTGAGTGGTTGTCTATTTTGTTTGTCTCCACATTCTTGTGAGTGAATTTTATACATCAATCATATTCCATACCCTAATCCCTAACATCTCCGAATTTTATGGCCTGTCGTATTATACTAACTACCAAAAGTGGTAAATTGCTTTATAATACCTAATATTAGCTTCAGATTCTCCGACAAATTTGTTGAGTATCTCTGCAAGGGGAAAAACAGAAAGCAATTACAGTTCTGAAAACCAAACCACAGTCCCCATGAAAGACTCACCAGGTCCACTGATGATCTTTGGTTCACGACAGTTTAACATTTTCCCAATTTGTCTCGCCATTAACGTTTTTCCAGTTCCTAAAATAAAGAGCATTAAAATAAGAACCTTTTATATCAAACATATTTTGACGCTACTCTGGCTTTAAAAAGTTTTTTGAACGTAACTTTAAGTTACTGTCCATGACCCAACGTTTCGACACTCCCACAATCTAGTGTCTTCATCAGGGGTGATCGTTGTAAAGTTAGGATCTCTATTTATACCCTCATAGAACCGATGATGACGTTTTCTATTAACAAGATGCAAATAAGCTTCTGGTAATAAACCACCATCATCGCGATTCAATGGAGTGTGGGCGCTATTGATATACCAAGCCTCCAGACAACGTCTCAGATGGTACCGCGGATTAGTGGCAATAATTTTGGAATCTTCCCACGCAATATCATGGTAGGTTACGAAAATTCTGCTTTTTCGGAGCATGCGTGCGTAACCTACCATGACATTGCGTGGGAAAATTCCAAAATTATTACCATATCTCTTGACTGCTCACTTTTCTGTCCTTTTCTACTCTTTTCTATTGATTCCATCTTTTTTAAGCCACAAATGTTGCCTTCCTCATTCTCTCCTCTCCTATCTGATCCCTTTCTTCCGTTTTCTATTCTGTTCTACACTTTTCTTTTCTTTTGCAATGTTTCATCCTTTCCTTCGCAAACCCAGTCTGTCCAACGTTTATCTCCAATATTCCCTTTACTCTTAAATTGTGTTTGCCTTTATCATATCCTACCCCATCCTATCCTATCCTACCCCATCCTATCCTACCCATCCTATCCTACCCTATCCTATCCTATCCTATCCTACCCCATCCTATCCTACCCCATCCTATCCTACCCCATCCTATACTACCCCATCCTATCCTACCCCATCCTATCCTACCCCATCCTATCCTACCCATCCTATCCTACCCTATCCTATCCTATCCTACCCATCCTATCCTACCCCATCCTAACTACCCCATCCTATCCTACCCATCCTATCCTACCCCATCCTACCCCATCCTATCCTACCCATCCTATCCTACCCCATTCTATCCTACCTCATCCTATCCTACCCATCCTATCATATACTGTCCTTCCATGTACCTGGTGGTCCATGTAAAAGAATTCCTTTCACGTGCTTCACTCCTGAAGATCAAAATAAATACACATTTATCACGTAAATCAAACACTAATAATAAAATAGGAAAGCATCTAACCTAACCACTTACCCATTTTTTCTGTCAGCTCCACAGGAAAGAGCCTCGATGCAAAAGCTCTTCGTATAATAGTCGAAAACTCCTGCAAACATGTAATACAACCAGTTTAGAAACCTCAGCGGTGAGGGCAATGGGCTTAAGAAAAACAGTCTAACTGTGGCAAGGCAAATGGCAGCAAAACGCAGTAAAACAAGGAAAACTAAATGAGATTACTAGTGTGCATGAACTGCTGTTATGGTACCTTATCCAATCCTCCAATTCCCAACTTTGTGAAATCCCATTCACTGCTAATAATTGAATGGCTTGCAGTTTTACTATTTATAGAGAATAAAATAACAAGGACAATCATAAATACACAACACAAACAAAGTGACAGAGTCAGCGATTAAGGCAAGTCAGAATTGAATATATATTATCAAATAAATCTTGAATTTTATATGCTAGCGAAAGAAACAAACAAAATATGGAACTAGAACATAAAGTTACCCTTTTGATTTTCCAACAAGATTGAGAGCTGAACCCTGTCAGGAAATTAAAATGGGAATCAGTTTTATATCCTGTCTTACCTCAAGCTATCCAATATATCCTATCCTAACCTATAGGCAATTTCATCTACATTATCTTATTCCATCCTTATGCTAACCATTTCCTAGCCTGCTCTATGCTATCCTATCCTATCCTAGCATATACCTATGTTATCATATCCTACCCTATACCTTCCCTTTGCTACTCTGCCATATCCTTACCTATCCTATGCTATCCTAACCTAACCTACCTATGCTATTCTACAATGTCCTATCCTACCCTCTACCTTTGTTATCCTGTTCTACCTTCCCTTTCCTACTTACCCTATACCTTCCCTTTGCTACCCTACCCTTTGCTACCTTGCCCTATCCTATCCTGTCCTAATCTATCCTATGATATCCTAACATATCCTATGCCATCCTAACATATCCGATGCTACCCTACAATGTCCTATCTACATATGTTATCCTATTCAACAATATACAGTACTTTACCTTTGCTACCTTTCCCTACCTTTCCCTACCTTTCCCTAACCTTTCCCTACCCTACCTACCCTATACTATCCTAACCTGCCCCATGGTATCCTAACCTATCCTATGCTACCCTAATCTATTCTATGCTATCCTACAATGTCCAACCCAACCCTCTACCTACATGTATGTTATCCAATTCTACTATATACCTTCCCTTTGCTACCCTACCCTACTCTATGCTACCCTAACATATCCTATGCTATCCTAACCTATCCTACCATATACTGTATGTTATCCTATATCCTACCCTACTCTACCCTATGCTACCCTAACATATCCTATGCTATCCTAACCTATCCTATGCAATCCTACCATATCCTATCCTACCATATACTGTATGTTATCCTATATCCTACCCTACCCTATGCTACCCTAACCTATCCTATGCTATCCTAACCTATCCTATGCTATCCTACCATATCCTATCCTACCATATACTGTATGTTATCCTATATCCTACCCTACCCTATGCTACCCTACCCTACCCTATGCTATCCTAACCTATCCTATGCTATCCTAACCTATCCTATGCTATCCTAACCTATCCTATGCTATCCTAACCTATCCTATGCAATCCTACCATATCCTATCCTACCATATAGTTATCCTACCCTACACATCCTGACATGGTCCTCAGCCAAACCACCCTTTCACTTACCTCAGCTTTTTCAAAAATAACTTTGGTATTACCAGAGATTACACCTTGTTGAACCTTTAGACAACATTCAGATACAGAAAATAAATTATATTCTACTAATATAAACTCACAGTCAACAGAGAATACTGTAATATTAATAGAGAATATGTAATATGTTCAATTATACAGTAAAAATGTTATCTGAACTCACATTTATTAGCTCAATATCTGTATTTGAAGCGAGCGCTTTCTGCGGGTCAAGAACTAATGAGAAATGTAAAGATGACTTGTAAATTCCTTAAGAATTGGTAAATAATATTTATCCAGTTTCCACAATAACAATGGGTGTACATGTACATGTATATTGTATATAGTAATGGGTTATATATGGTTACTGCTGTACAACTTAATATGTACCATAACTATAAACTACAGCTTAAAGTTTAAGCAGTATAACAGAGAGTGCATGCCATGATCCATAATATTATGGCCTGATTATAGATAGCACCCATACATTGTGGTAAACACTTTTTGATGTTACTAACCATCCATTTGCCTTGCAATCAGTTGAAGATACTTCTTGTCACCAAATGCAAAAACAAGCTACAAAATAATGCATTAAACAGAGTTATAGTTTATTCATCTATGTGTATTATCTGAAAATAACCTATATCAGGTTTGGGGATTTGACATATTTGTAATATGTGGGTCTTCCTGAGCAAAATCATAATATATCTTGTCAACCAAAAATTTCATCTTCATGGACTTTTTTGCTGTTAAAGTTATCGGATGTGATGTCACAAGAGGCATTTTTGTGGCAAGTAACAAAAGAAAACTGGTTTGGAATGCCTCTTGTGACATCACATCCGGTAACTTTAACAGCGAAAAACTACATGAAGATGAAATTTTTGGCTGACAATATATATTATGATTTTGCTGAGAAAGACCCAAATATTACGGATATGTAAAATCCCCAAACATGAGATAGGCAATTTAGGAAAGCACCTAGCTACATATTGAAGTCAAAAAGAGATATACTGTAACATAACACACACCGGCTGTCCCGTAGAAAATGCTCTGTTGGTGAAGTGGTCAATAAATGCTGCAGACATCTTGTCAGTGTCATATGGTTCCTGGGTAACACTGGGAGATAAAATAATATTTATACAGTATATTATATCAGTATAGAAAGTCAATGATAGGATTAGGTGATTTTTCAATTTTACCGAGATTTCTGGAGGAAGTCTGCCTCCACCGTAATGCTGTTAAGATTTGAATTAACTGGAAAATGAAATGGGTAGACTAAAAAAAATATAACCAAAATTAGTGACCGGATTTCATTTAATTAATTAGCATTATCACTATCATTGATCACCATCAATTATTTTCATCATCATTGTCATATAAAACATCATCATCATCATCATTATCATCATCACCATCATCACCACTATCATCACTTACACGATCACTATCACCATCATCACTATCACCACCACTATCACCACCACAATCACCATCATCATCATCACCATCATCACCACCATCACAATCATCACCATCATCATTGTCATCATCACCACCACCATCACCACCATCATCATCACCACCATCATAATCATCACCACCATCATCATCACCACCACCACCATCATTACCACCATCATCACCACCATCATCACCACCACCATCACAATCATCACCACCACCATCACAATCATCACCACCATCACCACCACCACCACCATCACCACCACCACCATCATCACCACCCCCATCACCACCACCACCATTACCATCATCATCACCACTGTATCATCATCTACAGTTTCAGCATTTGTCTTTAGATTTCCTATATCTAATTCATTCATTTACACACTCCCTTATTCATCCATCCACTAATCATTCACACATGTCAATTCATCCACCTGTACTCACTTACCTTCAACCACCTGATTTAGTGCTATGTTTGTCCATTTTCTCTATTTTTTAAGAAAAATAGATATACGATGTAACAACAGAATAAAATTAGGTCTAAAATAAATATTTATCTATTCAAATATCTATACTGTAACTTCCTCTCTACTCTAAGATTCCAAATAAAGGATTCTTCCTCATCATTGTCTATTTATATTCTGTTTATTTCCAAAAACTACAAATTTGTGAATGTGCAAAAGAAGCAGCTGCTACTGCTAGCTACTTCAAGTAGCTATATGGAAAATCAATTAGGTTACTTCACGTGACAATACAAGAAAAACCATTGTTAAAAATGGTCTGATTTTCATTATCACTTTCTCTTTCAATTTTTTAAAAGCAACCGACTTAATCAAATTCATTATTGCCATGATATCTGAGGACAGATACATAGATCAAGTCAGATAACATGTCAAATCTTCATTTGACATGTTATATGCCTCCGAAATTGACTAAGAGCTTCAGTGAGCCTTTTGTCAAATAGATTTCATTTTGCTGTTGTCTTTTCAGTTATAGACTTCTTTCATAATGGCACCCAAATGAAATATTCTTTTATATTCATTTATATAAATTAGCCTTTCTGACCTCATTCGTGTGTCTGTAATTCCAAAGAATCTTCGCTTTGTACCGAGGCCAGAAAGGCTAATTTGCATGCATATAAAAGAATATTTAGACTGGCCGTCATTATGAAAGAGGTATATACGGTAGATGCACAGAAGACACCACAACATGGTAGGAACATACATAAGTGACCCAATTGACGTACTACATCTTGTGGGCCACTTTTTTGTTCTTACCACAATTGTGACATCATCTGTGCATCTATAACTGAACAGACAACAACAACAACATGAAATCTATTTGTTAAATATATAACATCAACATATAACAATTTGGAAAGGAATAATGTACGGCATTCATTGTGGTTTTAGAGTTGAGAACTGTGAGGACGTCAGAGTTTTTAAAATCAGACCAACAACAACTTGGGAAGCAGAAAGCCAGCTCACCTGAAGTAAACTAACACCAAGTGTCCCTGGTTGCACTTCTATAGTTCTTAATATGGAGTATATACAATTTTGACGACCTGTACCAAGCAGTTTCACATGTCTACGAAAAGATATTAAATTCTTTATACGACATATTTATAAAATCTTATATATGCAAACTAATGTCCATCTCAAGCAAAGATTGAACAGGCAGTTCTTCGAGTATCACTTACTTCACATCTTCATCTACAGGGAAATCTTTATCATTCACTATAAAACAATTTGTAAGAGAGAGAACATCGGAAGGAGACTTTATGGCCTTTAAATTTCTCGCCATTTTGTATTTTTTTATTACATTTATGTAAGGACTGGTCATAAATTACCAGGGGGGGATGGAGGTTCGAAGTAAAACCTCCCCCTGAAAATATAATACAGGTTAATTTTGCTCATGAATTTTTAAAATGTATGTAAAATTACATTTGACTTTAGGATATATAAAACATGTGTTGTTTTATGTATTTTATGAATAAATTCATATGTTACTATTATACTATTAATTACTATTTTATTACAATATTTTACAATAATCACTGTGATCTGTTTGGAATTTTGAGTAAAGTGAAACAATCATAGAGTGTGAGCTTAAATTTATGTGACCCTCCCTTTTGATACTTTTCTCTTTTGAGGGGCTGAAAAAGTTATGAAAATCCCACTTTTCCACCCTCCCTCCCCCCCGTGGTAATTTATGACCAGTCCCTATGAGAGCTTTTCAATCTCGTTCCCAGAGCCTTCGCCACCTCTTTCTCTCGATCTTTCATTCTGGTGACGTCACAGAGTGTCCTCCGATGCCGAAAAATTTGACAGGCGCCATTACTAAGGGACCAAAGTCGCAGGAAATCTGTAGGCAGGTCATGAATCGTTTTCCCAGTAAAATGTCTTCTGCTCCTCTTTATAGTAAAATTATTTTATTTTGTGGATGGTAATAGCACATAATACAACAAAAAACCTCGTAGGATCCTCAGTTGGTCTGAACAATGGTTGCTCGATCCAGTCTTCTTTCTAGATCACGCCTCTTTTTCTCAAAACCAACCACGGAAGTAATTGTTCCCAAAACAACAAATATCCTAACCCTAACCCCCCGCCTAACGAGTTTTCTAACCCTAACCCCCCGCCTACTTAGTTTTCTAACCCTAACCCCCCGAGGTGTTCTCCCCGTCCCCGGGATGAGATTTCGTCACATTTCTCCCGAGGGGTGACATGCGTTTTGCTCGAAATATTTTAAGATATGCACAAAGGATTGCAATCAAATTTTGTTGCGCGCAGACTAGAGCAATAGCGACCAAAGAAGATGGCGCATGGCGATGAGCCCATAGAGATCACGTGAGCCAACGAGATATGAGCACAGCGCCTGGTTTCGCAAAGCCTAACGGGATGATGCAATAATTGCAATTTGTCGACCCGAAAAATAAAATAAAATAAAATACAGGAATGCCACCGAAACCTAGACTCGGCTACCACCACAGGTGGTAACCCGAGTAAAAAGAGCAAATAAACTGTATGAAACCGGATTAATTTAATGATATCCTGAATAGATATTACTGCATAACGTGCCCTCTGATTTTTGAAGAGCGAATAAACACCTTATAACTTCGTCAAACAGATTTACATGACCATGTCATTATTTCGATGCCCTGAAAGTCTTGTTCGATATGAATCTATTTTCCTTTCTTCTCGGTTTTGGAATTCTTTTTGGTTTTCGTATTTTTAGGTTCCTCTTTTTCTTTCTCATTCAGTGGCACGTCTTGAAACGGAGAAGGGAAAGGACGACGTGGTGGATTGGAGCTTGGTAAAGCAGGCGGTGGTCCCAGGGATGCAGGTGGCCCCCCACCTGACGATTCATCAACTACTCCAGTCGCTTCAAATGTATCGTTACTGCATTCCATGTTTTCAGGATCCGGGTCAGCTGCGCCATAATCGGAATCTTCGCCGTAATTGCCCGTATTGTAGTCGTAATTGCCCGTATTGTAGTCGTAATTGCCCGTACTGTAGTCGTAATCTCCGTATGTCGTGTACTCCAAGCCTAAAATAATAAGAAAACAAATAATTTCCCAACGCAACCAGGTGATAAATCAGACATAGTTTGACGCTACTCTGGCTTTAAAAAGATTTTTAACGTAACTTAAAAGTTACTGTCCATAACCCAACGTTTCGACACTCCAATCTAGTGTCTTCATCAGGGGTGATCGTTGTAAAGTTAGGATCCCTATTTATACCCTCATAGAACCGATGATGACGTTACCTATTAACAAAATGCAAATAAGCTTCTGGTAATAAACCACCGTCATCGCGATTCAATGGGGCGTGGTCGCTATTGAAGTGCCTGCAGACGTTCTTAGATTGAAAACTATTTAGAATTATCGTACCTGACCCATAGTTATAATGTTGTTCTTCCTCTTCATCTCTTGAACCGACGACACAAAACATGATGTCCTGTTGTGTGTGCATCTTCGCGTAACCCTCCCCAATTTCTACCATGAACGAGCTCAGTTCCTCGTCGGTTCTGATGTCCATCCACACAAGAGAACCATCCTCGCCCGGGCTACCGTAAAACCGGACCCACTTTTCCATCGTGTGGACATTCTCCGGCAGGTTTGAGAGAAACGGGATCGTGAGTTTCAGTTCTGTTTCTTGTTCAACCATGTTGGTCACATTGATTAATGGTGACACGAGAATTTCACCGGATTCCAAGTAAGAGGAATTAGGGTGTTGATAGGTGACCTCTACGCTGGCGGTTTGCATGGGAGAACTGCTTTCGGTCATATCAAGTTCAAAACCTATTGCAGAACAACAACATCATGATAAAGCAAATGGTTTGAACCTATAGGAGTATCATTAGATGTGTGAAGTTGATCGTCCCGGTTGTTGTAGTCTTGAGAAAGACTATTGTTGGTAACTGATGTTTCGACGGCCTCAGCGGTGGTCATCTCCCACAATGACGATGACCGCCGCTGAGGCCGTCGAAACGTCAGTCACCAACAATAGTCTTTCTCAAGACTTTAACAATCTGCGCGATCATCTTCACACATCTAAACATCATGATATTCGCATAAAATCTGTGGAAATACCATGTGAATGATAGAATGCTAAAGAAGAACGGGCCACATCTAACCTTTACAGGAAACTCTTCCTCCGGATTTTCCCAGTTCGATATTCAGAGTGAAGCTTTGTTCTGCTTCTTGCACGACGTCGTGATGTGGTTGTTGTTGTTCAGACTGTTCTGAAAGTATAGTCTTTCTAACAGCTCGAAAGCCTTCGCTGTCTTCCTCATAATTATCTTGCTCCGTGTAGTTTTCTTCCTCAGGGTTTGAGTCGTCCTCCTCTAAGACTATGAAGAATGAATCAATACTAAGATGGAGGTAGTTGTGGAATATATATGATGAAGAACTTACATAAATTAAGGTTACAATAAAATTAGGATGCTATATATCTCATTCAAGAAAACCAAATAATTGATGATTATGAAAATATAAATTTGGCGATTTTTTTAATTTCCCGCCTCATCCCTTTTCATTTTCATTTTCTCCAATTCCTTTCACTTTCCTTCTTCAGCCTGCACGTCTATCCATTCTTCTCATCCTTTACGTTCCTCTTCCGTTCCATTTACACTCTTTTCCTTTCCATTTAAATCCTTCCATTCCCTCAACTATAGTCATTTTCCTTTGATTCTCTCCCTTACCTTCCTCCATATTAGGTATAGTCACTGTCAAAACCTTCCCGCTTTTTGACAAACGCGGCTCTTCATAGGCCGACCTTCCTTCTTTGAAAAATTTCAAACTAACTGCCTTCCCAGGTTCAGTATTAACGGAAATTCTACGAAAAAAGAACAAGGCTATAAATGAAATCACACTGAATACACAGATTACAGGTTCGGTCCCTGTCCAGGACCAACAGAAATATTTTGGCTGAAGATTTGAGCCGACTTGACGATCCTCCATATATCGTCTGTCAACTCCATCTCATTTGGAAGGAGCATGTTGATGTAGTGTATAGTAAGACAAGCATTTGCTTGAATCAGATCATATGTCTTACACTTAAGGCATCCAAGTGTGTCATGATTGTTTGATTCTGCCAACTATTACTGATGTAGATACTGTGTGAGGCGAACTCTGATCAGTCGCGTGTAGCGACATCTCGAGCAGCTTGTATATTATAGTGAGACGAGACAGTTCACGTGAGGCTTTAAACATTTTGGGATCGGGTCTGATTTAAAGACAATCAGAGGAAGGAATAAATGTGTTCTAGTCTTTAAGTGTTTGCATGACCTAGTTCCTAAATATCTTAGTGATTATTTTATTAGAAAAGTAGTATATCCATTCATATAGTACTAGAAGGAGAAATGATATCCATATCACCCCAAAACCTAAGTTAAGTCTTGGGAAATGTACTTTTAAATACTCTGGAACATTATTGTTTAACTCTCTACAGTCAAAAATTAAAACATCTACTTCATTGTTATCTTTTAAGAGCCTTATTAGAGAGCATGATTTTTAAGTATAATATAAAGACATTTGGATACCAGCTTTGGTTGAATGGGCTTCACCCGACCCGTAAAAATAAAGTTTACCACCTCCCACAAATAATATATATAAATATATATATATATATATGTATATATAGCAAAGTGAAAAGGTGGTAAACTGCCAAGAATTTAGTGACGAAATACTGACGTTTCGAGCGGAGTTCTTCGTCACTAAATTCTTGGCAGTTTACCACCTTTTCACTTTGCTATATATTCAAACCACTGTCCACGCAGCACTCTACTTTTATATATATATATATATATATATATATATATATATATATATATATATATATATATATATATATATATATATATATATATATATATATATCACAAATCAAAACATATCAACAAATTGATTTTTAGAAATGATCTGATTTTTTTCTTACAAATCTGATTTTTCCAATGGTGGTCTTTCGTCTTTCGTCATGCTGGTTATGGCGAGGAAAAAAGCAATCAAACTGTGGTTGTGCGACGATTCCCAGATCAAGTCAAATGGCAGCATTTTTAGCACCAGAAATTCAGTATCCAGAACGCTGCGAAAAGAAAATATTGAAAATTGTACAGACGTAAGGGCAGACTAGGCTTGTTTCGTGAACGGGATGAATCAACTCTAAGCGATTTATGTATGCTCAAGCCATTACCTAACATAAATACTTTGGAGATCTTGATAACTAAACTTGTTCTTCAAGGTGTACTTATTGCGACCACCTGAACTGTTCTATAAGGAAAAAGATATTTACCTGTAAACTTTTGATTGGCAGTGAGATGCTCTAACCATTGAGAGATGTAGGCGAGTGAAGGTTACATATGTGTACAACCTGTGACCTTCTGATGACCAGTAAGATGTTCTAACTATTGAGCTACATGGACTAAGATGATGAGTGAAGGTCACATATGTGTACAACCTGTAACCTTCTGATGACCAGTAAGATGTTTTAACTTTTGAGCTACATGGACTAAGATGATGAGTGAAGGGTTACATATGTCTACAACCTGTAACCTGATGACTATAGTGAGATGCTCTAACCATTGAGCTACAGGGACTAGATTACATTATGTGTACAACATTTTGATGACCAGTGAGATTTCACATGAAAAACGAAGCGCTCATATATCGCAACTCAGAGGCTTCGGTATACAGACTGATGAACTCTGCACTTGAAATATTTCCATACCTCATGAATTATATAAAAATGATACATTGATAGAATAAGCAAGTGTTTCTCCATGATCTGCAGAAAACGTAAAACACAAGTTAAGCATTATTAGAGATTTCTGCTGAGAGGAACTGATGTCTGAATGGATTGAAAATGTCCGAGTTGCACACCTTACGAGTTGAAGAAAAACATTTCCCTGGGCAAGTGAAAAATGTACTTGCGTTACCTAGATGATTAGTGAAAAAGATCATGAATAGTTAGTATACAGACGACTCTCTAACAACCTGATTAACCTGTCATAAAGTATAGGATCAAATCACCATTCAATTGAGGTTGCTTACCAGTTATATCTTGCAAGCTCTTGTTGAAGTAATATCCTATGTGATCTGTTGTT
This sequence comes from Chrysogorgia sp. JL179-B06, assembly GCA_035772405.1. Taxonomy (NCBI): domain Eukaryota; kingdom Metazoa; phylum Cnidaria; class Anthozoa; order Scleralcyonacea; family Chrysogorgiidae; genus Chrysogorgia; species Chrysogorgia sp. JL179-B06. The sequence goes on along the minus strand of JAYKKM010000450.1, from coordinate 4,125,513 downwards.
TCGATGTGTGTAAACCTCGGACTAGAAGTCTCTATTTCTGATAGTTCAAGAGATTCTGGAGAATAAACAACAAGCTCGGCTTCTAAATCTGCTAAAACACCTAATATTTACAGAAAAAACACGTCAGAAATGGTTAACAACAGACAGTGAAGCATTCAGTTGATATAGTTCATTTTGACATGGACACCAAAACACTGATAATGTTTGTCAATAAATCTGTAAGTGTCTGTTAGCCAACACTAACTCAAACACCTGCAACGCAAGCATTAACTCAAACACTAACTCAACAAACAGCAATTCAAATACCAACGCAACAACATCACCATAATAACGTCAAAGAACATGTCATAATGACAAACCGACACCACAAAGTCATGCATTATGTCACCTTTCAGATGTTGTTTTACCAAAAGTCGATAGTTCAGATTTTTCCTTCCAACGTATCTTCGAAATGCTCTCTCTATTATCTTCGCAGCTGCAATTGGTAAACAAATATAACTGAAAGATTATTACAACGAATAAGGTTTCTTTTTCTCTATCAATATTTTGTTGAACTTACCTCGAACTTGCTCTCTTAATTTTTGGCAGTATAGCCTTGCTAAAAACCCACGAACTACACTTTGAAGTATGGCTGCGTATTTAAACAGGGCATCACTTCTCGCCTGCTCCAGTTTTGAAATCTTAAAAAGAAGATATGAAAATCACAACTCAATCTCATAATCCCGGACTCCAGTGTAACAGTTGATTGTCAAATTTAAGAGCCGCAGAAATCTTTAGAGAATACATTTTATTTCAAACCTTCAGATTTTAAACGTTGTACTTCCATACCATACCATACCATACCATACCATACCATACCATACCATACCATACCATACCATACCATACCATACCATACCATACCATACCATACCATACCATACCATACCATGTACCATACCATACCATGTACCACACCATACCATACCATACCATGTACCATACCATACCATACCATACCATACCATATCATGTATCATACCATACCATATCAGATTCTTTCATGAATACTTTTGTTTTTCCAATTCTCCAGGTTTCCTCTGAAAGTTTTGCAGCCTCCATGATCGCTTGACATGTATTTCGTTTATCTCCAAACACCTTTTCGGCGACCTCTTTTGGAAGAACAATATCGTATCTGAAGAACGATTATCATTTTATTATGCCGAGTGAAATACCGTTTGTTTATCTATACTCTGTAATTTCTTAGAAACGAAGAGGGTTCCGTTACTCACCTTTCAATGATTTTGTCAAAGATTCTACGAAACGCAAAACCTGCTCGTCGGACATCGATGTTCTCCCGAAGACCAAGATAGGAAATCTGCGGAAGGATTCTAAGAAAGGAAGAATTTTAAGAATCTCGTCGACATTCATTCCGATATATCGACATAGTGACTTTAATGTCAGTCGATAAGAGTTGGCAAACCGAAGAGCTTGTGTGAGAGTTTTTTCGATTCTCGTTGCTCTTGATCAAACCAGGAAGAGAGTCGATGAGAGTTGACATACAGCACTGGAGTTTGTTTGTGATTTTTTCGAATCTCATTCTCTTGGTCAAACAAGGATAAGAGTTGATGAAAGTTGTTAGACAAGAGTTTGTATGAGAGTTGTTTTGACTCTTCTTGTTCCTGGTCAAACGAAAATAAGAGTTGATGAACGTTGATAGACAAGAGTTTGTATGAGAGTTGTTTTGACTCTCCTTGCTCCTGGCCGGTCAAACAAGGATGAGAGTTAATGAGAGTTGATAGACAAGAGTTTGTATGCGAGTTGTTATGATTCTGCTTGCTCTTGGTCAAACGAAAATAAGAGTTGATGAACGTTGATAGACAAGATTTTGTAAGAGAGTTGTTTCGACTCTGCTTGCTCCTGGACAAACAAGGTTGAGAGTTAATGAGAGTTGGTAGACAAGAGTTTGTATGAGAGTTATCTTGACTCTCCTTACTCTTGGTCAAACAAGGTTGAGAATCAACGAGAGTTGGCAAAGACTTTGTATGAGAGTTGTTTCAACAAAACACAAGCAACACGACAACAGCACAAACTACAACACCACCATGCACGTTTCTGTATTAAACAAATTCCTTACTACCTGTCATCATGCCAATCCAGAGGTGCCTTAGTCTCGTTTGGCTTAAGGCATCTGACGTAATGTGGAGTGCACGCCATTATACGATCAATCAAAGTTTGACACTGAGCCTGGACAAAATTAAGACAATGTACATGAGAAAAAGACGATACACATGACTTATCTATAATTTCTATATTACTACTGTTACTAATTATACTATATTACTTCATATAGTATCTTGTGTTCTATTTAAATTAAACAAACTATAGTGTTTTATTGGGTTTAAAACACAAGGCGGATAACCGCGAGTGTCTTTATTATATTTAAAGAAACGATATATGGTCATGATTTTCCGTTGTGTTCTGCGCTCTGATTGGTCAAAACTTTTCCCGCCACAAAATTGTCTTTGACAAACTCACTGAAGTTATGTTCGCTTAATAAGCTTTCGAAAACAGAAGTTTAGGAATATATAAAGACATGAAAAGCCGTAGAAAATTGACTTGGATAATCGCCTGACAAGAAAATGAGGTATAAGAGACATGTTTATATTTTAAATTTGGCTTTGAGTCGTTCGTCTTCTTCTCACCTTCTGTCTGTTCAGTTTGATGTTCAACGAATAAAAATCGTTTTGAAACCTTAATACGTATAATAAATAACTTAAATTATGATCGATATTTTGTGCTATGTATATTCCATGAACTTGTTGGGACTATTTTTGTCTTATTTGAAGAAGAATTATGTTTTACCTTTATTTTGCTACTGCCTGTCGAGGATCTGCCTCGCCTGCCCGTCGTCGCAGCCATATCACTGAAGAGACTTCGAATGAACTCGCTATAAATATTAGGGATGAAGAACTATTATCAAAAAAGAAATAAAAACCTGGGGCTTTTGTATCTCACAATAATATAACAAACTTCAACGTGGTGACAGTTCTGGAAATTGGATACAAATTCCAAAAAATCAAAGAAATTCGCGATTGATTACTTTTGACTGGATTGCATTACTTGAATGACGTCTTCAAATAGCACATCTTTGTTCCTTTCGCAAAAGTGCGTTGCTTCGTAATGTACCTAGAAAAATAATAATATTGATACCAAATCTATTACATACACCGGCCTTTCTACTTAAAGGAGATTGAATGTGACATAGCTGGTCGGGATGTAGTATATATATTATAGCAAAGCAAAAAGATGGTAATTTTTCGAAGTAATTTTTTGAAACAATTTTTTGAAATACTTTTTCGAAACAGTTTTTAAACAATTCTAGTGTTAAGTCCATTTGAAAAAATTGTTTGCCGATAGTGCAGGCCAGGCTCACTACATCGTAACAATGTCTCACCTTTCCAGCATAATGATGTATTTCGAAGTGAGTTGAAAGTCCACGAAAATACTTCGAATACAAACGTTCAGAACCAACGACGGCTTTGAGTTTCTGCAAGAGAAAAAATAATTCTTCAAAAAGTAACCACCATTTTCAAATTGTAAAACCAAGACTATATATGCACGATCGTAAAGCTCGAATCCTAATATCCTGGACAGTGATCTGAGTCTCAGTGACTCAAAGGTTAGAGCGTCTCACCGGCAATCTGAAGGTTACAGGTTCGATCGATATGAGCTTGACCAATCGTCCATGTATCGTCTGTCTTCTCCAAGCTCTCCCACATTCACTACAGCAGTGTATATATTAACACATCCAAACATTACCGATATATAGTGACTGCCGCATAGGCAGTATATATATATCAATTGAATCAGTACATCATTGTAACCTTCGCTCTCCATCTGAGTCTCGTTAGCTCAATGGTTAAAGCGTCTCACCGGCAATCAGAAGGTTACAGGTTCGATTCCTGTCCAGGACTCAGAATCATTTTCTGAGAATTTGAGCTTGACGATCGTCCAGACAGACGATCTGTCTATACTCCAAGCAGGTTACACTAGTTTATTGACGTTGCTATCCGAGCATATCCCTCTCTCCTCCAAAGGCTCTCTGTGAGGCGAAGGAGCGCGCGGACACCGTGTTGGCCGACTCGCACCTTCGCCTCAGGTAAACAACAAAAGCCTTTATACGGAGGAGAAAGGATCATATATCCTCAAACTCTGAAGTTATAAGTTGAGAAATACTGTTCTATAGTTTTGATTCAAATATTCTGGATCAGTAAGACCCCTCATTCTGTACGTATATCTCAGACATTTAACAAAATCCTACCTCCATGAGTGTCCTATCGGAACCCTCCGAAGAGTGAACAGTAAAACAAACATCGTCTAGTATGCTCATGATCCCAGGAGGATTCTAGAATGAACAGACGCAAGAGCTTAGGGCACCAGTTGATAACAGTGTGATCAATTTCTGAACGCTGGTTAGATGTGCGAAGTTGATCGTCCACGTTGTTGTAGTCTTGAGGGTTGTTGTAGAATGACACAAACAAACGATGACGTAATGAACCAGACGTATATATAGGCAAACCTGACAAACATGCTTTACTTGACTCTGAAGATGACCGCCACTGAGGCCGTTGGTCAGTGACCAACAATAGTCTTTCTCAAGACTACAACAACCTGGACGATCAACTTTACACATCTAATGATACTCCTAGGTTCAAACCATTTACTTTATTGTTAATGCTCATTGGCTATACCTATTGAAATATAGGTTTTCAATCCAATTCTGAAATAATCACATAAAATAAATAATTTAAGTGAATGTTTTGGGAAAAAATGCCAGTTTGAACTGACCTTGCTCTCGATGAGATCGCAGACAAGTTTATTGTTAAAAAACTTGATTGGACTCCAAGTTATTCCTTCTTCAAGGTATTCTTCCTAAATATTAACAAAACTAAGTCTTAGCTTCTATTTCTATCAAAAAGACTAAATAAAGGACCGGTGATTTATGGCCAGGGTGGGGGCCGAAGAGAAAATGGTTGGGTAACTGAAAATTCTAAGACCTAAATGGTTGGGTAAAAATAATCACTTCTCTGAAGGATTATTACTTCCTTATACAGAGCAGGAATCCAAGGAAAACAAGGAGAGGAATACAATAACAAAAGCTAATGTGCAATGATGACTAAGGAGAACTGACGACGAGATTCCAATGTTAAATGATGAACTCTTAATTTTTTACGTAAATAGTCATGAAAATTTTGCTACCCAACGCTGGGAATTGAGCTTTATCTAACTTTTTTCTTCTTGGGTTGGGTAAAAGATTTTCTTTACCCATAAATGGTTGGGTCAGTTAAATTTCTGATCTTAATTTGGTTGGGTAATTTTTTTTCTCTTCGGCCCACACCCTGACCATAAATAAGGACCGGTCCCTAATCTGCTTATAAAAATAAACCAAAAAGACAAACCTGTTCATTTTTCAAGGTTAGCTCGACAAAAATCTGCTGGAGTTTTTCATTAACAAAATTAATACAAAACTGCTCGAAACCGTTAGTCTAAGAAAAACAAATCAAAACAAACCAATTATGAGGACATAGCTAAATCAGCAAAACATTCTGCATTGTAGTAGTATAGCGGTTGTACTCCAAGTCATAAAATAACAACAAGCAACATCATTCTCTTTTCTTACCTCAAAAATTTCAAAACCGTAAATATCCAAAACCCCAATACACAATTCGACTTTCTCTTTCCGCATGGCACTGTTTGTGATCTATTGAAAATTAAAAAACCCAGTTGCAATCTCATGGAGAAAAAGATATATTTATATATAAAGAGAGAGGGATATATATTTTCAAGTGGAAACGAACCTTGACGAGATAATCAAACAACTGAGCGTATAGTGTTTTTGCCAAAGCATCCCTGCAAACCATCGCCTAGAGAATGTATTAATAGTATTAAGTGCAGTCAATCCTTATCAGCATTATTGTTATTAAACAAGTGAATGAAAGTGAGTGCTAACCTGTTCAGCATTGAGTGTCATCATCATTATGTCAATCTTTCCTCCCCAACGAGCTTCCATCATTCGACTACAAGGGAGACATTGAAACCCCTTCTTAAGTACCCTTTATTCCTCTAAATTAAACAAACTCGCCTATCCTTTATTTTATAATGTGTTTCTCTTCACTATTACTCATTTCGGTTCTTATTTATACATTTAAACCTTTTGTTCCCTTTCTTCTACTTCCTTTCCTACCCGTTTCCTTCCTTCTCTCTTCCTCCCTTTTCCTTTTTTGCCTCGTCTCCTTTTCTCTCAGTTCTTCCCTTCCCTTTCCTAGATCAGACGTCTTACCTGACTAACTTCTCCTTCAAAGCTTCGCTGTCTACTCCAAGTAGCTTTGACGGAATTATCATATCTTCAAGATGCAAAAATGTTCATTTAATAACCTGTGTGTCTGTCTGTCTGTCTGTCTGTCTGTCTGTCTGTCTGTCTGTCTGTCTGTCTGTCTGTCTGTCTGTCTGTCTGTCTGTCTGTCTGTCTGTCTGTCTGTCTGTCTGTCTGTCTGTCTGTCTGTCTGTCTGTCTGTCTGTTGTCTGTCTGTCTGTCTGTCTGTCTGTCTGTCTGTCTGTCTGTCTGTCTGTCTGTCTGTCTGTCTGACTGTCTGTCTGTCTGTCTGTCTGTCTGTCTGTCTGTCTGTCTGTCTGTCTGTCTGTCTGTCTGTCTGTCTGTCTGTCTGTCTGTCTGTCTGTCTGTCTGTCAACCCTACCTGCAGGATCCTCCACCTCCGCTACGTTATTCTCCTCGATAAACTGTATATTTCCAAGATGTAAAATAGCAGAAATAATTTCCAATACATTGGCTTTTAGTTCCTCTGACATGCCAACAACGTCCAAAGCATTCTGAGAAAGAAAGTTTAACATAACAATGGTGTACCATTACCCCTTGTCGTACAACCCATACCTTACGACCAGCCATCAGTCGTGAGGCACATCATCACCCATCACACACCGTCTAAGTTTCTCACACCGTAAGGCCTATCTACACCATACGGTTTTCCTGACTATCAGGAAAGAAACGAATTGAATTGATTTCTCCTACCATTGTCAGGTGAAACTCTTCCGAATCATCAGCATCGGGCACATCATAGACTCCTCCAGTGCGGTTTAAGTAATAATATTTTTCTGGGTCAGTCTCAACAAGCCCAAGTTTCTCTGAAGATTGGAAAGTTAAAAACACAGTTTGAAGCTTAAAGTCTTTGAAGCTTGTGAGGTATTTCTTTAATTATTAAATAATGTAAAAAAGAATCGGTTTTTCAATTTTTAATGAGGTGGTGGAAAAGGTTCGTGAGAATTATATAGTTAAATTTTTTACAAATCCAAAATATCTCCTGACGTATTTGTAAAAGGACGAAGGTTTATCTCGTATTCGTTCTTTGTCTCGTATTCGAAATTGAATGCCACTATTTTCGAAGTTGCTCGATGGATCCGATTTACTAGTTGTTAGTTAGTTAAAGTCTTACTAACAGACACAACAGACGTATGTCTTTACAATAGTTTAGCTCGAACGTGTCCGAATCGAAGGTATGTCAAAGGCGTCGCAGGCTGCCACCATACGACCCATGTCTGACCACGGAGCACAGCTAAGATCTAAGTGTTGATTTTACTAAAGGAGGAAAACCGGAGACCCCGGAGGAAAACCCTCGAAGCACAGGAGAGATCAACTAATAACTCCAAGCTCGCGAATCATCACGAGGTTGTTCCCAGATTGGGAATAGCGGTGAGTAGCAGCGCCCTAACCAACCGAGCTTCCCAAAATTTTGTTTAGAATTTTGACGTCATTGCGTACAATAAATAACCGAGAAGCACTTGATGACGGCAGCTGGTAGATCCAGTGGTACCCCAACTCAGGGTGTTAAAATAATTGAGAAGAAAGTTCTGCCTTTGCAATACCATTTAATAAATGGTTAGATGGTAAATTGTTTGTTACTCAAGCTTTTAACGCAAACTCAGAAAATGTTTCTGAGCCCCACGGGAATCGAACCCGCAACCTTCATGATCTCCGGTTAGACGCTCTAACTATTGAGCTACCAGAACTCAGATGGCAGACTACGAAGGCTACGTTACGTACTAGTTCGTACGTGCGACATACATACTATTAATTCAGCAATCTCGATATGTCTGTATATCTTATCAGAATATATTGAATGTGACTTGCAGCTTGGTTATTTTAATATGGTAAATATTAATATGGTAAATAGTAATTAGACATTCCAGCCTAGGTTCCCCGTTTATTGCAAGATTGATAAAACGAAGCGATCCATGTACCTTTTTGTTCTTCCGAACAACCTCTCAATAGTTGATAGAAAACATGGTAGTTGCGTTCGCCAGGATTCTGGGATACAACACGTGACTAAAAAACAGCGAATTAAAATGAGGGACACAACAAGATAACCATAAAAATCCGGGTAATGAAACAGTGTTCTAGCAAGGACATATAGGGATTCGGAAATTGCCATGTTACCATGTGTTTTTCAACAAGGTGCGAAAAGCAAGCGCTTTGATTTTTTGAAAGAAAGTTGGAGATTTTCATTTCTTACCTTTTCAAGAAGGAAATTTGAAATATTTCCACCATCAGGTTGTCCGGCCATATTAAATAGAATTTCAACAAACTTGCCCTGAAATTAAAAGGTTCGTTCACTCCTTTGTTCGTTTGTACATTCGTTCATTCACTCCTGTATTTTATACCCCTTCATTGCATATATTGTACAGCAATTTATACTTACAAAACGACTTGAGTTATTATTGCGAAGTGTCTTTGCATTTCCGAACGCTTCCAATAGAGGATTCGATTGTATAATGATGTTTTTTATTTCCTATATATAAACCATAATGAGTACGAGTAAATTTGTAATGCAACGTTATGTTTCAACAAGTCACTCAGTCGAGTGAACCAAGTCTTATAATAGATTTAGTAATGATAAGGCATATAAAGATAAAAAACCTCTATTTTTTTTGTTCCACCGCTTGCTATTTCTGATAAATACGACATAATGTATTTTGCTGAAATCGTTTTACCAGCGCCACTTTCACCACTAAATGTAAAGAAAAGCTCGTCCTTTAGCAAAGTTTATGTCTGCTTGTCTGTTTGTTTGTCTGTATATCTGTCTGTCTGTTTGTGCGTTTGTCCGTTTGTTCGTTTGTCTATTTGTGCGTTTGTCCGTTTGTGCGTTTGTCCGTTTGTGCGTTTGTCTGTCTGTCTGTCTGTCTGTCTGTTTGTTTGTTTGTCTGTCTGTATGTATGTCTGTATGTCTGTATGTCTGTATGTATGTATGTCTGTATGTCTGTATGTCTGTATATCTGTATGTCTGTATATCTGTATGTCTGTATGTCTGTATGTCTGTATGTCGGTATGTCTGTATGTCTGTATGTCTGTATGTCTGTATGTCTGTATGTCTGTATGTCTGTATGTCTGTTTGTTTGTCTGTCTGTATGTATGTCTGTATGTCTGTATGTCTGTATGTCTGTATGTCTGTATGTCTGTATGTCTGTATGTCTGTATGTCTGCATGTCTGCATGTCTGCATGTCTGCATGTCTGCATGTCTGCATGTCTGCATGTCTGCATGTCTGCATGTCTGCATGTCTGCATGTCTGTATGTCTGTATGTCTGTATGTCTGTATGTCTGTATGTCTGTATGTCTGTATGTCTGTATGTCTGTATGTCTGTATGTCTGTATGTCTGTATGTCTGTATGTCTGTATGTCTGTATGTCTGTATGTCTGTATGTCTGTATGTCTGTATGTCTGTATGTCTGTATGTTTGTCTGTATCTGTCTGTGTCTGTCTGTCTGTCTGTCTGTCTGTCTCTATCTGCTTGTCTGTCTGTCTGTCTGTCTGTTTGTTATTCGTTCGCTCATTCATATTTAGTTTCTAAATCGTTATTCACCCTTACCTAATAATAACACACTGATTTTCCTTCTCAATCATCATATTGTTGTACATGTTATCTGTCAATGCGTAAATATGCGGTGGCAGCTCTTTTGTTTCTTCCTAGAACAGTTTTAAAATATACTATGATAAACAAACCTTGCAAAACTGGTCCTAACGGACACAGTCCTTTCCTTTAAGTTTACCTTTGATGTGTTTACTCCGTGTGACTCTAAGCTGGGAAGTTGTGCAGTTGAGCATTTCAATGCATTTCCACGAGCTAGGCTTTGGCTTTTCTTGTTTGAATATTTCCCTTTCGATTTGTTATGATATGCTCTAACATGCCTAAGTGAAATAAAATACTCTCAAAAATAGTTGATATGTCCGACTAACACCGCAGTTTAAGAACCACTCATAGACTACTTGTTCTAAGTTTTCCTTTTTCTAGTTTCGAGATGGTTGTTTTGAAGAACTGGCAAGCTCGACCAAGACACTTAGTAATTAGTATTTTAATATATAAGCTATTGCAAGCGCGTTCAAACCAACCCGTATCTCGATATTAGAAAGAAGAAGACATGGAACAAGTCTAAGAACCACTACAACACAGAAAATCTTTCGGTTCCAAAAGCTTGAGTAACTTCCACGAAGCCTTGATTATTTTCCCGCCAATTATATACCTTTTGTCGTAAATGTCTAATTTCATGAAAGGATTTACGGCAATCAGCACTCGTCCAATGCAAGTCTAAAAAAAGGAAGTAGAAACGATTTTGACTAGTGCTGGACAATGGCTAGAGCGTCGACATATATCTGAGCATATATTGTCTGGCGTCACTTCTGCATTATGTACTGCCCTTTGTCGTAACAAAACAAAATTTCCTCAATATATAAAATCTCTTCCATTTCCTTCTTGGACCTATTTTGGGTAAGACAAAGGTCGTAGCTTCGTCTGACTAAATCACGTCTTATCGTACACAATTGAACACGCGAAAACGCGTTCTACCAAGTGCATGCGCCACGGCTAAACGAAGCAAATCACTTTATAACAATTCAAATTCACTTTGGCCAGATCCAGGTCAAAACGCAACCTGTTCACACTAGCGAAATCCAGGCCAAGGCCAGCTACTTTTGCAGGCCTGATTTTCGTAGCCTAGACCAGGCTCAGATCAGGCCAAGGCCAGGTAAAACCTGTTCATACTATGAAGAATCGTGCCCAGGCCAGGGTCAGGCCATACCGCTACTGTGAACGCAGCTATAGTTACTGTTATGAAGTCGTAGTTTGTGTTCTATATTATGGGAAAACCTTGGACAACTGATACATTTTAACATCTTAAAAGATCAGAGACAGATAGTCTCTGTCGCCTATAGTAAAACTGTACAACGTGGTCCCTTCAAGATGGCAACACCTACTTACCAAGGCGCAGTGAAAACCGCACGATTTCATGACTCTATATTCCCTACGAACTTACATAAATCTGTTGATGCATCAAACGTATCTTCAAGTTTTCTGCAATCGTATGGTCGTTAACCTCTTCTAGTTCCGTCATATCATCCAATCCCACGTGTTCTTCCGTAAGCAACCTCAGACACGTGTCCTGCCATGATTCTGTCTCTTCGTCCATCTAGTGTTTTCAAGACGATGTTGTCAGAAAGACCGCCGCGCGCCTGGATGCGATAGCTGCGTTCTTGTCGTCTCTCTCAGATATTTTCCGCGCGCGTCTCTTTTTCGTTAACATCTTAACTTCATTTTCAGAGCATCGCGTCGCTCACCCAAATGCAAGTCGCCTGCGCTTTGATGACGAAAGCAATCAGTGCGCGCTGTACGCAGCCTGGAGCGCGCACGCGCGAACACGCGCGTGGTGCCACGAAATAACGAGAGAGAAGATCAGGGGAGATCACAAAAAACGCACGCTCCGTGCATGTTTAATCAGGAACCGGTCATAATTTATGGCCGGGTTGGGGGCCGAAGAGAAAATGGTTGGGTAACTGAAAATTCTAAGACCTAAATGTTGGGTAAAAAAAATCACTTCTCTGAAGGGTTGGGTAGCAAAACTTTCATGACTATTTACATAAAAAAATTAAGAGTTCATCATTTAAAATTGGAATCTCATCATCCATTCTCCTTAGTCATCATTGCACATTAGCTTTTGTTATTGTATTCCTCTCCTTGTTTTCCTTGGATTCCTGCTCTGTATAGGGAGATAATAATCTGAAAGTTACAGTAGGATCTGTCTGTATATCTATTTGGGTTTGTTATTAAAACTTGTATCTACGATATGCTTTAACTTTTTTCTTCTTGGGTTGGGTAAAAGATTTTCTTTACCAATAAATGGTTGGGACGGTTACATTTTTCGTTAAGTTTTTCTAAAACGTTTCGCACTGTATACATTTCTGCCTCATTCTAGTTCCTTGCATATAGCTCTAGTGTCAGTGCTGATAATTGAAAAGTTTTACACTTATCACATTGATTGTAATATGTAAATTTAATGCAAAGTAGGATTTCTGAACTCACTAGAACAAAGATTTCTCCCCTCCTGAAAACTGTGCACTGTCTAATACTTTTCAAAACTCAAGAGTAACACTAGGGCTGTGCGAGGAACTAGAATGAAGTAGAAATCTACACTGTGAAACGTTTTAGAGGGAAAAATCTAATTATTTATAGTTATTTAAAGTGCAACTGACCCCAAAAATGATAATGCTATGTTTGAAAGAGCACTTAAAATGATGAAGAATGGCTTTAACAATTCTTCGATATCTATTTTCGTTCTCGATCTATTCAGTTATATGTGATATGTTAATGAGGCACATGATGACGTCAAAGCAGGCAAACAACATTGTGGCAATTCTAAAATTCGTGGATATCTTCAAAGTGTTCCAATAAAATTACTTGAAACTTTGCACGTGGATGCATACTACCAAACTAAAGAACATGGTTCAAGTTATGTTATCACCATAGTAACAGATTAGCTTTCAGACCTATTAGTTTCTAAAACAAGATAATTTGTTTTCTCTCATGTGCAGAACATGTTGAAATTGGCAGTTCTCAATATCTTTTTCAATAGCTTTTCCAATGCAATACCCAAGTTTGAAATCGAAAACGTTGCTTGCGACGACAGAAAATGAAGATTTCTGTATGGTAACGGAGAGGTTTGAAGCTAATCTGTTACTATGGTTACAACACAACATGAACCATGTTCTTTAGTTTGGTAGTATGCATTCATGTGCAAAGCATCAAGTAATTTCATTGGATAACTTTGAAGAATGCACGAATTTTAGAATTGCCACAATGTTGTTTGCCTGCTTTGACGTCATCATGTGTCTCAGTAACATATCACATATAACTGAATAGCTCGAAAACGAAAATAGATATCGAAGAATTGTTAAAGCCATTCTTCATTATTTTAAGTGCTCTTTCAAATATAGCATTGTCATTTTTGGGGTCATGTGCATTAAGACTAACCATTTACAACTTTTTCATATCTCACTTCACTCTTGAGATATTAAGATTTATTTAATATGTAAATGATCATACTTATGACATCACAATGCATAATGACTTATTGAAAAATTCTGCATATCTTTACCATTATCACATGGAATCGTTTGATGATTTGCATATTTGATGTCATTGGATACATCCACGCACATGCACCTGCATTTCAAGTGATTTTATTACATAATCTCAAGGATATATAAGCGTTTTCAATAAGTTATTATGCAGTGTGACAATACGTAAATCAATTTTTAAAAATCAAACAAGAATCTTCAGGAATTCCTACGGATTGTTTGAACGCAGATGGAAGTAAAAATGATGATAAAATTAAACAGTATTGTAATGATTATTTAAAAAATGAAAATGTTTTTTTAGATAAAGACAAAATAGAGAAAAATCCAGGATTAAGAACTATGTCATAAGTATCATCATTTAATGTTAAACAAATCTTAATATCTCAAGAGTGAAGTGAGATATGGAAAAGTTGTAAATGGTTAGTCTTTATAGTTTCAAGAGTTCTTTCAAACAAAAGAGTTATTTTACAACTGAATGTTTCATTGCATAGCCACTTTAATTAAAAAGTCTAGCGTTTTGAGCAAAGGCCCTCTGTCACGTTTCACTGGGAGGGAGAGTAGATTTTTGGCATTTAGTGAAGCGAACACACAAGCTGTATTTAGTTCAATGCAGTTTATTATTCTCTCGTTTTATTATCTCTATTACATCTAATTAACCAGTTCTCTAATCCCAATTTCTCCTGCATATATCAGTCGATATTTTAATTTTCAGTTAGCTCGACTTCTTTGACGTTGACAATTTCGTCAGCTGGCATGCACTGTTTCAATTGTAAACTTATTCCAAGTACAGGTATATTCAGAGATTGTGTTTGTTTGCACACTAGCCCATCAACACAAGGACATTTGTGAGAGTTCTAAAAAAAGAAAATCATTATGAATAAGCTGGAAAAATCATTATGAATAATCATTGTAAATAATAACATATTTATTAAATGTCGACTGCCCATCAAAATGACGTGTTCTGTTTCGGGATAAAACTTATTTCAATTCATAACATCAGGCTAAAACAATGATCAGATGATGACGTGAACTGTTTGGACGTGCACTGAAGAGCTCCGCGAATTATTTCATATTTCATTTTTTCCTATACGATTTTGAACGGGATACTTCTCAAAGTGGTCGGTAAAGTGTTCTTCTATTGGAATCTGAGAAACTCCAGTATCCTTTTCGCCATCTAAATAATATTTAGTGAAATATCGGATTGTCTATACCGAGGTTTTTAACGTTTGTTTTCCAAGCTCGCGCGCAAGCAAACGTATGCTGACGACAGTGCGCGTGCTTCAATTTTGATCTGTGCGCGTGCGTGCAGTAATTAACTTGGAATAAAACTCATCGAACTGTAGTCGCTGTAGACACACGCGCCATGATTTTGCTCCGAACAATCCACGTTATCCTTTTTCTTTGGTTGATTCTTCGCGGGGTTCGTCAAACTGAGGAGAACCTAGTGGCCTTGTTACGTATCGCAACGGATCTTTTCTTTTTTTTTTAATTAATAGTTTTTGTTCATAGTATTAATATATGTAGTAGGCTTTATCTTATAATGAAACTGTAATTTGTTTTATAAATAACATTAAGAATATATTGTTGTAAGAGCATTGAGCTGACTATTGTATAATGCTCCTAATACGTCTTTATTATTATTATTATTAAAACCACAATAGACATTTGCATTTCTATTTACACTTGGAAATTCGTTTGGTGTTATGAATTGATGCGCTGTTTCTCTCAACTCGACGCACGCGCGAGACACAATTCCCAAATCCTAGGACTTCTGCGTCGACAAAGTCTACGATTTCATTCTCTAATCGAAGCTCACAACTCGCGAATTGTTTTCACTTTACTACGGTATCATATTCGTTTCTTGATATATTGTTTCTCCAAATATACCACCACAATTGTTTTCCTTCTGACATTTTTGATTCATGCAACTTGTCTCGCAACACTGATCTAGAGGCATGCTAAGTAAAAAGTGTAAATGCAAGCATGGGCCCACGTTGCACTCGCACTCTGCTGACCTTTTTCTTACTTACCATGCCTCTAGATCAGTGTTGCGAGACAAGTTGCATGAAAAATTGCACAGTGTAACAGCGGCTTAAGTGTCTCACACCGAAATAACATAACCCCTATAGATTTTCCGAGGCAGGTGGGGACGAGTGTGATTATAACAGTGATTATAATGGTATAGTTGTGACGGTGGTTGTGATTCTAATTGTGCTCTTGGTTGTATATACTATAATTATTACCCACCTTAAAGTTACAGGGGATGTATTTTGGGAGTAATGGTGAGCAGTATTCATCTCCAAGACAACATCGATCTTTCCCACAATCGCTTGCAACAGTGTCAGTGGTACATTTCTAAAAAGGAAGTAATTCATTCTAAAATACTCAGTCGTCCCTCACGTTGTAAGCCACAAATTACTGGACTTGTTAAGGCATTGTAAGCAGTAAATTATTGGATTGTAACCAAAACAACAAAGGTCCTAACCCTAACACCCCGCCTAACGAGCTTTAAGACACCGCGATCATACCGTTTTCTGGACACTATCTCAGTGCATTTACAATGATACTACCTAATAAAAGATTATATTAAAATGATTCTACCTTTTTGCAAAGTTTAAAATTTAGAAAGAGAGTCTGCAGTTCTGACTTGGATTGGGATTGAATTCCATAGCTTTGGCGCAGCGATGGAGAACGCACGATCCCCATTATCCTCATATACTTCTAGTACGTATTCCATATAAGGAAGTGACCGACGAGCAAATAGAAGGCATTGACGAGCAAATAGAAGGCATTAACGAACAAATACATGGCACTCGTACCAGCCCGCTGGATGAGGGATTATTAACACGTTAC
Source organism: Chrysogorgia sp. JL179-B06 (assembly GCA_035772405.1). Lineage (NCBI taxonomy): Eukaryota > Metazoa > Cnidaria > Anthozoa > Scleralcyonacea > Chrysogorgiidae > Chrysogorgia > Chrysogorgia sp. JL179-B06. Next base: position 4,109,202 of record JAYKKM010000450.1, on the reverse strand, counting down.
GATATGTTCGATAATCCACTCTTTTTAAGAAAACTACGTTCGCTAGCAGGATAAACTGCACGCATATTGTAAACAGATAATTTATCTTTGTTTTAATATATATTGTAGCTTTGGGAGTTGATTATTTCTCAAGAAAACGTTCGTCGAAGACAGCCGTGTTTTTGTTTACAAGATGGTATCCGTATTAGGAAAATTATATTTTGCCATGTTCGATTATCCGCGCTTTTAAAGAGAACTAAGTTAGCTACCGGGATAAAGCTGTACGTATGTTGTAAATAGATAATTTAACTTTCCTTTGATATATTCTATAGCTTTGGGGATGGTTTATTTCTCAAGAAAACGTTTGCCAAAGGGTTAGGACCTTTGTTGTTTTGGGGTCGGTTACAATCCAATTAACAAGGAGGCTGGTACGAGGTTTGAACGTGTCAGCTATTTGCTCGTTAATTCACTCTATTTGCTCGTCAATGCCTTCTATTTGCGCTTCCTTATAAGGAATACGTACTAGATACCCCTATCCATAAGCTAGTAAGTTTGATGTGGGGACAGCGAGTCAACTCTTGGTGGAAGAACGCAAACTTCGACTAGGATTGTATTGTTGTAAAAGATTACCTATGTAAGCGGATGGCGCAAGGCCATGTTAAGCCTTAAATGTGACCAATAATACCAAATTATCCTTTCTCTAATTAACCAGTGAAAGTTTTGTCACCCGAGAAAAGTGGTTGCAACCCAGTGAGCTCTACACAAGATACGAGTATAAAATCAGAGAGTGTGGGCTGTGGCTCCGTAAGGGTTCAAAATTACCAATATATACTGCAACCTTAAAGACTAGAATGCTTTGGGAGTTTAAGTTTCACCTTCGAACGGCAGAATGAGCGGAATTTCAATTCGCACCTTCGTGATTCCGGCATGGTATAACAGTATGCTAATTTTATATATTTCGCAACAATTTAAAGTGTCCACGAAACGAAAAATTCTACTCTGTTTTTATGACCCATTTTGGTACTTCTTGCTGCGCTGAATCTTATGGTGGTATCAGTTTTTCAATCACGACAAAGGAAAGCGCTTTATTTTTTATGTAAAGTGGAAACATTACACCAATTTTGTCCCACCTCATCGCGCGGTCAAATCACCTCTTTGACGTCACACGTTAGAGTCGGCATAGGTTCTAGAGATGAAAAAAATCATTATTGATCTCGCTTTCAGAGAAGTAAGTTGACTCTATCTCAAACATCAGTAATATTTCCACAGCTAAGCATCCAAGCACCACAATAAACATATCGATATTATCGACGACTCTAACGTGTGACGTCACTAGACTGCTGCTTCGGTCCCAGACTCCGAACATTTTTTCTATCAAAATAGCGATGTTTGAACGTCGATAAAAGCACTTTCCCGTACCGTGATTGAAAAACCGATAACACCATAATATCCAGCGCATCACGAAGTACCAAAGTGGGTCATAAAAACAGAGTTGAATTTTTCGTTTCGTAGACACTTTAATGCGTATGATCGTCTGCAAGGATGTGTAGTGTTTCAATTCTATTTCAAAATCATCCTCAATATCACGAATATGACATCGTTTAATAATAAATACATAATAAATATAACCACACCCCACCTCGTACCCAGGGCATTTTGCCTCCACGGTCGAAGGTCGGCGAAAATGGCCCGGGGATCGGCTGGTCACATGACATTGATACGATAATTTATGATAATTTAGGTCATTTGTTTTTGTTTACTTGGTTGATGTGATAATGAATGAGAAATATGCAACGCAAAGCAGACTTGTTCATGTAAAGCATTCATCCTAAAACCAACTAATTCATAATACACCATGATCATCTCGTATAAATATCATGGACGAACAAGTATATATCGAATGCAGTTCTTGACAATTAAACAAAGCCCTTATATTTCTTATTTGTGGTAAAATTGATAGGCGAGGAAATTTCTTAACATTTGGATTTAGATGAATAAATTATACTCTAGCTGAATTAATCGAGTTTTAGAACTGGCCAATAAGCTTATGGAATCGACCAGCCGATCCCAGGGCCATTTTCGCCGACCTTCCACCGTGGAGGCAAAATGCCCTGGGGACGAGGTTGAACCACACCCATGTCACCCAGTATATACACAAATATTTAAAAAGACTCACTCTGAACAAGAATCGTCGTGTTCTCTCTGCTTCATCATCTGAAGTTTCAAGAAGATTTTCAGGAGTAAATTGTACCGTGTCTTTCACACATTGATAAAGAACGTTGTAGATTTTTCCCAAAAATTTAAAAGTGAACGTAGGTTTGCAAGACGAACCGGCCACGCATCCACATCCATGGCGATTCTGTGAGTCAAAGTATATGCTTTAAGACATGGATATATAAGAAATATATATAATATATAATAATAATAATAATATAATAATAATAATAATAATAATATAATATAATAAGACATGAATATGCAAATTGTCAAATTTAAAAAAAATACCACATTTATTCCAATTGAGTTGACCGTGAGGTACTAGGTCTGAGTCGTCTTCTGGATGATCCGTTTATTAGTATTAAGGTTAGTATTCCCAATCCTTCCCAATCCTTCCCTCCCAATCCTTCCCAATCCTTCCCAATCCTTCCCTCCCAATCCTTCCCAATCCTTCCCAATCCTTCCCTCCCAATCCTTCCCAATCCTTCCCTCCCAATCCTTCCCTCCCAATCCTTCCCAATCCTTCCTTCCCAATCCTTCCTTCCCAATCCTTCCCTCCCAATCCTTCCCTCCCAATCCTTCCCAATCCTTCCTTCCCAATCCTTCCCTCCCAATCCTTCACAATCCTTCCCTCCCAATCCTTCTCTCCCAATCTTTCCCAATCTAGTTTCTCCAATCCTTTTCAATCTTTCCCTCCCAATCCTTCCCAATCCTTCCCAATCCTTCCCAATCCTTCCCAATCCTTCCCAATCCTTCCCAATCCTTCCCTCCCTCCCAATCCTTCCCAATCCTTCCCTCCCAATCCTTCCCTCCCAATCCTTCCCTCCCAATCCTTCACAATCCTTCCCTCCCAATCCTTCCCAATCCTTCCCTCCCAATCCTTCCCTCCCAATCCTTCACAATCCTTCCCTCCCAATCCTTCCCTCCCAATCTTTCCCCCAATCTAGTTTCTCCAATCCTAATTTTCAATCCTTCCTTCCTTTTTCATTAAAACATTTAACAACTAGTTGGCGTACCGATAAAAAACACGTTAATCCAACCGGGATTTTCGGGCCGCAACGTTTGCCGAACATACAGCACTGATTAACAGCGCAGTCGCTTTCAGTTACACATTTCTCCAGATACTACAAGAAATTTAAAAAAGTCATTATGTTAACAATCCATAAGAAATAGAACTACAAACTCTCAAATAGTTTAAAAACAAATAAGAGCATTGTTTAAAGGTGGAAAACTGGAAAAATAAATGCAATCGACTTACTGCAAACGAATAACCAACTGTGGCAAGCAACACAATCACTGAAAGAGCGTTCATCTTCTTCGTTAATAAGGTATATCTTATGAGTCCCTTGAAAACCAAATCTCGAATGATAACCCAGCAATACTGGCGTTATATATATACCATAGGTTCACAGTTGTAATTATAGCGCTGTTTGGCCATCTGGGTAAACTGTCGTACTTTTAATTACTTTTTGAGATTGGTTTCATTACAAAATCCAATTGTTTTTCATGGAAAATCAATGTTTTCGCGGAGTGTTTTTACAGACCATGTCAACACATCTAATAAGAAAAATTCTTCAGGTTCGTTTCGTCTTGTTGGAAACGTCTGAGTGGAGTTTTTTGTGAGGTTGGGCGTCCATGACTACGCGAGACTACGACTTCAAATCATGCATGTTTGGACTGGATCTCCTTATTCTCCTATATTTTCATTTGTGTATAATAATGCATGTCTCAGCAGGAGCAGATACAGAGGGGGTGACTGGGGTTACTAGTCTGCACACCCCTTCTCTGTCCCACTGCCAATACACTATATAATTGAAACGCTTCGACAGGTTTAAATGAAGTTAATTGGTCTCTTAAAGTGCCCATAACCTCAAAATGTTTTATTGCCTTGTTTGGAAGAACTTTTAAAATGATAAAGTAACTTCTTTTGAAGATTTTCGTTTCTTTGCTTTCTTTTTGAGATATATCAGTTTGTTTGATATGCAAATGTCTGGAATTTCGTCACACATGCATGATGACTTATTGGGGAAATGTGTATATCTCTTTCATTCTCGAACGAAATCCTTTAAAATCAAGAAGTTTGGTGTTGTGGGAGAAACGCACACACGTGTTATTCACACTTTAGTGCTTTTATTTCATGAACGCAAAGATATATATAACATTCTCTGATAACTCATTATGCATGTGTGACGAAATTCCAGATATTTGCATATATCAAACAAACTGATATATCTCAAAAAGAAAGCGAAGAAGTGAAAATCTTCAAAAGAAGTTACTTTATCATTTTAAAAGTTCTTCCAAATAAGACAATAACAAATTTTGAGGTTAGCTGGTCACTTTAAAGTCCCGTTTACACTGTCGTATGCGATATAGTGGATGACTCACTAAAGTATTGAATGTCATACATTCGTAAGACAATCCATGCGATCGCATATGTTAAAAAGAGAAAAATCGCAGCAAAAATCACCTATGTAACGGGCGTTTACTCTCGAATCCCATTTACTTTAATCTACAGTGCTTTACATTAAACTCTGACAATAATCCTAATTATTAAAATAACACAAATACACCGAGGTTGACCGAAAGCTTACAATGGCGGTTCTCGCTGCCGCTATACAATCCAAACCCCTGTAGAATTAGTATTAGTTCTTATTGGATGACCATTAGCTCCTAAAAGCTCATCCGCCCTTTGATAAGTCTTGTTTTTAGTCTTGCTGGATGTCCAACCATCCTTCTCACTGGCTAGCCAGTGGGGGAGCCTGTTTAGTCGCCAACAACCGGACCATGAGCAGGTAATGCTGGATTACATGGTTACCATGCAGTAACAGGAATATTCCTGACCTTCATAAAATGCCTATAGCAATCGCCAATTTCGTCGTTCTTCCTTATTTTTTCCAACATGCATAGGCCAGTTTGTTCAGTGCGCATGAAATGTTTATCATTTAAGATAAATTAAGTCGTTTTGGTGAATTAGGCAGTAGATTAAAAAGTGAATTATAGGCAGTGGATATATAAACTCGAACCAGTACATCATTGTAACCTTCGCTCTCCATGGTTTGAGCGTCTCACCAGCAATCAGAAGGTTACAGGTTCGATTCCTGTCTGGGACCCAGATCAAGCATATTCTGAGGATATGAGCTTGATGATTGTCAATCATATTGCCAATGAGAACAAATTGAAAAGTATTTATCTTTTACGGAATATGCGACAGTCACGCACTAGTCTATATCTACATCTATACTTTAATATGCTGAACATTGGTATATTACCCATCTTAGGCATAAATAATTACAATGGGTTTACATTTCTAAAAATATTAAAAATAGGAATATATATATATATATATATATATATATATATATATATAGTACCGTCTGTAGTTAGATATCGCTCTATGCATGACCTTTAGGTCATATTGAGCGCTCTACAGGATGAACCATTGTCGCTTACGCATTGTGCGCACGCTCACTGCTTGCAGTTTGAGCGCTCTGGCATGGTTTTTGATGTCCCACATTTGTGTGGCATCAAGGGTGACTGTAAATAGCAGTTATCTTCATCCTGCTCATCAGCACTACACTGATGGCCCAAAAGGCCGAAACGGTACCGTCTGTAGTTATATATATATATATATATATATATATATACATATATACATATATATATTGCATATACATGCATATACATATATATACAACGTCTGTCAGTTTTTGATAAACGTTTGGGAATACTTTCATTTTTCCTCCTTCGGTAGTACTTTGGTTTCGTGGTACTATATATATAAGAAACGATTACACGGATTACTGGTATCATCCTGGATTCGTTTCAGTTCATTTGATGTAGCCTTTTCTCTTCTCTCCTTAAGGGTTGGAAGAGCATCATTTTTTAGGCCTAGGATTCTCAAGCTTCTTTGTTGCACTCGCTGTAGCTCCTCTTCGAGATATTTGGAGATTCCACTCCACACAGGCTGGAGGCGTACACGAGCAAAGGTCTAATCTTTGTCCTGCATGTTGTTAGCCTTACCCTCAAGCAGCAAGAAAGATTTCCTAAGAAAGATTTCCTAACTTCATAAACGCTGCGCTAGAATTATCCTTAATGCTCAACCATGTCATTCCTCTGTGGATTTATTTAACAGACTTGGTTGGATACCTTTTTATGTAGAGTCGGACATTAGAAAATGTATAATAGTATACAAACGTACTGTTAATGATACTCCTGAGTATTTAAACAGACTGTTAAAATTAAATAGTCAGCAACATTCTAGAAACACACGCAGCGCTCATTTGAGCTTAATAACACCTAAATTCACTAGAGTTACAGAAGCTGGCCGAACTTTTTCAGTTACCGCTATTAACATTTGGAACAAACTGCCACTTAGTCTGCGTTCATCTGGCTCCCTTAATTTCTTTAAGCAGTCTTTGTATAGGTGTTTTCGTGATTACCAAAAAGAATTTAAGCAATTCACGTCTTTTTCTGATTTTAACTTTTAACTTTACACAGTGTATTTCAACTGTCATGTAATTAGGACTTCACCTTGTATCATTATATTAACATTATCATGTAATTTAGTCATTAATTTATATATTTTTATACTTTTGTACATATATATATAGATATACACATATATACATTTTCATTTTGTAAACATTTTCCGAGGGCCACAAGTTTGTTAGTACTTTATACTATTTATGTAACCCTCTTTAAATAAAGTTTCTATCCTATCCTATCCTATCCTACATTCTCTATAAGGAAGAAAAGTCGCTCATTGGCTTTCTTTGTTATTTCGTCGACATGTGTGTTCCACTTTAAATAATTTTGGACCAATATACTCCAAGAAGTTTAAACGTTTTTACCCTTTCTAGTATGTTAGTATGTTAATATACGTGCAGTGACAGATGAAAACATGGAATCAACTATCGTCAATATCAAATCCTCAGAAAGTCCAGAGTCCTGGACAGCGACCCGCTCTAACCATAAGTAACTTGGAATATTAATAACTTGGAATACGAGCAGACAATTTAAAAAGGTCACAGGACTACACTGAAAAATAGGCTGATTCCATTCAATCCCAGAATATGCCTAAAAATCGCGAGACCTATATAGTTCAGCTCCAATAATTGTTTCCCAGCGCTTGAGCAAGTCTCTAAACAGCCTGTCTGTAAATATAATCATTGTAATCTATTTATTAGCATAGTAAGTGTAACTTAGCTTTTCAACACAATGTCAATGAGTTGCAGCTGTAATCTAGTAACGCCAGCTTTTGTTTTGTATGTCGGCCAGTGGCAAACAATAATTTAAATATGTTACTTACTTAACTTAATTGAATCCCCATGTGTTTGTTCATCCGATGAAGTTTTTTTGCTTAGCCGGATAAAAATTGCAACAAAATAAACAAAATAAACAAATAAATAAAAGTTGATGTGGCAGACGATCGAGACAATTGTATATGCACCAATCGTCTGCGCATTTTTTGTAACGACTGGACGATAGATAGATAGATAGATAGATAGATAGATAGATAGATAGATAGATAGATAGATAGATAGATAGATAGATAGATAGATAGATAGATAGATAGATAGATAGATAGATAGATAGAAACTTTATTTATACACGCTGGCCCCGTCAACCGAAGCTGATTTCCACGAGGGGCGTGTTCAAAAATAGAAAAATGTTACATGAAGAATGATATTAAGAGCTATTTACAGTAGAATATTTAATCACGTGGTAGAATATAATAATATATGAGGTAGAATATTAAATTATTTTTATGATAAGAACGTTATTAGAATCTTAGTCTACAGGCACGTCAAGTTATTTATTACTCTATGTCAATGATGTGGCAGTGATTTTATTTCGAAAGGAAGAAAGAGTTTTGCTTTCCCTAATTTCCTTGGTTGACTCCGTCATACATGAAACTATTTTTCATATTGTTAGTACGCGGTTTTGGTAAACTAAGACCACTTGAAATGTCCCGAAAGTTGTAATTTGTTTAATCACTTTTGTATGAAAAAAGATTAGCGAGTGATTTGGGACCCATTTTATTTAATATCACGGCTGGCGCTACGGCTGGCGCTACGGCTGGCGCTACGGCTGGCGCTACGGCTGGCGCTACGGCTGGCGCTACGGCTGGCGCTACGGCTGGCGCTACGGCTGGCGCTACGGCTGGCGCTACGGCTGGCGCTACGGCTGGCGCTACGGCTGGCGCTACGGCTGGCGCTACGGCTGGCGCTACGGCTGGCGCTACGGCTGGCGCTACGGCTGGCGCTACGGCTGGCGCTACGGCTGGCGCTACGGCTGGCGCTACGGCTGGCGCTACGGCTGGCGCTACGGCTGGCGCTACGGCTGGCGCTACGGCTGGCGCTACGGCTGGCGCTACGGCTGGCGCTACGGCTGGCGCTACGGCTGGCGCTACGGCTGGCGCTACGGCTGGCGCTACGGCTGGCGCTACGGCTGGCGCTACGGCTGGCGCTACGGCTGGCGCTACGGCTGGCGCTACGGCTGGCGCTACGGCTGGCGCTACGGCTGGCGCTACGGCTGGCGCTACGGCTGGCGCTACGGCTGGCGCTACGGCTGGCGCTACGGCTGGCGCTACGGCTGGCGCTACGGCTGGCGCTACGGCTGGCGCTACGGCTGGCGCTACGGTTGGCGCTACGGTTGGCGCTACGGATGGCGCTACGGATGGCGCTACGGTTGGCGCTACGGATGGCGCTACGGATGGCGCTACGGATGGCGCTACGGTTGGCGCTACGGTTGGCGCTACGGTTGGCGCTACGGATGGCGCTACGGTTGGCGCTACGGATGGCGCTACGGATGGCGCTACGGATGGCGCTACGGATGGCGCTACGGTTGGCGCTACGGTTGGCGCTACGGATGGCGCTACGGATGGCGCTACGGTTGGCGCTACGGATGGCGCTACGGATGGCGCTACGGATGGCGCTACGGATGGCGCTACGGTTGGCGCTACGGCTGGCGCTACGGCTGGCGCTACGGCTGGCGCTACGGCTGGCGCTACGGTTGGCGCTACGGATGGCGCTACGGTTGGCACTACGGTTGGCGCTACGGTTGGCGCTACGGATGGCGCTACGGATGGCGCTACGGATGGCGCTACGGATGGCGCTACGGATGGCGCTACGGATGGCGCTACGGATGGCGCTACGGATGGCGCTACGGTTGGCGCTACGGTTGGCGCTACGGTTGGCGCTACGGCTGGCGCTACGGCTGGCGCTACGGCTGGCGCTACGGCTGGCGCTACGGCTGGCGCTACGGCTGGCGCTACGGCTGGCGCTACGGCTGGCGCTACGGCTGGCGCTACGGCTGGCGCTACGGCTGGCGCTACGGTTGGCGCTACGGCTGGCGCTACGGCTGGCGCTACGGCTGGCGCTACGGCTGGCGCTACGGCTGGCGCTACGGCTGGCGCTACGGCTGGCGCTACGGCTGGCGCTACGGCTGGCGCTACGGCTGGCGCTACGGCTGGCGCTACGGCTGGCGCTACGGCTGGCGCTACGGCTGGCGCTACGGCTGGCGCTACCGTTGGCGCTACCGTTGGCGCTACAGTTGGCGCTACAGTTGGCGCTACGGCTGGCGCTACGGCTGGCGCTACGGCTGGCGCTACGGCTGGCGCTACGGCTTGCGCTACGGCTGGCGCTACGGCTGGCGCTACGGCTGGCGCTACGGCTGGCGCTACGGCTGGCGCTACGGCTGGCGCTACGGCTGGCGCTACGGCTGGCGCTACGGCTGGCGCTACGGCTGGCGCTACGGCTGGCGCAACGGCTGGCGCTACGGCTGGCGCTACGGCTGGCGCTACGGCTGGCGCTACGGCTGGCGCTACGGCTGGCGCTACGGCTGGCGCTACGGCTGGCGCTACGGCTGGCGCTACGGCTGGCGCTACGGCTGGCGCTACGGCTGGCGCTACGGCTGGCGCTACGGCTGGCGCTACGGCTGGCGCTACGGCTGGCGCTACGGCTGGCGCTACGGCTGGCGCTACGGCTGGCGCTACGGCTGGCGCTACGGCTGGCGCTACGGATGGCGCTACGGATGGCGCTACGGTTGGCGCTACGTTTGGCGCTACGGATGGCGCTACGGATGGCGCTACGGATGGCGCTACGGATGGCGCTACGGATGGCGCTACGGATGGCGCTACGGTTGGCGCTACTGTGGGCGCTACGGATGGCGCTACGGTTGGCGCTACTGTGGGCGCTACGGTTGGCGCTACGCTGGCGCTACGGGCAATACTTCTAATGAAATTACAAAAAGGTCAGCTTGCATTATAATGGCTTCCAATACCAAACTTCATTAAAATGAGATAGATAGATAGATAGATAGATCATTTTATTTAAACACGCTTACAACGTCAACAAAAGCTGGTTTCCACGAAGGGCGTGTACAAAAATTAATACAAATTGAACAGTTAGAGTAACAATACTAAGTAGAAAGGTTAATAGCTAACAAACTTAGTCTGAATGTATAAGCAAAAACAGAATTTATGTTGATCGCTAAATAATGGCTCAGCCATACGACCAAACGTCACCATAAACAATGAATCAATTAAACAAGTTTTTGAGTGCAACACTAGGAGTAACTAAACGACACTAGGAGTAACTGTTGACCAACATTTATCGTGGAAAAGCAATACAGAAAATATCTGCAAGAAAATCACATCAGGGTTAGGTGCTCTTCGACGTCTAAGGGAATTTGTTGAATGAGACTTGCTTCTTTGCGTTTATAATGCCATTGTTCAACCGTACTTTAACTACTGTTGTGAAGTATGGAATGTATTTGGCGAAACACAGTCAACACGACTACAAAAACTTCACAACAGAGCTGCTCGGATTATAGTGAATATGAGTAATGAAATTGATCACAAAATTAATGTGTTAAGTGAATTGGGATGGAAACCACTTTAAGCACAAAGAAAAAGAGCAAAAGCTAAGATCATGTATAACATTTTAAATAAGATGGGACCAAAGAGTCTCACAAACCTTTTTACGTACAAAAAGGAGGTGTCAAATTACAATCTACAAGACATCTCATCTGGCATTTGTTTGCCAAAACCACGTACAAATAGCGTGAAAAAGAGTTTCATGTATGATGGTGCATCTATATGGAACTCATTGCCCAAAGAAATTAGGGAGAGCAAGTCTCTGTCTTACTATGGAAAAAAAATTGCTACTCATGTCATAAAATGATGCTGTGTCATAAAAATTGTAAATATAGACATTCAATTTTGTATTAGCTTTTTACTATCTATTAACCTTTTCTTGACATTTTCTAAGACTGAGTTCATTGCAATTTCGACATCACTATTGTCTCACCAGAGGCTGTTAAATTTGTGTCATCAGCAAATAATCGGGACTAATAACGGCCCTATGATTGAGCCCTGTGGATAATTTTTTTAGCAGGATTTGATGATCGACCGTATCGAAGGCCTTTTTTAGATCAACAAATACTACTAAAGTTAAATAATTTTCGGTCCATGTTTACATACCAACTGTTTGTACAGTCTAACAATACAGTTGCAGTAGAATGGAACTTGCGAAAACCAAATTGATTTTCAGAAAGTAGCTCATTTTCGGTCAAGTAGTCATATAATTGGTTATAGAGAACCTGCTCCATAATTTTACTTATAGCTGGTAATACAGAAATTGGTCTGTAATTTCCTGGCAAATTTCGATTTCCATTTTTATAGAGTGGTGTCACTCTAGCAATTTTCCATTCATTTGGAAAAAAGCATAGTGTAATAGCTTGATTAAAAATATATGTCAGTGAGCTTGAGATCATAGGTGCAGCTATCTTGAGAATTTTACTGCTAGAAAGACCTCACAAGAGATGATAAAGTTTGTCAATACTCAATAGTAATTGCCTTGCAGTGAACTCTGATTTAGTATTTTTAATATAGTCCTGAAAGTTGCAATTTGAAGTATCAATTTTGCTAGCTAAATCAGGACCAATATTTGAAAAGAAATCATTAAAGCCGTCTGCAATGTCTCTTGCATTTTTTAAACGTTTTCCATTTACGTTAAGTTCATTTACTATTGTCGGTTTATTTTTTTACCTAGTAAGCTGTTTATTGTTTTCCAAGCCTCTTTGGGATCAGACTTTTGCATAGCAATTTTCTTGGAGTAATAATCTTTTTTAGCATTTTTTAATTCTATATTGACTTTGTTCCTGGACATTCTATAATTTGACCAATTGATTTCAAGGTCTGTAATAATGGCTATTCTTTTTAATTTATCCCTTGTGTTTATTAATTTTTTAATGTGTTTGTCTAGAATTTCTAAGAATAACTGTTTCCAAATTTCCCACATATCATCTGGATCATCAGTAAAAAAGTAAATGTATTCCCATTTGACTCAGCAGCTCCATAGTAAACTGCTGGTTTTTAAAATGTTTCATGTTCCTAATCTCAACAATATTTTCTTTTTGTTTTTCAAAAATTCGAATTTTCCTAATACCAAACTATGATCACTTATTCCGATGTGAATAACACTGCCAGAATCAGAGATTTTTTCTGGTTTATTTGTAACTATATGGTCAATGAGAGTGGCGGTTTTCATGGTGACTCGGGTAACTGATACACTTCATATAATGACTTTAGCTTTTTGGTTGGTGCATATAATCTACTTTTAACATATCACAATTTAGATCTATAATATATATATATATATATATCTTTATTTTCATCATCCATAGCTTTGATCAAATTTTCCAAGTGACCAAAAAACTCAGATGTTGTGCTTGGTGGTCTGTAAATTTTGGTGTTCAGTCTTTTCCAATTCGTGACTGAAGCACATAGTCCTATTTTTTACACGTCCCCTGTGGAAATCAGCTTCGGTTGACGGGGTCAGCGTGGTTAAATAAAGTTATTCTATCTATAGTGTAAGCACAAGATCTTCACATTTTTGAGATTTTTTTTACATCGTACTTTATTTAAAATGTAAGATTTTCGGCGCTACGCTGGCGCTACGCTGGCGCTACGCTGGCGCTACGCTGGCGCTACGCTGGCGCTACGCTGGCGCTACGCTGGCGCTACGCTGGCGCTACGCTGGCGCTACGCTGGCGCTACGCTGGCGCTACGCTGGCGCTACGCTGGCGCTACGCTGGCGCTACGCTGGCGCTACGCTGGCGCTACGCTGGCGCTACGCTGGCGCTACGCTGGCGCTACGCTGGCGCTACGCTGGCGCTACGCTGGCGCTACGCTGGCGCTACGCTGGCGCTACGCTGGCGCTACGCTGGCGCTACGCTGGCGCTACGCTGGCGCTACGCTGGCGCTACGCTGGCGCTACGCTGGCGCTACGCTGGCGCTACGCTGGCGCTACGCTGGCGCTACGCTGGCGCTACGCTGGCGGTAGGCTGGCGCTACGCTGGCGCTACGCTGGCGGTAGGCTGGCGCTACGCGGGCGCTACGCGGGCGCTACGCGGGCGCTACGCGGGCGCTACGCTGGCGCTACGGTTGGCGCTACGGTTGGCGCTACGGTTGGCGCTACGTTTGGCGCTACGGTTGGCGCTACGGTTGGCGCTACGGTTGGCGCTACGGTTGGCGCTACGGATGGCGCTACGGTGGGCGCTACGGTGGGCGCTACGGTGGGAACTGATGGCAAACAAACAATTATTTTAAAGAAAGAAAGTGGCCTGGAAACTAATCTGTTCTCATAGCAACACATAAGAACTATATTGATGCCTAGTTTTGTTGACCAACACGATCTCTAATTCCTTAAATTAACCATTATCCTTAATTTACAAATCGCTCTAAATAGCGCTCCATCGAGATGACGTCAGTACCGATGTTTGTCCGCTTTTACCCATAATTATTGCGGCCATAACAAAAGAAATAGCTCATTTGCAATCATTTGGTTTGTTTGTCCGCTTTTTGAGCTATTAATAGCAGCCAGACTCTGGGAACGAGGGATCATGAGAGTCGCGCATGCGTATGTTAGTCAATTACTACCCACAAGCTTAGTATCTCTAACTTGTTTATAAGTTTAGCTAGCCGTGGTTCAGTCTATGCTATAAGTATATTGATCAGTCTATGCTATAAGTATAGAAAATTTCTAGCATCATTATGTTGGCATGTCTGATCCAGTCAGTCCAGAGGCAGCATTTCACTTCTGATAAGAACTCCTAGTTCAATATGAGAGACTTGGAGTAAGTCTAATAGGTTGGTAATAATGACGTAAGGGTTTGGTGTACCATCGATTGCTAACCGAACCCTAACTCTAATCCTAACTCTAGCCCTAACCCCCCGGCTAGAGTTTAAAACACTAACCAGGATTAAGTTTAGGATTAGGTTTAGGATTAGGATTACGGTTAATTAAGGTTAGCCAATGGCTCACTATTCCACCAAACCATACGTCATTATTACCAACTTATTAATTAGCAAGATCTCACAGTAAATTGGCACCAGTGCATAGACACACGTAGGTTGTATTCTCACAATTTAGAAGCTTTACAAGAACAAAAACCCTAACCATAACCCAAATAAAGACTCTTAGCTATTAGCTGCTGCAATATTATGTGTCAGCGGTACACAAAGAAGCCAGTAAATTGGATAATTGCAACAACCTGTGCGTCATATATAAGTTCCATCTTCGCTCGCGGCTATTTCAGATACGGTAGAGCACCTAGTCGCTAGCCATCTATTACCACAATGACATCATTGTTTTCAGTTGTCGACCAGTGAAAAGGGGAAAACATATGTCATCGGCAAAATGTTTCTCTAGCGTCGAGCGCGAAATGGTAAACGGACTTAAAGCTGGTTTTCCACTAGGCGAGTTTATTCGCGCATACTGACATTTCTGTTTCGAAAATTGAATAGATTAGACGATAGAGAAAATTCGCCTTGTGGAAAAGGACCATTGTTTGATTAATTAATTCTTTAGGACCATTGTTGGACTAAAAGATGATATATATTGTTGACTGAATGTTTTTTGGTCTTGAAGAATCGTAAATCACGCACGGGTTGTATATTGTCATTAATATATAAGTATAAAAGTGAGTCGGCCAGGCAGGGGTGGTACGTGGTAGCGGTAGCGGTACCCACCTAATACCTTTGAAAAACCGGTACCCATTGGTATAAAAAAGTATAAAAGTGTCAAATCTATAAAAGTCGCATATTCAAATATAAAAGTATAAAATCACAATAAAAAGCGTGGCTGTGAAACATGGTGGATTATCCATACCCTAATTTTTTGGCTTGCTTCCCCTAAATATCTTCTAGGGTCAAGAATAATATTTATCCCTTTAATTCCCATTTTGGCGGTGTACTGATTATCATTATGTCAAACAAGAATTGGGAAAGGCTGATCTACATGAAAGCGAACACCAGTTTTTTTTGTTTGAATTGTATTGCGCGCAAAGGGTAAACCAATTCTTGTGATATTCAAGTGTTATTCGACAATGCTCAAACTTTATGAAATGTCAACAAGTAACGGTCTTGCAGCTAGTATTTCTTTTTGAAAATATACGATTACTATGGTGCCCCGTGGTTGTTTTGGAAACTCTTTGTTCTGAAGACAGGTGGCTTTCTTCGTAATTGCTTCTCTTGGGCTACAGGTGCGACGTGATAACGAGGCTGCCTCAATAACCATCAATATGGCGTCCTGTTGTTTGGGTGGCTGTCTTTGTCAAGGTAAAACTGTGCCGCGTTCTACGCCACGAACCACTTGCTGAAGGCGAAATTCGGAGTATGGCCGAGGAGGGGGATTGTAGAAAGGGGTAGGTGGATTGTTGTGTCTGTACCGGTGTGTTTTCGCGGCCGTTTCGCATTTATTGTTCAACGATCTTGGTTCACGCGTCCATGTGTGTATGCCTTTGTTGGCCCCTACCATCTTTGTCAAGAACACTTCGCTGTTTGGATTCGCTGTTTAACTTCGCCTCTTCTCGCTCGTTTCTAGACATAACCTTGAAATGATCGTCTCGAAACTGGCGAAAGAGAAACCATCGAACGGGCTTGGTAATTTAATACTGGTGAGTTTTTGTTTAATACTTTTTGTGATGAACGTCAGACACCAATCGCTGTATGTATAACGGGGGCGGCTTCTGTACTCTGTGATAACTTCGTCTAGACTTTGTACACAGCCGTGGGTTTATGAAAGAAATATTGTGAAGTAACTGAGTGAAATGAGTGCCGTTCGTACTGTCCATTTGCAGTGTTGTTTTGAGAAATTTTGACCAACCTATCTTACAGTATTACGATTTTAGTTTTGTTGTTTAATTTGTTTGAATTAATTGGTAGAACTTTGCTGCTACGCTTCTCAATCTCTCGGCACAGTTTATCGTAATCCTTTTCGAAGAGAAATTTCACGATAATCGTACTATATCCGTCGATCGAAAAACTCATTTAAGGCATTCCGTCTACAACGTCAAACAAGAACTTGTCATAGCTATTCTTAAGCAAAAACGTGTTCCCACGTTGGTGAAAACATGTTTGAGGTCATTCAATCCCGCTTTTGCATACCATCTGGTGTTTTCACAAAGAAAAACCCGTTTCCCATTGCCTAAGGCTTGCTGAGAAATAGATCGTCGACGAAATCGGGCGATGTATTTCGCGAGTGATTCGAGAGAGATTTAATACTTATATTCGCTCGTTCCGGCGAACTTGTTGTCGATTTCATCTTGCAGCTGTTCTGAAATACATTATTGCGATTCTAATTTATTCAAGAAACTGTGACTGGTGTTTATGAGATATTGTCAAAGCTGTCACAGATGAAGTTGAACCATACCCAAATAAGCTTTCCTTTGACACCGGTTAAGTAAATATTGTGTACACTTTCGAATCAACCCCATCATCTGTCCAGTGGAGAAGCTAGTTCACAGAATTTCGAATTCGTTAGAACGTTTGTGAATACGTTTCTAGTTCTAATTTCCGCTTTCTTTGTGCGTGTCATATCTCTTGAAGACAACTGTTGCTGTACCAGTGAAATCGTTCTGGTTGTTTTACGAGAAAAATATTGTGTTATGACAGATGATAGTACATGGATATGTCAACTTATGACACACTGTATTATACAACTGTTATTTCTTCTTGTGAAATGACTAACCACTACACTTTTTCATATATGTTCCCTTCAATAGGCTAGTATTCATAGTAGTTATTGGTAAAGCCAAAATGTTATTTTCATATGCAGTTTCAATGCTTTCCATGAAGTGAGGTTTTAGAAAATTATGTTTTTCCTAAATTGTACAACAGCTGGTATTGAATTATGGCCAGTGAAGTTAGCATTTCTGATCCTCAAGTGTCCTACCTGTTCGAGCTATTATTTCTTAATAATATTTAACTGACATTGCTACATGATACACAGGTACACGGGATACACTATGCTGTTTACTTGTACGCTGGTTCTTTAATTTTGTCAAAACAGATCAAATATTGAGATTAAGTGATATGGACATTCTGTCTTGTATTGCAACCTACGATTGTTAATTTGAATAACAAAGACAATTTAAGCAAAGAAAATGCGCATCGATTTCTAAATGTTTATACGAAGAAGATCTATGTTGTGTGCTAGTTCATAAACATTTTATTGTTAACCATATCTTGTAATACAGTACATGAAAATGAAATTTAAATGAATAGGAAAAACATAGGTTCACTGTTGATTTTATCTATTACCTGTATATATATGTTGCACCTGCAGATCTTGTGATATGTTGGTGTGTTGGATATCCAAGTGCATTTAGCATATCATTAATTTGAAGTGCTATTTAGACATACTTGTTATGTAAATATAAAACCACTATTCATGCATAGGCAATGTTACAATCCAAGTCAAAAGTACTAAAAGAAGGGTTGGTGTACTACTTGAAATAGTCAATTAGGTTCTCAAATGTTTTACGTGAAAGCCAAAGCCTGTTACATAGATTTCTTGTTCACTATTACGCAGTACACCAACTTTTGATTTTTAACTCACTATACATACATACCTGTATATATCAAAATACATTTTGAATATCAAAATACATTTTGAATGATTACCAGTAGACAAGATTAAGGTACTTGCATTTCAGTTACGATATAGGCAGCGTTTACTATTATTCTATCGGATCCCTATCATTGCATCACAGAAAGTATGCTGGATAAGGCTTCTGTTTACACATGAAACGATGGTATCGTTCCTGACTTTTGCAACGAAGCAGCAGTCCGCTGTCTGAAGTTCTATGTGCCGTGTCGCTTCGATTATTGCGACGCTCCGATTATAATGTAAACAGCAAAAACGGTGAATCATTGCGACATTTCGGTCACGTTTATTCATAATTGGGTCATGCAGAAAAAACCCACTTTGTACACTGACATATCCTTCGGCCTGCTGCAGACAGAAACTGTTTACATTTGCACCAAAAGCATTTTGGAAAGAAGCATAAACCTATCCGATACAATGTAAATGTAGCCATATTCACTACAGTCCCAATGCAGCTAGGCAATGATGTCTGGCGTATAAGTCGACCTCTTCTTTTCAACCAAAAAATATTATAAATATTATTTTTTTATTAAACCTAGAGTATCAGTCAAGTCCCTCCAATTAAATAGTTACCAGATGCAGTCTAGTATTCACAGCAAGGTCGTTTAAAATTTAGCATATTTCCCGAAAATTCTAGAACCTTCATCAAATCTATTAAGCAAACTTGTGGCCGGCATCAGAGTTGTTGGAATTTTCGGCAAATTCAACAACCTTTAACTCAAATATTGGTTTGTAACTTCTGGGTTTTGTTAGCGACATGTTGATATTTTTACAAACACAAGGCTCGGCATCAAATGCATCGTATTATGTGTCGATTGATACAAGAGGATTGGGCACTAGTATATCCAGATTATATAGAGTTGAGGTTGGCTTTTAGGTGTCAATTTTGGGTACTAGAAAATAACTTATATGCCAGGAGATATGGTAGTTTTATTTCATTAAATCTCAAGTTTGGTTGAGATTTAAGTTTACCATAGTATTACTAAATAAGATAACAACAATTTCTAGTATTTGGGCCGCTGTTTTGAGGGCTTAATGTCGATACTGTTAATTCCTACCTTGTGTTGTTATTACTATTTTTTAATCTTAGACCTGTGTTAACTGTTGATTTGATTATATTTAGTCAAAAAGAAATTTGAATTCTATTTGTAGATCTCCGGGGTGAACATCCAGAATATCAGTTTTCCAAATGGTATGGGTAAATTCATTACTTGTCCTTTAGTTTTATGGTACTGTATAGTATTTGAGATAAAGATTATTGGGTTAATATTTTATTAAAATAGCAAGTGTCTTACAGAGGCTCTGATTGGTTGAGTTTCATTTGCGCTCAGAGTCACAAATGACATAATTTTCATTTTGTATTAGATTGCCTCTGTCGAAGACACTTGCTATTTTATAAAACTTGTGTCTCTGTACTGTGACAGAAACATGAATGATGCCATTTTAACACCTGAAAACACTTGGCTTTGCCTCATGCTTCCCCTAGGCATTTTTATGGGTGACATCATCCGTCATTCATGTTCTAGTGAGACAGTACAGATAGGCAATCCAAGACACTATTATTCGCAAGTGCAAACCCAAAGTGAACATGAAGCATGTTTAAAAGTTTTTTATTGCAATTCTTAGATGACGACGATAGTGAAGAGGGAGAACCAGATTTACACCAATGTGGCAAATGTAAGCAGATGTTTGTCAACTTAGAGAAGTATCTAAAGCATCGTACTGGAAAACAGTGTCGTAAGAAGCCTGTTGAAGTGCAAGATAACAGTGATGATGCTTGTAGCCCTAATCAGGTGCCAGAAGTTGTCCAGGTATGATAAATTACATATCAACCAACCAACAAATCAGTACATTATTACATTATTGTCCATGCTTTATTTTCTGTGTAGAATAGAGTTAAACTGTTGAATTACTGTTTGATAAGTTGTTATTGATGCGACAGCAAACTAAGTTAAGTGACTCAAATGACTTGTGGCGTAAGCCTTTTTGACAGTTAGATTTGAGTTAGTTGTAAAGTTTATTGCAGTTTAGTTACAGCTTCATTATACTTATATTCGTTTATTTATACAATAAAGTATTATATTACAGCTATTTAAAGAGAAATGCATATTTTTCAACAAAATACATTAATTTTTACATATATAATACTGTACATACATTCATTTTCAACAAAATACATATTTCATTTACTGGTGTTTATCATGTTTAGAACTCTTTGGTGAATGGAATACCCCAATAAGCTAGAAGCCCGATTGATAGGGGTTCCGAGGGCCCACGATGTAAGGTCGCTATCTGAGAGAAGACTGAAAGTCTTACCATTTTGCTGGTATTATTGCAAAGGCAGAACTTTCTCCTCAATTATTTTTAATACCCTGAGTGGTGGTCCAACCCAGGATTTGAACCTGTGTCTCCCAGCTCATAGACATGTGTGGTAACCACTAGACCACAACAGCTGGTGCATTTCCTTGAGTTATTTTGAGGCTTGTACTAAAGTTTTATTAGAGTAGAGGCTTTAAGAGCCAAGTGCTCATACATTGTACAGTAAATGAGTAATGTACTTGTCTTGTTATTATTGAAACATGTAGATGGAAGCCACCATACCGAATTTCCTAGATTGTGAAAGTGATCAGCAAGAACTAGCTAATAGAAGGTATGTTTACAACAGAGCTTCATGAGAGTGCTTTTTGTGTCCAGGGACCCCAGTGGTTTAACGATATTTCAACTAGTACGGTACTACTGAAGCTAAGAAATAATTACCCAATCCTTGCAGAAAACACGATCGAAAAGGTGTGGCTCGTAAGCGAACAAACAATCCGCCAGGTTCCCTGGATGTTGCAACCATTGATCACTCAAGGATGTTACCCATGGACAGACTTCAGGAGATTATCCGTCCTGTGTATTCCAACTCTGTTCCTTATGCCAACATGGAAGGATATCGCAGGAACTATGTCGTTGAATCTAGGGTGCCCAATAATAACGACTTGTATGCACTTATGGAATTAACAAAAAACTCAGGAATAAAGGAAGTTGAAAATGACACTGGTGAGTTGTTATGTACCACATTGTTTGTAGTATGTCATTTTGTACTCTCCCTGCAAGACAGACAGTATTCTTAACCACACAATGCTAGTATCAGTCCCCTTGCTTACTGTGGTGTCGCTAGTACTGGATGTGTGGGGTGCTGTCAGGCTTTTAGCCAGGCAGCTGTCTAGCCGTCCCATGGACAGCCACTTTCGAAAAATCGAAATTTTCCTTCACCATAAATCCTTTCAACATGTAGTTTGATCGAGTGAAATGCCAAATATTACCACTTTTCATATGGATGGCCAGGACAGCTTAAACAAAATATTTTCTTCAAACAACAACTTACAGGTTTTCCCCTTTCTAATGTCTCTTGATTTTTGTTTGCTGCTGTTCATTATAGCTATTGTGTAGGTTTCGTTACTAATTTTTGTCAAGAACGTGCAGATATGACGATTGATTGTGAGATCGATTTAATGTACATGCTGTAACATGAAGTAGCAAAAACCTTGTTTAATAGAACTGCTGTTCAATATGTTTGATACGCTTGCTTGCCAAAATTTTGTTTTATTAATCCAGTTTTGAAATCCTGGCTAAAAGTGTGGGTGCCGTTACTGGGTGTGTGGGGTGGTCATCCACCAAAATTTTCATATAAAATAGAATATCCGGCCAATTTAACTGGACACTCCCGAATTTAACTCCCTGTTACTATCTGGTAACTTTGTCATGATTGATAACATGAAGAATATCCAATATAAATATTGATTGATGTTTTTTTCAATCCCATAGCTCAAACCCATGAGGTGCTAAATGGTGAAGTCGACCCACCATTTCCTCACCCATCATTGTCACCTCATCTCCGGGTCCCCACCTCCCTGGTGGTACACAAACACTTGCCGGCAATTGTTTCCTCGGCCCCTGCGATCCTTCAATATCCCGAAGCAGAAAGTGCCGATGGCGGTGCTGCGAAAGGTGGCAAGCGTACATGTAGGTACAAATGTGACAAATGCGACCGAGAGTTCAACCAACGAGCAAACTTGAGACGGCATCAGTTAGTGCACAGCGGAGAGAAGCCATTTGAGTGCGCCCAGTGTCAGCGGCGCTTCCAGCAACAGGGGGACTTGAAACGACATATGTTACGTCATACCGACAACTCGTGGTACAACTGTCAGATGTGCGACAAAAAATTCATGCGCATCGATCGCTGGAAATTGCACCTGAAGGTGCACGAGGATGAAGGAGGGATGTCGATGGTACACGAGACAAACGGGATGGCGGAGGGTACCGAGGAAGAGGGAAAGATGTTGGGGTCGCATCATATTTGTTCAAAGTGTAATCAAACGTTCATGGAACCCGACGAACTGCTCGTTCACACATGCGCGGACGGTAATATCAGCGTGACGACGGTAGCCATGGATATACGTGACAACGAAGACGCGGAGAGCAGCGCGGCGAACGCGCTCGCCGAAGGGCTTGGCGGGAACGTGGCGGCAGACGCGGACCATTCACGGACCTACAGTTCGTCGCGGTCGGCGTCCAAGGGCAAACTCACGAACCCGCACAAATGTCCGCTGTGCAACGCGTACTACAAGAACGTGGACTCGTTGAAGACGCACATTTTGAAGCACTCGGGCGAGAAGAAGTACAAGTGCGACCAATGCCCCAAGGCGTTCTTCACCTCCAGCAACCTCAAGATCCACAAGCGCATCCACTCCGGCGATAAACCGCTGAAATGCAAGATCTGTCTGAAGGCGTTCAGCGATCCGTCGAACTTCAACAAACACAAAAAGTCGCACAGCAAAGGCAAGATCGACCGAACACCAAGGAAGGGGAAGAGCGCCAGAGCGCCGTTGGTGCGCGAGGTCACCAAGGAAGAACAGGGGATCACAGCGGGATCCAGTGGGACGGTCGAGGAACAGGTGTCAATGAAGCGCGAGCCGTTGGATTTTAACGCACGGACGCGCGAGTTCGTGCAAAGTCAATACGAGGCATTGCTTCCCGCTTTGGGGGAGTCCAGTGGACAGGAGAATATGAATGATGGAGATGAAGATGGCGTGGAATTCACCACTCCGTTCGTAGAATCTCCGTCTTTTTAAATGCTTTTTAACACCTGGTTACTCAAACAGCAATTGGCTTAATCCGGCGAACTAAAGTGTGGGACTGGAACGAGTCCGGTAGCGCAAAGACGTCTGGGTTTGTTACTTGGAACACTCAAGTAACGATCGAAGACGTAAAGGAGCTTTCTAGTTTCAGTCAGGGTTAAGACTGGTCCAGCCAGTATCAGTATGATCCATAGATCCCTTTCATAATGGTGGCCACTCTAAATATTCTTTTATATGCATGCATGCAAAGTTACAAACTGGCCTCGTTACAAAGCGAAGATTCTTTGGAATTACAGACACGCGAACGAGGTCAGAAAGGCTAATATAAAAGAATATTTCATTTGGCCGGCGCCATTATGAAAGAGGTCTATTTTATGCCAGGCCCCCCAACACGGCTGTGTTACACCAGACTCTCCTCATTCCCGCGCTCATTTCTAAAATGGCTTCCCGGGTTAATGGTCATCGCATTTTGAGTAACCAGGCACAAGATAATCGAATTTGAAGAGGTGAGTTTTATTTTTATCCTGCTTTATGGAATCAAGATAAGTAAAATTCCGTCGGCTGTGCCTTGATGCCTGACGCGGGGCTCGATTGCGGGCTCCGCGGGCGGGCCTCGAAGGCGGGCTTCGAAGTAACTTGTTTGACAGTTTATTGCAACAAAATGTCCGCTGAGATGTTATGTTATATTGAGACGAGAAATGTTTTAAAATTCAGAGTATCTGTAGATGGAACGTTGAGAGAAATCAGTTTAGATACATACGTGGTGCAGGCTGGGAGAAAGAGAGAGAGAAGATGTATTAATATTTCAAAATATCGATCGGTATACGAGGTTAAACCTCGCCGCGCGTTTCATTTCTTGCTCTCGGGTCTTTTTTGAAAATTCAAGTGCCTTTCCGGGTTTTTGGGATTTTACATATTCGTAATATTTGGGTTCTACCAAGAAGAATTGTAATATATCTTGCCATTCGAAAATTTCGTCTTCATGCCTTTTCCCGCTTTTTATTTACTAGTAAAGACATGAATATAACATGAAGAGCACAATGTGTCGAAAAATACTTAAGTAAAGTGCCCATGACCCCAAATACGATATTACTGATATAGATGCTACATGAAGTGAAAAGTTGAATGCCAAAATATTTTATGGTTTGCGCTTTGCGTTGATGTGCTATAAAGGTTTGTTTGTCAGAAATGCTAATGATGTGACGTCATTTACGGCATTTGACTTTCTTTTCTGCTTTCCGTGTGATAGACTGGTCACTGGTTGAGGATTTGAGTGAAAAAGTTGATAAAATCTTTACTGTAGTGGTCAAGTACATCATCAACGTTTGAGTTGGATTAATTTGCTTTAACAGTAGAATATTGTATCCGAAATGATGCCGTAAATGACGTCACACTCATTAGCATTTCTGACAAACAAATCTTAATAGCACATCAACGCAAAGCTCAAATCATAAAATATTTTGCCATTCAATTATTTACTTCATGTAGCATCTATATAAGTAATATCGTATTTGGGGTCATGGTCACTTTAAGTATTTTTCAACACATTGAAGTTCTCTTATTTCTCCTTTTCATATTATATCCAGTTCTTTTGGGAACTTATCAGCTTGCATATTTATTCTTATACACGCGAAGTCATTGCACACTGATTCAACAGTGAAATACAAAGAAAGTTTGGCGCTGAACTTTAAATAGCTATATGTTTAGACAAAATTCGCTCAATTCCCAAACTTTATATTTCACTGTTGAATCACTATGCAATGTCTTTGCGCGTCCCTGCCTGTTTTGACTTCATTTCCTGTGAATAGTAAATCAACTTTAGCACGGGAAAGGTATGAAGATGAAATTTTCGCACGACAAGATATTTTAGAAATCATCTCGAGAGATTCCAAAGATCACAAATATGTCAAAACCCCGGAAAAGAACTTAAGAGTTGGCAGAAGTCAGTAACGTGTAACACGAGTTTTAACAAAGACGTTTGCGTTATAATTCGTAAGGGTTAAAGTATCTTTCACCACAAATTATATAGTATTTATAACCGTCTATATAAGTTAAATAGTTGAACAGTGCAATATTTCTTTGATTTGATCTTTCCTTGATATTTCACACAGGTTTATGGTTTTAAAATGCTAATGATGTAACGTTAACCCTCTTGCTTTATTTCCCGCTTTTCGTGTGATAAACTGGTCGAGGATTTCAGTGAAAACCATAAATACGTAGCTAAAATGAACAGGTTTTGTGATTGGCTACATGGAACAAAAGTGGTTAGGGTTAGGACATTGGTTTCTTTGTAGTTGATTGTATTGTTTTATTGTTTTAATCAACCAATCACAAAACTTGTTCGAATATGTACGTGGCGACCTAGTGAAAAAGTTGATAAGATCTCTAGTATACCGTTGAAGTATACAATATACACGTTGGAATTAGGTGAAATTTTTCTAGCAGCAGAACTCTAGAAGCCAGTTCGTAAATGACGTGTCAGCGTCGGGATAAAACTTATTTCAATTCATAACATCAGGCTAAAACCACAATAGACATTTGCATTTCTATTTACTCTTGCAAATTCGTTATACTGAATTCCCCAGCCTGATGTTATGAATTGAAATAAGTTTTATCCCGACGCAGAACGCGTCATTTTGATGCGCAGTCGACATTGCGAACTGGCTTATTGTATCGGAAATGATGATCGGGTTGACGCGTTACACTCATTAGCATTACGGAAAATCTTTCTAGAACATCGACGCAAAGCTCAAATCATAAAATATTTTGGCATTCAAAATGTAAAATCTATATCGTGAGGAATATTGTAGTTGGGTTGATAGACTCTTTACGTGTTATAACGCCGTTGATTTGAACCGAAACAAGACTCGAGAGTTCATTTTATCTTTTCGATACACTCTTGGGAAGAACTGCTGTTGGGCTCGACTGTGTGTGAAGGCATTCGACTGTAAAAATATAATTCTATCGAAGGCCGGTAACACGGTTAACGGAAAATTGGCTGAGTTCACTCGGGAGTGATTTGATTTTGTGGTTCGTTCGAAATCCTTCACCAGTTCTGATCACCATTCCATATTTCGGATCACTATTTCTTGGGTTCTGGTCTCTGGAACAACACGCAACGCAGAGCCCCTCTCCTCTCTTAATGTTGCAATCGTACCCGTGTGAATGGGGGCATAAAAATATCGAATTTAAATCGAGAGAGACGGATTATTCGCGAGAGCTAGAAATGAAACGCTGCATGTATATCGTATCCGTAAGTTAGCTAGTTCTTATTGTAGTATAAATATTGGTAATGTATTGAACAGTAATATAGTAATTATAACGTGAATATTTGAGGAAAGACACCGTTATTTATTAAGAAATTAAGATAATACTCTATGCAAAGTCGAAACGATCTTAAAGTATATGTATTGAGTTAAATAAAATTCATGCAAAATGTGACCGTTTTGTTCGACGTGTTTCATTGTGTTTGGCATTGGGGAGTAAAATTCCAGATATTTTCCAGAATTTATCCACTTTACAAATTCTTTGAAATTTGAGGGTTGAGCTTTCCGAGAAATTTTGTAAGGTGTGTTTCACGTGCAATTTTCACGAAACTGCTACACAATGTTATTCCAAGAAATCGAGAAGTTTTGTAAGGTGTGTTTCACGTGCCATTTTCAGGAAACTGCTATACAATGTCATTCCGAGAAATTGATAAGTTTTGTAAGGTGTGTTTCACGTTCCATTTTCAGGAAACTGCTACATAATGTCATTCCGAGAAATTTTGTAAGGTGTGTTTCACGTGCAATTTTCACAAAACTGCTGCACAATGTCATTCCGAGAAATCGAGAAGTTTGTAAGGTGTGTTTCACGGTGCAATTTTCACGAAACTGCTGCACAATGTCATTCCGAGAAATCGAGAAGTTTTGTAAGGTGTGTTTCACGCGCAATTTTCACGAAACTGCTGCACAATGTCATTCCAAGAAATCGAGAAGTTTGTAAGGTGTGTTTCACGTGCAATTTTCAGGAAACTGCTACACAATGTCATTCCGAGAAATTTTGTAAGGTGTGTTTCACGGCAATTTCCAGGAAACTTACACAATGTCATTCCGAGAAATCGAGAAGTTTCGTAAGGTGTGTTTCACGTGTAATTTCCAGGAAACTACTACACAATGTCATTCCGAAGTTTTTAAGGCGTGTTCACTTTCACGTGCCATTTTCACCTGCAATGTCATCTCGAGAAGTCGACATCATTATTTGAATATCGTGATGTCATTTTGGAGTGTCATGTTGAGCTGATATTAAACGGTCTCGATCCGTAAATTGGCTGTAGACTAACTAGTTCTTCTACAAACTACGGATTTCATTCTCTAAAGCTCGACTATATGTCCCTATCAAGCTCAGGACATCCCCTCGCACCACATTTCAGTTTGAGCAACAAAACACCAACACACATTATATCATCGTGTTTATTTACTTTAGAATAGGAAGGTCTTAAAAATAATCTATTAGATTCTATCGAATTATTAATTTCAAACAGTTTTTAAATCACAATTATAGTTGATTTTTACGAATTTAAATTATTCCCGACGATTTTTCTAGCAATCTATCGGTCAACAAAACATGTCTTGATTTCTATTTCATTTTTGCCAAAGAAAGCAGGTCTTTGTCGAGGTTATGTACCATTAGGGCTGGCGTTGTTACTGTCGGTCCACAGACCTGCTGTTGAAACAACACAGTAACACGAGAGATATCGAACAGTCACACTAGCTTTCTTCGTGGAACGAACTTTAACAGCGATTATTAACGCAACGCAAAAATTGACAAGCCAAACATGTTTGATAAAGTCTCTATAGCAAGAAGCTTCTCAACTGGGTGCTGAATAGCTTCACTTATTTGTGTTTCACTTGTGGTTGATCATCCCCAAAACAAGTGTTGTTACGCAAAGTTCTTTGTCGCCTTACATGTTAATGGGGGTATATTAGTTTTCTTCTAATCTTTTCAGTTTGAGAGAAATAATAAAGTAAATGATTTGAACCTAGGAGTATCATTAGATGTGCGAAGATGATCGTCCAGGTTGTTGTAGTCTTGAGAAAGACTATTGTTGGTGACTGACGTTTCGACGGCCTGAAGATGACCGCCGCTGAGGCCGTCGAAACGTCAGTCACCAACAATAGCCTTTCTCAAGACTACAACAACCTGGACGATCAACTTCACACATCTAATGATACTCCTAGGTTCAAACCATTTACTTTAAGGCGACAAAGAACTTTCATTTTTAAAGCAACATTTGTTTTTGGGATGGAGTGTGCGGGTCAAATTTCCAATAGTTATTCTCTCAACCCCCTTTATACCTCAAGAGGTGATCAACATCCAACTTCTCCTAATAATATAAATAGTTAACCAAGTATAGAGGTAATGAGAATAAAGAAAATGATCACCAAAGATAAACTGACATTTTTAAAACAACTTCTCCCAACTAGTACTATAAGAAATGGTTGGAGACCAATAAGGAGAATTAGTATGCTGATCACTGGGGAGTAAAGGGTCAAGAGATAAGCGCATTTTACTCTACTACACAAGCCAAATATATAGTAATTATATTACTATATTCATAATCTTAATTCTTGATTTCGTTTAACCTTCGTATTTCTCAACGAAGGGATACGCTTTATAACCCCAATTTTTTATTACTTATAAATTATCTATACGAGGCAAATATAGTTGAGCAAGTGAAATATTTCTTGGATTTGATCTTTCAAAGTATAGTATCAAAGCAAAGTGAAAACTTGGTGAACTAGGGAGCCCTTCATCTAGTCTTACTCTGATGAAGGGCACCGCTCGAAACGTCGGTATTTCGTCACTAAAAATCTTGGTAGTTCACCACCTTTTCACTTTGCTATATATCCAAAATACTGTCTACGCAGCACTCTACTATTTGTCTCATTTAGGGTCCGGTCATTATTTATGGTCGGGGTGGGGGCCGAAGAGAAAATGGTTGGGTAACTGAAAATTCTAAGTCCTAAATGGTTGGGTAAAAAATTATCACTTCTCTGAAGGGTTGGGTAGCAAAATTTTCATGACTATATTTACATAAAAAAATTAAGAGTTCATCATTTGAAATTGGAATCTCATCACTAGTTCTCCTTAGTCATCATTGCGCGTTAGCTTTTGTTATTGTATTCCTTTCCTTGGATTCCTGCTCTGTATTGATAGGGAGATAATAATCTGAAAGATACAGTAGGATCTGTCTGTATATCTATGCGGGTTTGTTATTAAAACTTGTATCGACGATATGCTGGAAATTGGGCTTTATCTAACTTTTTTCTTCTTGGGTTGGGTAAAAGATTTTCTTTACTCATTAATGGTTGGGACGGTTAAATTTCTGATCTTAATTTGGTTGGGTAAAATTTTTTTTCAGGACCAAATCCCCAAACTCCGACCATAAATAATGACCAGCCCCTTAGAAGAAATAAGGGAAATTGGGGTTATAAAAGTGGATAAAATGTTCCTTTTTGGTCGATACCAATATCCACGAGTCGTACACGCTACGCCTTCGGGACACTTCGGTCGTTTGTCTTGAATTCTTTCAGATTGTTTTTCTTGAATGACGTGATTGAGCTAAGAAGATCTCCTCTCCCTTTGGTCGACGGAGGGGGGGCTGCGTTGGAAGTAGTGGTGACTGGTGGTGGTGGAGGAGGAGGTACAGGAGCAGCAGGGACACGTGAGGACGCAGATGGATCTGAGGAGACACTACTTCCTACAAAGGAAAACGGTGAACCTTGTTGTAACTGACAATGGTTTCTCAAGTCTTAACGGGTCAGGTTAGTTACCTAAATCAGGGGGCGAAATAACTGGTCGCTGGTTAAGATGACTGGCCAAGTCAATTTTAGCTCGGACATGCCGCTTTTATGACCGGAGAAATTATTCAGCTAAAGCCTGAAAAAGCCTTAATTCCGTAATCGCCATTGGTAAACTCCTTCACGTAAAATACATTGCGCTTTAACTTATGTTAGCCGTTGCGTTTACACGCGATACAAGACTGAAAATATGCGAAACCGTCACCTAATTATCTGGAGCAATTTGAAAATCGTTTCTAAGCGCTGGTGCGAGATGAAAACGGCACGCTCAGCCTTGGTATTGTGTCAACACAAATGAAATGCCGATACTTTTCAGCTTTAATTTATTTAATTAGCAGTCCAGATTCATTTTATTCTATAAAGTAAATGTTCTTTGTCGACTCCTCTCTGGAAAGTTTCGAAATTATGCGACGCTTGTTAATGAATGAAATCCGTCTCGTCAATTAATTGAAACAAGTTCGTTGCGTGCGGGCTGTCATAATGTGACTGGTCAAAATGACTGGCAAGGCGAGAGTTTGACAGGACAGCGCCTCAATTTGGCTGGACATTGTCCGTTGTCCGACCGTTATTTCGCGCCCTGTAAATATTTCCACAATTATCACATTGATACGGTCGGAATTACGCGCTTTGTTTGCAAAATCCATTCACATGAATGCAAAAGCCATTTACTGAACCAGCTGATTTTAATTTTTTTTATAAAAACTCATTTACATGGCATCACTTTTAGGAGGGGCGCTTACTTGGTGTTTTTGAATTATTTGAAGACGGGCTATCCACGGCCGACGAATCTTGTTTCTTTAGTTGCTAAATGTTTACAAGTAGAACGAGAAATATTAGTCGGTTATCAGTTCGAAAAGCGTCGTCCGTTTAGCTATCATTATCAACCTTTCTTTGTTGTCTTCGTTTCTCTTTTTCCTCCTGAGAAGTAGCCTTCGCTTGTGCTTTGGAATATCTTCGGTATTGACTAAGCTGTGAATGAAAACATACGAAGCGGTTCAGCGCTTGTCAAGCCTTCCGCCGGTTGATAAAAGTTTACCTTAAAGGGATTTAAGATTTAGTTTGCTTTAAAATATAGTTCATATGAAAGATCTTACTGACTTTAGTTTATTTCCAAAGTTTCAGCATTCCTATCAATTTAGTTAAGAAGATATGGCTAGTTGAAGTTGAAGAGTTTGTCCAATTCGACGCCATATTTCATCCGTAATAGTACGTCTGTTTTCTCTTTTAAGCACCAACTTTATATATACTACTCTTCTCAATTAGACTCTTCTTTCGATGTAAACAGAATGCGCACTTGGAAAACGTACTGCTCTAAGTGCCGTTCATATAATTTAAGCTGCTGTTCTTAATCTGTCCTATCATATGTTATTACTGTATTAGTCCTTGTCTTTAATTTATGTCTATTCTGTAAATTTTTGTCAGGTTGGTCTTCACATGGGACACATGTCCTGTTGACTATACCTTCAACCATGTTCAAGACTGCTCTGTTTTTGTCTGTTTTTTTTATTTTTAACCGTTGTATTAATTATTTTGCTTTCTTGCTTGGTTGTAAAGTTAATAAATAAAAATAAAAAATAATAATTTGTTTCTGAGTGACTCTATCTCGTATTATACCAAAGAAGCTCCTCTACTTTCCTGCATGAGGAACTAAATAGTTTATTTCGACTAATTTTCCTCTAAAGAGCATTCACAATAACTATCACTATGTGATCGCCATCAAAACAACTCCACTGCCGATAAAGAATCACTCAATGATGTCATATTTTCAAAACCAATATATGGCTTCAAAATCCTCAAATTTTCAACTTCAACTAGCCATATCTTCTTAACTAAATTGATAGGAATGCTGAAACTTTGGAAATAAACTAAAGTCAGTAAGGTCTTTCATATGAACTACATTTGTATTTTGGCTGCAGTATCCCTTTCAACTTACTAGCTTCTGGTCTTCCTTTAGTCTTTTTTCTATCGCTTCTTTCACCATCTTTAATGCTTCCTTCAGTTTCGAAGGAATCTGTGAAAAGTGTGATTGGTGCTACTTTTTCAAAAGTTTCAAATGACTTCAGAGAATAATTTACATACTTGTAGAAAGTCAACACATATAAAATCTACGCATGCGTCACAACACCTTCAAAGACATTTTCTCTTGTGGTCCCAACTGGATGTCAGCAAAGAATCTGTAATCACAAAAAGGTACGAGGAATACAGATGAGCTTTGACGAGAGTTTGATATCAAGAGCTAATCAGAGTTAGCTGTCAAACGAGACACTCCACCCCAGAAACAAGTGTTGCTTAAAAGAAAGTCACTTACGGTATATCGAGTAGTTCACCAACACTGGGTAGTCCACCTTTGCACGCAGTAGGCGTCAAAATTAAGTGAAAAATCGGCTCTATAGAGATTAGAAGGAACGGAGGAAAATTAAAAAGAAGAGAAACTGTATCTGAATCATTTAACGATACCCATGTGTTGAAGGAATATGAAGGATGATATTTAGCACCCAGAAGAACCGTATAAAGTCTATACCCCCCAGAGTCTATACCCCCAGAGTCTATACCCATGCAGTACCTATTTGTGGCGGACAATTTGGTGGTATTTCATCAACGGTTGGTGAGCGAAGTTCTTGACCAAACGTCATTTCATACAGCACGTGACCAAAACAGTAAACATCTTGCTGCTCGATATTCTGTCCAGGAAAGAAAAACAAGAAATGGAGTCATCACCCTAACCGAACAGTGCACCAACCTTTTAGAGTATTCTCCATTTGTATTTCTACACTACATGTATATAACGATGTTGTTGTACTGCTGAAATAGTCCACAGAAAGGCTAAAGCCCTTCGTTTCGAGCAAAAGCCCTTCGTCAGAGAGTGAAACATAACGTCAGAGAGTGATTGAAACATAATGTCAGAGCGAAACGTAGCGAAGGGCTTTCGTCAGAGAGCGAAACGTAGCGAAGGGCTTTCGTCAGAGAGAGAAACGTAGCGAAGGGCTTTCGTCAGAGAGAGAAACGTAGCGAAGGGCCTTCGTCAGAGAGAGAAACGTAGCGAAAGGCCTTCGTCAGAGAGAGAGAAATGTAGCGAAGGGCCTTCGTCAGAGAGAGAAACGTAGCGAAGGGTGTCCGTCAGAGAGCGAAACGCCTTCACCAGAGAGAGCAACGTAGCGAAGGGCTTTCGTCAGAGAGAGAAACGTAGCGAAGCGCTTTCGTCAGAGAGAGAAACGTAGCGAAGGGCTTTCGTCAGAGAGAGAAACGTAGCGAAGGGCTTTCGTCAGAGAGAGAAACGTAGCGAAGGGCCTTCGTCAGAGAGAGAAACGTAGCGAAAGGCCTTCGTCAGAGAGAGAGAAATGTAGCGAAGGGCCTTCGTCAGAGAGAGAAACGTAGCGAAGGGCCTTCGTCAGAGAGAGAAACGTAGCGAAGGGCCTTCGTCAGAGAGAGAAACGTAGCGAAGGACCTTCGTCAGAGAGCGATACGTAGCGAAGGGCCTTCGTCAGAGAGAGAGAAACGTAGCGAAGGGCCTTCGTCAGAGAGAGAAACGTAGCGAAGGGCCTTCGTCAGAGAGAGAGAGAGAGATACGTAGCGAAGGACCTAGCTGCTTTATCATTATTATATATTAATATACCCATATCTCTATGGGCCAGAACCTAAAGATACTAAGATTGCTATCTTTCATATTTGTATTTCAGTTTTCATTTTCAAAAAATAAGCTAACCTGGATTTTCTTTAATTCTAGCAAATGATGACGGTGAATGGAAGGAACTCCAAGAAGACTATTTTCAATGTCCAATAATCTTAAGAGTGAAAAAGGATGAAAGGTAATGGACCATCAGAGAAATTTACTAGACTACTAAACACTTATTGAGCGGTCTTTCAGTACAGACGAAGCGACGAAGGAGCTATAGGTCTGTTCGAAAAAAACAAGGGTAGGATTATTTTGCCATAAAGATCGACCAAACGAGGTTTTTAATATATGGCTCTTTTAGATATCTCACAATTCCTCATTTTTCGCAATTTTTTAAAACTTTCAGTTGTTTTGTAACGACCGGTCTTCACTGTAAAGACCACTCAGCAACCAATCAGATTACAGAAAAGCTGTGTCAAGACCACTCACAAACCAAGCCAAATAATACAGTAGTTTGATGAATGCTGCAATATCATTGACTATACTACAGGTTATCTATTGGTCGATAAATATTACGTAGCAGTGAGTGACGCGATATAAGGCCGAGTTTTTCAAAAAAGAACGTACAATGATTACAATTCTCTCGCTCTATTTAAGTCTAGTCTCCACAAATTTACTCTATCAAACTACTTGCCTATAGCCCCCTTGGCTATGTCCAATAAGTCCAAAATCGAATTTTATCCACCATTAAGGGGTTAGGTGTCAATTGGGACGTAAGTCCTGTTCCTTTCTCCTGTCACACCTGTCTTATTCGTTGTATTTGTATGTACTTTTTGTATTAATAGTAACTTGTAAATATATTGTGACAAATTCATTAAACATTAATTTTGAATACTGACAGTATTCATGCTGACAGGTGAAATGCTGACAGGGTTATTCTGCTTAAATAAAATGTTAATAATAATAATAATACAATTCTGACCTACAAACATTTCCTTCCATCACAATGTTTCCAGTATGAAGATGACCTATGAAATAATACAAAACACTTGCTTGTATTTGACTAGACTATCCGTAATATTTGGGTCTTCCTGAGCAAAATCATAATATATCTTGTTAGCAGAAAATTTCATCTTCAGGAGTTTTTTGCTGTTAAAGTTACCAGATGTGATGTCACAAGAGGCATTCCAAACCAGTTTTCTTTTGTTATTTGCCACAAAAATGCCTCTTGTGATATCACATCTGGTGACTTTAACAGCGAAAAACTCCATGAAGATGAAATTTTCGGCTGACAGAATATATTATGATTTTGCTCAGGAAGACCCAAATATTACGAATATGTAAAATCTCCAAACATGAGATAGGCACTGTAAGGATAGAAGCTTCACTTGTAAACTTTACCATATGGAAAACCTTTATCTTGCAGTGTTTTTAATGCCTAAAATATAAAATGCTGACGTTATATGGCACTTTAGTTCACATATATTGTATATGGCAAACGTTTTACCAAACACATCCCTGATGCAATACAGTAGTAGCCTTCATTCAACACATATAGCCAGACTACATGTACCTCCAAAATCTGTCTTCCACATCTTCTGATATCTTCTAGATTCATAGCGACAGGCGTTTTGGGGTAACAGTATTTCTTTAACTGATTTAGTTTTGGTTTTGCCTATAAAGTACATTGAAAATTTTGTTTAAATTACTATTCAGTTATCTTTCTTCCTCTTTTTAACCAATTCCCTTCCCTAATTTGCAATTCTCTTGGTAACTTATCTCTCTCTTTTTATACCTTGCAAATGAAATCTTTCAATGTCCCTTCAGGTCTAAAATCCCTCACTACAACAGCTCCTTTTTCATGGGAAGTGGCAATTCGGATTGGACATATATAAGGATGCTATAAAAGAATCAACAGTTTGATTAGGTAAGCCTAGTTACATAACATGCAAATGAAAAAGACATACAAAACATGCAATGAAAAACGATGCACCGTACAAGAATATTTGTTAATAGTTTCATCGCAGCAGGAAGATCTTTATCGTTTGACAAGACTAAATCTGGTCCATAATCAACCTAGGATATGGGAATAATAAAGATTCAGGTACAGTACTATATATATATTTACTATCTAGTATGATGAATACAGTTTTGTTTTTATAAACACAACATGGTAAGTTTTCCAGTTAGAACCTTCCTGCATCCATACCCATGCTAATATTTGACGATCATTCTTTTGGGTTGTACTGGTATTCTTGGTCAAAAAATAATGCTTTCGTATTCTCCATCCTAAAATAAATAAGTTTAATTGAAATTGGTTCTGCCTGCAACCAACTTAATTGGAGTGATAAGCAACCATATGGTGTATTAACCATAGTACCATTGTTTCTTAACCAGATGGTAATTAATGGGTAAGGAATGTGAATTAAAGGTACATACATGTGCATTCAACCATGTATACTAACAGCACAGTACAGTACAGCACAGTACAGTACAATACAGTACAGTACACATAACAGTACAGTACAATATATTATAGTACATGTACAGTACAATACAGTACAGTATAGTATAGTACACATACAGTACAGTACATTATAATACAGTACACTTACAGTACAATACAGTACAGTTACAGCACAGTACATTTACAGTACAATACAGTATAGTACAGTACAGTACAAGTACAATGCAGTATGGTATATTGCAGTGTTGTACATACTAGTTACTGGTAGTAGTAGAAGTTGTAGTATAGTACAGTAATGTACTGGTACTCAATCTAGTGGCTTAAACATTGAGTTAAATATTGTTTGTTAGTGGAAAAACTGAAAAGGATATTATACATCAATAATTGTTGTTGTACATATAGTATTTCACATGAAAATGATACTACTGGTATTAGTATACATGTATATCAACATTCATATTTACTAATGCAACCTACCAATATCTGGTAATGTTTCAACTAACTCCCACAATGGTTCAGATCTGAAAAACATTGCTACTTGTTCTGTGGCTGCATCTATTAAAGGATAACATTTACTGCAGTTATTGCTTAAAATATGAGAAAAGACAGAAGCGATATGCCAATAAGAATTTAGATACCAACCTTCCATATCGGTTGGATAATTTTTTGGATCTAAGAATCTCTTTAAACACTCGTGTTTCACGAACATGGTTTCTTGGAATAATGAAATAAGATAATTCTAGGAAAATTTAGATGAAAATAAAGTAAAAATATATTATATATGGACTGAAATTTGATAGAAGCCTTTTTATATGGTATATTACCTGTAATCCTTGCTGCCTTTCAGCAATAAAAGTGTTATCCATGTTACCGAAAACTTTTTTAGGTGGAAGTGCTAAAGTTACTCCAGATATCTATAATTAAAACTATCATTATACATAATCATGTTTCTAAAGGCTGTTCTGCACAATATGATTCATCGTATACAATTGTCATTCTGGCGTACATTGTTGTATATGATTGTCGTACTTGCATATGCAATTGTTTGCACACAACATAATTCTTGTTGATGATTTGATGACAACTGTTGACACGCATCTACAGTTTGATCACATACACCAAGATGACAACCGTATACAACAATTTGTATCATGTAGATCTAGGCCTTAATGCTCACTAATTTGCACTTTTTGAGCAGTGATTTTTATTTCTCATTAAAACAAATCTTTTCATTTATCATATATCCTTTGTCATTTAATTATCTGGCTTTACCTCCAGGACTTTATTCATTGTATCAAAGTCATTGTATCGATGATAGACCTGTCAATAAAAGATTGATTATTAATGATAAACTGCCAATGTGTACAGGCATGTTTCACTGCTTATGTAGAGGTGCCAACCATACTTAACGAGATAATTCACCATGTCAAACGCCTTAGAAAAATCCACGAAGATGACATAGAGAGACTTGTTTTGCTTGGCACACTTTTTCTGAAGTTGTTGCAAGGTGAAAATAATATCGATGGTACCTCGGTCTGCTCTGAAGCCACACTGTGACTCCAGCAGGACCTCTCATTGGATTGTAGGCTTTTTCTAAGTATTTTCCCAGCAATTGATAGGAGCAAGATATTGCGGTAGTTCCCAGTATTGCATGCCGTCCTTTAGATGACAGTCACAATATTATAGTCTACATTATTAGATGTGTGAAGTTGATCATCCACGTTGTTATAGTCTTGAGAAAGACTATTGTTAGTGACCGACATATACAACATGCTCAGAGGCCATCACCTTCAGAGTCACTCTAATTGACTTCAGAGTCACTTGGCTGTCAAAATGTCAGTCTTTCTCAAGACTAAACAACTTGGACAATCAACTTTGAACACACTTCTAGTGATACTCCTGGGTTGAAACCATTTACTTTAGTCTGCATTATATTAATATAAATATACATGTACAACTGACATTCCATATACTGTAAGTATACTAACCCAAACCTTACCCTAACCCTAAACCTAATACAACCCTAACTCTTACAATAATGATTTATTTTAGATATAACAGCTGATTTTAATTTCGAACTTTACTACTGATAATCCATGCGACTACGTCATTTCGGGATTTATATGAAATTTCACCAACATATGTACAGTATTATTACAGTAGGTGTAGATTTGCACTACATATAATTCCTGTGAGAGGACGTCTGCCAGCTCTGTAGTCAGTAGTCTCCACTACAACAGCAAAACAATCCATACATCATTACAGCATTACCTTCCAAAAGTTCTCTGGATTTGGTCCCCGTTGTACCCTAATGCAGTATTCCTAGAAAGATGGGGAGGAACAATAGTCATTTCTGAGAATCGGAGAAAATGAAAAACTAACAATGAAAAAACGTAGCACAGGTGATAAAGACGTTATAACAGACAAAGCCATACAATTGAATTATTGAAAACAGACACAAAGTTATCGTAGTGCGAATACAGCTGTATATCAATAATCCAATGTCACAAGATCATGAATATTTGGCATAGCAACTTACAACATATGAATCGTGTTTCTCGCGACCTTCAATATGACACGACAAAGGGATCGTGTCGTCTAATTTAGTACCACAACGTTTCTTCTCAAGCAGAGACATATCAAGCCAACAGGTGAACCAACTTTCCTGTTTTTAAGTTTCGTTTTAGATTGGTACCGTATACTACCTTCCGGTTTGCGTAATCCGAACCATTTCGCAAAAGCGCCAAATTGTTTTTCGCGTTTTTTATTTCCCGTCTTTTTAACCTTCCCTTACATGAAGTACACTGTACATCCCAACAATTTGGAGTGGCGGGAAATTATTTTTATGGCTTCTTGAATTTTTGGAAATATACTTTTGTTCTATTTTATATCGAAAATTCTTCTCGTCAGAATGCCTAGAGAAAGTCAAAAGACAAGAAAGAGACGCAACGAAGCTGAGGCGAGTGACCCATTGGCCTATTTTGTCGTTAGCCTTGATTTTTAGCCATTTTTTATCCATAATTTTAAAACCAAATGAGTTGAGATACAACTATTATACATGCAATACTCATATAAATCTCGTTTGTGATTGGCTAGAAAACCTACGGACAATTCTTGATGTCTTGCCATCTACAAAAATATTAAATAATGTCTGTAGGTGATGGAATTTTTAATTATTTTGGCTTAGGTTGTGTAATAAAACAATTATTGAATTCAGTTTTTGCATAAAATCTTGTGTTATCAAGCCTTGGTTAGTGTTGTCTTCCTCAGCCTTTGGCAACACAAACATCGGCATTGATAACACAAGATATCATGCTCGACCTCATCCAATAATACACAATTTCAAGGTTATATTGCCGCCATGTTGAAATGGGGGCAAAAAGACTGGGACGAGTGCGGTTTAATAGAAATTGCCATATTTTAGTGCTGTGTTAAACCACGCTCGTCACAGTCTCTTTGCTCCATTTCAACATGGCAGCAATAACCTTGAAATTGTCAGGGGCGTACCGTACGGGGGGGGGGGGGGGGGTTGGGTTTGTGGGGGGTTTGACACCCCCCCCCCCCACTTTTCACTGAATTCGTCGGTAAAACACAGAGTCGGTCGGTAAAGCCTGGCATCGTCGGTAAAACCGATTGGTCAGACCGGAAGTTGGGAAAACCTTGTAATAGTTAAGGCTGTTGGTAAACTGTTCGTCATATTAGATCGTTGGTAAAATTGACTTAATCGACTGTTTAAACTTTGTCGGTTGTATAAAATTCGATTTAATTGCATGGGTTAATGTTAAATTAATATTCCTGAGCTTACAAACCTCCCTTTTCCCAATTTCCGATCCAACCTAGTACCCAGGTACTTTTCTCCGAAGGAGCGCCGAGTGAAGGTGACTGTTACCGGTACGTACAAGGCAATGGAAGAAAATCTGCACCCACGTGTTCGTCGGTAAATACCCCCCCCCCCCCAACCAAAATGGTCACGGTACGCCACTGGAAATTGTTTATTGAATATTTAAATACTATATAAGGTTGGTGTACTACCGAAATAGTGTGTGGGAGGTCTAACGTTTCAAGTCGAGGTCTAACGTTTATGTCAGTGACTGAAATGTAAAGTGAAATGAATTTAACAGAGTGGAACTTTTATATGCAAAATAATCATTTGACAAAAACACACTATTTTAGGCTCTTACTTCGTGTACCGGACACAGAAATTTAGCACTGTATAGAACTGCCTCGTTCTTTAAAAAATCCCGTTTATTTTTGTCCTAGAATTGTCCAATTAATGAATTAAACCTATCCTATATCAAATAAACGGGATTTTTTAAAGAACGATCAGGCAGTTCCATAGCTAACTAACATTTTACCCATGTAAATTTCTGTGTCCGGTACACGAAGTAAGAGCCCTATTTTAGCAGCACAGGTATACCACCAACCTTTTATAATTTTCAAACCTCATTTTCTCTGTATAGCAGGAGTCTCAAGTTGACTCTCAAAGTAGTCAAAGCTCTGGTTCTCAACGAAGACAGCAGCTTGAAGTGGATAATGATTTAGACTACCGGGCGTCCAAGTCAACACAGTCT
This sequence comes from Chrysogorgia sp. JL179-B06, assembly GCA_035772405.1. Classification (NCBI taxonomy): domain Eukaryota; kingdom Metazoa; phylum Cnidaria; class Anthozoa; order Scleralcyonacea; family Chrysogorgiidae; genus Chrysogorgia; species Chrysogorgia sp. JL179-B06. Next base: position 4,068,437 of record JAYKKM010000450.1, on the reverse strand, counting down.
CAAGGAAGAAGTAATTTAAGTAAACAAGAGCTTGAAAGAAAGGTTAATTCTTACTTTGTATATATATATACCTATTTAAGAAATAGAAAATGTCAGCGGGCCGCCCGTGTTTACATATTGCAGCCTGATGCAAACACAAGAAGGAATTTGTATATCATAAATATCCGCTACAGATAGAAGTTGTTCGAAGTTAGAGTTTCAGTTGTGCGTGAGTTTAATTTTTATTTAGTAGATTATCATAGGCGGGGGCAGGGGGGGCCCCCCCAAACTTTGTAAAAGGGGGGCTAAGCCCCCCCAGTTTTGGCACCGAAAGTGAGAGTTATTTGACCATATTATACATTGAATATTTGTGCATCTTCGATATCAGGCGGCAATCGTAAGGGAAAATCGTGTCGAGTGATAGTTTGATACTTATTTCATGAAGTACTTCATCCATTAGTTGTTGATGACTGCTGACCAGAAGTATTATGAATTTCAGAGACTTTAGATTTCAAAATTTCCCCCCCCCCAACCAAACCTATCTTCCGCCGCCACTGAGATTTATCACTCTTAGGTGAACGGAATACCCCAACAAGCGAGAAGCCCAATTGATAGGGGTTCCGAGGGCCTACGACTTAAGGTCGTTATCCGAGAAGACCCGAAAGTCTTACCATTTGCTGGTATTATTGCAAAGGCAGCACTTTCTCCTCAATTATTTTTAACACCCTGAGTGGTGGTCCAACCCAGGATTTGAACCTGTGTCTCCCAGCTCATAGACATGTGTGGTAACCACTAGACCACAACAGCTGGTAAAGAAGATGCAATGTTTCCTGGTAGTGATATTTGAAAACATGTGTCAGCTCTGACAAATCTAAAAAGTTCATGGAATTAATTAATTTGATCAAATCCCTTTGCTAGGTGGCTGATTTTGTAAGGTATATGCTATTTATGGATTCCAAGAAAACTGCTGTTAAACGTACAGGTAATTAAATAGATAAACATATACTGAGTTAAAATATGAATAATAAATGTAAAAGTGTATTGCTGAAACATGCTGTATTGAGTACCGGTAGTGCATAGACTGAATAGAAGGTTTAAAATTGAAAGCCCGTCATCTGCTAGTCTGGAGCGAATAAGACAAATATGTGTCCTTCTCTCAGAACATTAGACATACTGACATGTACTATAATTCATCAACCTGGTCCTTGTATTTATTTAACTATTGACGTATGTTAACAGTCCGGTGTGAAGCAAAGGCTATACAGTATATTATACTGTAATATGATCTCACAATCTTTTGTTTCTAGATCATAAGGTCCTTGGGACTTCCACATTAAACCCTTCCTAATCCTTGGCTTTCAGAGACTTTTAAACACTAATATCCCTCAATGCCATGCAATTACTTATAATAAATGTTTTATATTTATACTTATAGGTAATACTAACATCTATTTTCTTGTTTTTGTTTTGTATGTGTGTTAATTAAAAGTCTTATATATCTTTTGATATTTTTCATAGAAATTACTAAGAATGTACTGAAGGAGCACTCTCGTTCATTTGTCGTTGTATTTGCAGAGGCACAGAGAAAGATTAAAAAGGTCAGTAGATCAAGTTAATTAATTCCATCTCTGGCTATACTGTAACTAGCATGAGAGAGTTCAAGTATTCTGTTGTAGTTTGCTTTGTGAATTAGTGAGTTTCATAAAGTTAGATTGTTTTTATACTTTTTTAGACTTTTGGCTATGAGTTAGTAGAGATAGAACACAATAAACAAAAAGCATATATACTGGTAAATAGTATGCCACACGAAGTGAGACAATTAGTTGAAAGGTTTGTATTATTCTGTCTGATACTGTATGTTATATACGTACTTGTATATTCTCATTGCTAACTTCTTTTAACAATCTCACATGGTATTCAACTCCCAAAGGCATTAATGACCGCTGCTGAGGCCGTCAAAACGTCAATAGTCTATTATTGGTGACTGACATCTAATTAATCATAACATATCGTACATTCACACATATGGTAGACGCGAGTATAATCTAGTTTGGTGGAATGCAAATCGGAGGGGAGGAGTCACTAGCTAACATGACAACATCAGCGATGAGGAGTGATGCTAAGCTTGCAAGGGGTCACCGACCCGTATTCCCAAAAGCAACGGTACCTCATCCTCCCTAAATCGATCTACAAGTCACCTGTCTAACCTGAGGAAAAGTGAGAACTAATATAACAGAGAGAAAAGAAATAATTGTACTTTGTATTTGAAGCTTATTGTAGGCATGCTGGCTGCTTGTCCCAACGCAATAAATACATTTATTATTACCATATGATAACAAATACATTGCCGTTAATCTTGTGTTGTTCGTTTGAGAGAAATAAGTTTCTTAATCTCTTTCCAGCAACCCAGATGATCTACCTAAAATGGGTCTATTACTTATCATCCTCGCCTTAATATTCATGAAAGAAAATGTTGTGAGTGAAGGTACATAAAAATTTATGTCCTATTTTATTTTTTATAATCAATAATTTTTAGCTATTTTTATTCATTGTGATCTTTTTAGATCTGCTCTGGCAAACTTTGAAAAAACTTGGTGTCATAAAAGGGTATGTCCAAGCTGTCAGTGAAAAGGTGTTTTAGATAGCAATATAACACAGCTTTCATTTTTCTGTGTATACTGATGCAGTACCGTACACGTAAAAGTAAAAAGTTAACCATCAAGAGTTTTTTCAGACAAGATGCAAGCACGAATTGAGTAAAGGATGAGATTGTGCTCAAAAGCTAAGAAGACTTTTTGCTCGTTTTGCGTAACAACATTCTTGAGTTTCACATAACAAACTTTTTCACGTAAATTGAATGTCTTTATTTACTGTTCAAAATAGTGAGACAAAATATGGAATATGAGGTCTAACGTACTTCGGCAGTATGCCAACCTTTCAGTATTTCGGTTTGTATATCATATGGATATATGGGCAGTACATATATCAATCGAACCAGTACATCATTGTAACCTTCGCTCAATGGTTAGAGCTTGGAGCTCAATGGTTAGAGCATCTCACCAGGTTCGATTCCTGTTTGGGACTCATTTTCTGAGGATTTGAGTTTGACAACCATCTATATATCGTCAATAATAATAATAATAACAACATCATCAACACCTTAACAACAGGATTTACAAAACGTATAATCTTCATCCATCATCTATTATTGTTAGGAAAATTCATGATAAATTTGGTGATGCAGAGAAGCTGATATCAGTCGAATTTGTCAGACAAATGTGAGTTTTAACTTATCGTGGTAATTACCTTGAAGTTTGGGCAATGTCAAATATTCTGAATTCTGTTAGGCATATAAAACATCTATTTCCATGTAATGTGATCTAAAACATATATCATATATATTAGGTATTTAGACCGTAAGAAGATTGTTGCTGGTGACGTAGCAACATATGAATACAGATGGGGAGCAAGAGCCAAGCATGAAATAACAAAAAGACAAGTCTTGGAGATGGTTGCTAAGGTATAAGAATAGAATGACTTCTAACTACCAGTACTTTGAAATTGACTGATTCATACTGCAATAGGTATTTGAACAATGCAGATGGTATGACTTTTAGAAGTCCCAACCAGATGATGACAAACATTACTGATATACACATCCAAGCAGTGGTATCACCAGACCTGGAGAAGTGGGGGGGGGGGGGGGGGACAAAATGATGATGTCATCGTAGACATCGCTACAACTTGGCTAAATGGCTTGTAAACCAGGCAGAATAGCTTGGTTTCCAGCAGAAGTGCTCCACCTAATTTAATGGTTGTTTCTGGTAGTGCTAACCCTAAAACTAAGTCACAAACTTGAATCCCAAACATGCCTGAAAACCTAACCCAACGTATTATGTGGACCTAACACCCGATTCCACCCCTCAACACCCCACCCGCCCCCCCTGGGTCAGGTTGATATTTGGTGGAACTGTCACAAACATTACCACACATCCATGGACACTGGACAACTCATACTGATCAGTGGCGCAACGTTGGCCCAGGGGGCCCCTGGGCGGAAGTTTGTGAGGGCCCCAGGGCGAGTGCCGAAAGCGCGAGACCTCTGGGGGGTCCGCGGGCATTCAGCCCCCAGAAAATTTTGAAATCTAGAGTCTCTGAAATGCCATTTCATGCACTTTGGGGGAAGATTTTACAGAATTCTGATGGTCAGAAAACGACATATAACATGTAAAATTTTACAAAAATGTTAGTATCACACCACTACCACATGGATATTTTGTTCTTACGTGTTTGCGTTTTTCGTTTCTCGGGGGCCCCCATTGAGGGTTGGGGCCCCCGGGTTCGCCCGGTCTGAGCCCATAGTAGTTACACCACTGACACTGATGGTAATCCATTGAGTTTTCATTCGATCGTATGTTGTTGTTTTCCCCCTAGGTTTATGGCACAGACATAGAATCTTGGACTGCAAAAAATAAGGAGGTAGTAGAAGATGAACAGCAGGCTGGTAACTGATGCTTTAAAATACAGTAGATTACCCAGGAATAAGGTAATATCAATTCCTTGTAACTTTCCAATATCCATGAGCTGCCCGACGGCGTTTGTCGAAGTTCTACTCAGTTGTACAAAGAACTCGGTTTTTGTAACCTCGAAGTACAAACACACACGGATGAACTATGAGATGACAGTCAACATCTGGATTGTAATTTTGTATAAACACTTCTTATTTGAATGGCAGGGTTAGGAAGGACATTGATATTAAAACTATGGACCATTTGATTGATTAATGCAAGGAATAGGGCAATTCTTTCGAAGTGGAACTTGTATGGAAGGCATTTCATTTTTTTAAACTCCTAAGTTTAAGGTAGCAAGATCCCTCTGAATACATTTTTAATACCATACAATATAACAATTAACCCTTACAACCATTTGATAGAACATATGACAAATAATATTTCCACACAAAACGTTTGCATAAATTATGCTAATTAGCTGACGAAATGTAGGCCGATTGGTCAAAATCGGGATTACTTCAAACAAATTTGCCATTTTCCAAACACTATTTCTCCCTCATTTTCCCATATATTTCAATAAAATTTTCACCACAGCCTCCTAACAGGAATATCTAGGGAATGGTGGTAGGAATTTTGAATCTGATTCATACTTGTTGAATTATCTGACATAATTAATATAATTTAGGTGGTGGAAATTGAAAAAAAAAGAAAAAAGCATGTCAGAAAATAGCTGAAAGTTTATATTGAAAATGCTACCACCAGAATATGCCTTATATAAGTATATAAGCTATAAACTCAGAAACTTTCAGGACCTTATCTCTAAAACTGCCTGAGAAATCTTGTTTGAAGTATATCCCGATTTTGACCAATCGGCCTACATTTCGTCAGCTAATTAGCATAATTTATGCAAACTTTTTGTGTGGAAATATTATTTGTCATATGTTCTATCAAATAGTTGTAAGGGTTAATTGTTATATTGTATGGTATTAAAAATGTATTCAGAGGGATCTTGCTACCTTAATTCCCAGTTCACACTGAAAATAGACTAATACACTGTAATATTTGGGTGAACTGTACTGGACAATGCAGTTGTACAGAAAACTGCGGTCTTTGGGGGAGAGTCGACAGTAATTTCAAAATCTCCAAATGGTAACATGCGCGTTTTATCAAGGGAAAATAGTTTGTATTATTGACCAAATATATTATCATCATATAAAGAGGGTGCGCTCTAATGCGCCGCCAGTTTTTGGTTCAATTTTCGCGTCGTATGTCCGGCACGCGCACTTCCTTCCTGACCCCAGCTGTGTTATTTGTAAAGTACTGGAGAACGCGTTTAGACATGATACTGGAACTGTGCTGGAAGCAACAGGCATATAGATGTCTATGAGTTGGGAGACACATGAGGTTCAAATCCTGGGTCGGACCACCACTCAGGTCTTAAAAATAATTGAGGAGAAGGTGCTGCCTTTGCAACAACACCAGCAAATGGTAAGACGAAAGGGTCTTTTCTTGGAAAACTACCTTAAATCGTAGGCCCTCGTAATGCGTATCAGTTGAGTTTTCCGTTCATCTAAGAGTGATAAACTTGAATAGTCTAACGCTTAATACATGAGCCTAGCTCTGGCTTGGCTAAATAGGGCAACCTTATTCTGCGTGATTGATACTCAGATACATAATTAATTTTTATTATATTTGTCGCAATCCGACATACCCAAAAACAAGAACCTCGACTGATACACTATCCGGCCTAAATATCTGCTTTGAAAAGCAGAGCCCCGCATTTCTAGATATAATATGAAAAGGAGAAATGAGAGATTCTTCAATGTAGGTCGAAAAATACTGAAGTAAGAGTACTTACGTATATATTCATGAATATACGTAAGTATTACTTATACTTATTAAGTGTTACTTAAGTATTTTTCAACACATTGAAATTCTCTTATTTCTCCTTTTCATATTATATCCAGTTCTCTTGATTTCATATATTTATTCTTATCACCCCACACTTCTATACCATAAAAGAACAATGACACCAATAATGATTGGGTCAAAACGTTTGCTCAGATGGTCTCACGGCCTCCGTAGCTCAGTGGTCAGAGCACTGCACTAGTATCGCAGGGTCGCGGGTTCAATTCCAGCCGGAAGGCCTTGAAGTTGCATTTTTCGCAACTGGTACCGGTTTGGTCTTAAAATGGATATATTTCTACACTCGAAATTTTCCTTCACCATAAATCCTTAGAACACGTAGTTTAAGCGAGCGAAATGCCAAATATTACATGTAATAGACCCAGAATCTTATCCCGACATTACCACCACTATATATATACAGAACTCGTGACTAGGCTCACGGCAACGGCCTCCGTTGCTCGCAACTGGTCCCAGTTTGGTCTTAAAATGTATATATCCCAACGCTAGAAATTTTCCTTCGGGTCCTCTTGAAAAGTTATACCAAGGAGTTTAAGCCACTCTTTCCTTTCAATTCCTTATAATGACGATGGTATTCAACTCCTGATAATTCTTGATAATGGCGATGGGATTTTGCGTGAAACTTCGCAAACATTAATCTGATTATATTTAATTTAATTAACAAGGGTTCATTTCCGTATAATTTCTTCACCGTCTTATTGGAAAGCCCTCTCAACTTTACTGAAGGTGATTGCTTCATCCTCTTCAAACTGCGCCGATTTTTTACACGGCTTAAACATCAAAGGATCGACCACTCTATAAGTATTCCCAAATCGAGAAAGGTTGCGAGTGCAATGTCAAATCCGTGGAGTGGAACACTGGATAAAAATTCAAGATCTAATCCTTTTTCTATGAGGCGAAGCCAACGTGGGTCCGAAGTATTATCAGACTCGTAGCAAGAGTTCATTTCCGTATAATGTCTTCACCGCCTTGAGTGCAAAGGTGTTTTTTCCGTTTCTAAAATTGGATAGCCCTCGCAGCTTCCTTAACGTGATTGCTTCATGCTCTTAAAATTACGCCGATTTTTTACACGGCTTAAAATTTTTCCTGTTCGGACCAGTCGAAATGGGTCGTTCAAGATTGATGAAGTCGTGAATCGAAAAACACGGCACACAGTAACGTAAGACTAAAAATTGAAATTAGACTTGTGCCAGGCACACGAGATCCACTCACACGCCAAGTTTGATTTGATTACATAAAAAAACTCTGCGATTGGTGGCATACAGTAAACACCCGCTATGAAGAACCTTCCACCTATAAGAACCTCAGGCTGAAATTAGGGATTTTGTGCCCCTCTCAATAAGAACCTGTTTGTTTTGATATTTGAAATAGGTTCTTATGTCACAAAATCAATTTATAATTCCACTGTAGCAAAGTCCCAAAACATCTGGTGCAGTTCCTTATCTTTTATACAATAATGTACAATGCATTTACATGTTGACGTAGATCTCAAAATTCTAGTTTGGTACATCCAGTATTTCAGATCACAATAAATTATAGCCTGTTCAGTTTGCAGATGCTTACTGTTTTCTTATAGGGATTAAACAAACCATTAAAGAGAAAGTACTACAGTATACACATATTTCAGACATACAACAGCATGTCAGTCATGTAACAGTGTACTGCTATGAGCTGTAGCAGTAATAGAACTGTTCATTGTTAAGGAAGATGTACCTTAATATTGTTATATACTAGTCTTATCATCTACAAAGAAAACTGAAAGTACTGCCTAGTTAATTTCATCCATATCATCTCATTGACATGAGTGTTTATCAGTTGCTGAATTGTGGCTTTATGGTTTATTGAGTTGTCTTTCTCCAGTTTTTTGCAACCCAACACCCTGATTTTTTGTTAGATATCAAATATATAAGAACCTTTCCTAGGCTGGTTTGGAAAAATGTAGGTTCTTCATAGTGGGTGTTTACTGTATATGGTTTCATCATCTAGTGATGGTTGGTATTCTATATTTATATTATTCAGTTCTCTTTACTCGGATGAATTGTTTTTGCTCGACATTTCTCCATTTTGGCACTTCACATTTTGGAAACCAAAAACCTAGAGCTTTACGTTTCACCACCCACTTATACACACCGGTGGATTTATCACTTTCACACCCTTTCACACCCTTTCACACCCTGGTGTAAGCGAGAGGCGTAAGGCGTCAATAATATCAATAATATTTGATTTTGTAAAGTAAGTGTATAAAAAAATGACAATACAATAGTCAATGATTCTAAAATTAGTTACAAGGCGAGGAAAGCCGCAACAGCAATTGCCAATTTATACTGCGGATCCGTTTTAACATAATATATATAATACAAAAATAATATAATATAAAACTAAAATGTCTAAAAGCAATACATAGGAGATTACGGACAGAGTTACACTTAACACAAATTGACTTCCATGTACGTTCCATGGGTCTTCAGGGTTGTCTGTAGAGAGTATATGGCACAGTGCCAGTGGTAATATTCATTTAGTTTGATTTTGAAAGTGGATAAAGAAGTGGTTCGAGTTATTCTTCATGTAGCTCGTATCATGTACGAACGACCATATGTACATGTTCTGTAAAATCTCTCACTGAAGGCGTTTCCTTCGGATTTCTGTTGTGATCGCAGTTGACTAGTAATAATCAATCGATTATTCAAAGTAGTCTATCCGGTGTTTGGGGATTTTACATATTTAGAATTTGGAATCTCTTGAGAAGAATTGAAAAATATCTTGTCGTGCGAAAATTTCATCTTCATGTCTTTTACCCCTGCTAAAGTGACGTACTATTCACAGGAAATGACGTCAAAGCAGGGACACGCAAAAAACATTGCACATTGATTCAGCAGTGAAATACAAAGAAAGTTTGGGAATTGAGCAAATTTTGTCTAAATAGGTGTGTTTAAAGTTCAGAGCCAAACTTTCTTTGTATTTCACTGTTGAATTAGTGTGCAATGACTTTGCGTGTCCCTGCTTTGACGTCATTTCCTGTGAATAGTAAATCAACTTTAGCAGCGAAAAAAGGCATGAAGATGAATTTTTTGAACGACAAGATATATTACATTTCTTCTTGGTAGAACCCAAAGATTACGAATATGTAAAATACCCAAACCCGGGATGAGCACTTTAATATTTAACGGCAAAATCAGATCACATACTCGATGTTCCCAACATATGTGAACGCATAGTCTGCGATAAATGTCGGCGATGGTCGGCGACCTTCGCCGATATATGAGACAGTGAGACAACCAAGCAGAAAAATGTCGGAAGTAACCAGACGGCTAGTAATATAGACGGGTTATTAAATCATTATACCTCCTCCGCTCCCAATATCCTCCAAAGACTAAACATATTTAGCACATGGTGTAAGCTGTCATGGTTCCTCGGCCAGTTTGACTTTTTTCATACTCTTGTTGTTAATTATTGCTTATTTATCATATGTATATTATTAATGGCAAAAACGAAATAAACAAATCAATTTAACATGTCCCAGCAACCTCGAATCTTTAGTATTTCACCGGTCTCTGAAAGTTGTCGGCAAAACCCTTGTTCTCCCGCGGTGGGCTTTGCAGGCAAGACCTTAAAGGTCAGGACAGAAAAACCAGCTGAAACTTTAAAACCAGCTGTGATTCGTCTAGTGGTTACCATGTCTATGAGCTGGGAGACACAGGTTCAAATCCTGGGTCGGACCACCACTCAGGGTATTAAAAATAATTGAGGAGAAGGTCCCAACCTTAAAAAGCATCTTTTAATTTATACGTGGTCGTGTATTATCGGCATGAGGAAATGACAGTTATATTGAGAAATAATTGCTCGGATTCCGGCCCGACACGTGTAATCAATAAGCTGATTACGATATGGTGCAGGATATGGGTAGACCCATGACCCCTGCCACCCCCCCCCCCCCCCCCCCCCCCCCCCCCCCCCCCCCCCCCCCCCGCGGCCACGAGACCTGCTCCGGAAATCTTCAACTCGTGAGACTCTTCTGATTTCCAAAACATCGAAGAGCACAGAACGAGGCCATGAGATTTTAAAGGAACGTTTAGGCGTTTCCACATCCAGTTTCTTTAAGATTGTTTTTGAACCTACTTCACAAAGTGAGTGTATGTGTTATAAATAGCAAAGTGAAAAGGTAGTAAACTGCCAATAATTTAGTGACGAAATACTGACGTTTCGAGCGGAGCCCTTCATCAGAGTAAGACGAGTGCCTAAATTATTGGCAGTTTACCACCTTTTCACTTTGCTATATATTCAAAACACTGTCTACGCAGCACTCTACTTTTTTACTGTGTTATAAATACACTGGTGTAGTATGTATTATCTATTATATATATATATATACTGAATGCGCGAGCTTGGACTAGACAGACGATATATGATATAACAATACTTCCTATGTAGCAGTCACTATATATCACGGCAATGCGCGCTTGGCGGTGTAGTATTGCAGTAATGCTTGGGTATGTACAGTAGCGTTACTGATATATAGTGACTGCTGCATAGGTAGCCTGCGACGGCATAGGCAGCACATATATCAATTGAACCAGTACATTATTGTAACCTTCGCTCTCCATCTGAGTCTCGTTAGCTCAATGGTTTATAATTTCATGTCACGAGAATTTCATGTTACGAAGTTCCAAATATTTTTATTTTTATTTTTATTATCTTCGCCATATGTAACGTACATACAAATAATAGACACAATAAACAATAAGTTTAACAATGGTAGGGGATCCACAACAGCGTTAGCCAATCACTGTTAGCAGAACGTCAACTATACAAAAATATAGCTATCACACTACAATATGAATTAGCAACAGAACGATAGATACCATAGCATCTCGAAAGTAACCGCCCCCCCGAAAGTAGCCGCCCCTCTTAAAGTAACCGCCCCTGCGAAAGTAACCGCCCCTCTTAAAGTAACCGCCCCGCCCCCCCCCCCCCCGAAAGTAGCCCCCTTCCGATGTCTATAACTATTGTATAAACTAGAAGTTACTATCGCAAGGGGAAGTGCTGCCTCGAAAGTCATGGGAAGCCTAATTTTTTATAAAATTTCAAAAATGAACCCACTGTAGTATGTACACATTTCTATCAATTATTTTAATTATATTAAATACAGCAGACTTAATTAAATTGCAAATGACTATCACTTATCTGAATATAATTGGCAAGGCTTTTGACTGGATAGACAGTATACATTATGTTGTAACATCTGTTTAACAATTTACTTTGAATGGCATGGATTAAAACATGTATAAAACAGTAATATCAAAGATTCAGGAATTTCAGACAGTAGTTCTAAAAACGTATAACTACTGTCTGAAATTCCTGAATTTCCCGCACTCGATACCGAATATTGAGATACCGAAATGGAAGAGGACGTCTGAACGATGACAAAAGACAACAAACGTCTTTGTCATCGTTCAGACGTCCTCGTCCATTTCGGTATCTGAATATTCGGTATCGAGTACGGTAAATTATTAGCATTAGATAATAAGTAACAACTCTTATGTAATTTAATCAAAATAAAACAAAATTTGAAACGTTGTTCAAAATGTACAGTAGTGGTTACCCGAAAGTAAGCGCACTCCAAAAGTAACCGCCCAATTTCTACGGTATGTTATATATTAGCATTATAGTAAGGAAATTGTATAATATCCTTGTTTTATATATTATTCTAACACTTCGTGTAAACCTTAGCAATTCAGTGTAGTGCTGTTATTAAGGTCTCCTTATAAATCTGAATAAATCCATCCATCTATCTATAAAGTTTAATCTATCTAAATAAAAAGAACCTGTAACCTTCTGATTACTAGTGAAATTTAATATTCGTCTGATCTTACATCTCGGATCTATTAACAAAATATGCACCGGTTCGTTCACTGAGATCAGCAAAGAAAAACCTCTTGCAAGTACCAAGTGGAATAAATACATCTACATATGGACAAAGATCCTTCTCTGTGGCCGCCCCGAACCTTTGGAACTCACTTGCAGAAAAGATAAAGGACGCTCCCTCGGTTGAACAATTTAAATCAATGCTCAAGACTCATTTATTCCCTAAATAACTTTGATCACGTACACAAGTTTAAATTTTATATCTATATTTTATCCTAGTAAATGTTATGAACATTATTTCCACATCTTACGCACATTACTTATATTTTATATCTAGAACTTATCATTCTTACATCTTACTTCTATTAACAAGCGCACTGAGACGACAGTATAGTGCGCTGTATAAGAATTTATTATTATTATTATTATGAAGATTTATTCGTCTGATTTGGAATCGTAAAGACAGTTCGTCGTGGGAGCAAGATATATAACTTTTCATTAATTCAGTGCTACAAGTACAGGTACACGGTGAAGCATGTAGACTGTGATGATGGACTCTCCCGTCGCTATCGACGTATGAGTGTTCAGGAACAAATAAGTTTCATAAAAAAATAATAATTAAAAGTTTCTATAACAAAATAAAGGCAAAATTACTATAACAATTCACACTAGAAGCAGAATAAAACACTCAAGCACTGTGTCTATTCCTCGACTGATGTATGATCGACAGTCCTCTTTTTGACTTGAGTTGAATGGCCTTTGGCAAGTTGAGCATTTCCATTCAGCTTCTTCAACCACTGCTCGATGGATCCTTGAGTGAGTTGCAAGTCCTGCTTTTGATCTACTATGAAAATTGCAGACTACACACAAATGCTCGTCACCGACTGGAAGTAGTTGTCGAGCTTTCCATGCTTCCCTCTGTGACTTCCTATGATATAGCCTCCTCACTTCAAAATCAGGGACCTCTCACCGCATTCTTTACGCCAGTCAGCGCGATCCAGGGGCAGGTGTTCCCACTTTTTCGGATCGAGATGAAAACATCGATTTTTCTAAGTTCAGCATTTTCAATATAGTTTATGCAATCACTGCACTTTTGAGTTGTTCAAATATTTACATTGCGGTCGAGATGGTAAGTCTTGCGACATATCAAAATGAACTGCTTCGAGAAGATATATAGAAGACCATACTAAGAAATACACGAGACGAAGAATTTTGGAATGAGACGAAGAATTTTAAAGAATAAGCAATTGCCATAAAAGCAAAGGGGAACACACCGGAGTGAAATTCTAATCAAATAGGTAAACAGTTTTGGTATGTACATTTGAAACGAAGAAAAATGTAAAATGTTTTCGTGATATTCAGAACGCGCAATTACGCTGTCGTGAGGTTGTGAAACCGGAAGGATAGTATGCGCATGGAAAGTCCGTGCTCTTCACTTTCTTTCAATTTTTGTCTCGTACAGGAATCGAACCTGTAGCCTTCTGATTGGCGATGAGACGCTATAATTCCATGTTACAAGGTTCCAAATATATTAGCATATATTAGCAACAAAAAGATAGATATGTTATGTATTACCTCGTTCTTTTAAAAAGCCCGTTTAACTTTCTAAATAAAAACAGATATTTAAAGCGGGAAAGAAATGTTATTTCATATGAATAACATTACACATTACGAGATTTTACTGCGAAAAGTTGTTGTTTGTCAGTATTATACTAAACGCAAAGTCCCTACAGCAGAAATCAGAGATGTAAATGAAGGAGGGACTAATATTGGTTACTGATCGTTAGTACACCTGTGTTTCATTTTCCCCTTCATCTTCAATCAGAACACGTTTCGCAGCACATGCATCATGCATCGCTTTCAATTGATATTTTGTTTTACATTCCAACCGCTCGCCCGTTTCCATTGTTCTGACCGTAAAAGGAAACCGACTGACAACTGCAGTGATGAACAGCGCAATAATTGTCCAGTTTTGTATCTTTATACCGTCGTAAATGCATGTATTTTAAAAAGTTTCTATTGTAGTATTTCTTAACCACCAAGCTTATACTCTGTATTGATCTCAGTGGCACCATTATCGTTAACCTTTCGCGAGACATATTGTCAATTTAATTAACCCCTTATACCATCACCGATCAACATCCAACTTCTCCTTGTGATATCAATAGTTAACCAAGCATAGAGGTAATGAGAATAAAGAAAATGATCACCAAAGATAAACTGACATGTTTTTAAAACAACTTCTCCCAATTAGTACTGTAAGAAATGCTTGTTGGAGACCAATAAGTAGAATTTCTATGTTATTAATGGGGAGTAAAGGATTAAAATTCAAAATGGGTTTCTATTTCCAGTCCGTTTCCCCCCCAGGTCAGATCACGCGCTTGTTTATTCAATCTCGAAGAATTGTATTCTTCTCGTGTTTCACAGGATTTGCTTTGGCCAGTGTACCCAACTTGGCCACGAAGATTATTTGGAATGTAGGCAAGTTAGTTCCCAAAAGAGGTGCGTTTTATTCAGGGTCAAAGCGCACCATAGCTGGCTGTATGCGTTGGAGTATTCGAATCATGCTTGGTCTAACTCCACACTTCGACACCACCTTTCCGGTTCACATACCCCGGTACCTATAAGTGAAACATTTTTTTTAACTTTTGCAGACTCCCCAGAACGTCGACCAAGACAGAGCTGCGAAACACACCATCGAACACAAGACAGAAGATCGTGTGAATCGACATCGACATTCACCAATACAACAACGATGCACCAGCTCCTATGGTTGTGCGGTATCATCTTGGTACTACCAGATACCACTACCTCGCAGTCTTGGCCCAACTCGTTGAGACTGAACCAGAGATACCCGAACAAAGATGAATCCGAAGTGTGTGGTCGGATTCGCGACGTTATCCCACGGGATTCCGGTCGTTTTCGAAAGATTTTGATCCGAAATACAAACGACCTAGCAGATTACGCGAACGACGATTGCCGGCGGATGACATCGAGGACGAAAAGCAAACTGGATATTCTTGCGTCCCGTGTACGCTCTACCTGGGGCGGAGGCGTGAAGCTTCGAGTTCTACGAGCGTGGACAGATCAAATCGATCCATCGGATCGAACATCGTTACACTACGAAGGTAAGTACCATGTAACGGCGGAAACTATGTTTAAAATAAAGTATAGATATGGATTACATGCACTTCGGGCACAGATGCTTTGGGCAACACGATTGGAGTTAGTTGCCGGAAATCGAGACGGCCACAGGCCATGTTATACAGAGGTAATCACAGCTAAGGATAATTTTATTAATTGCCACTCAAGCTACCGTATCAACTAAGAGAATTTCTTTGCCCAAGATTGCAATCGAACCCGAAAGCATCTGATCTCATATCATCTAACTATTGAGCTACAGGGACTCAGATTTCAAAGCGAAGGTTACGATGAGTGAGATGGCACCGTGTTTTGTGCTGGTTCGGCACTCAACAGACCCTTTCCAGAATTCGCGTCCAAATACGCACAATGGCTCGAAGTCGAGAATAACAAAACAACAGCGAGTGTGTATTTACAATGTCTGGATTTCGAGCGAGCCGAGATATCGAGCCATTGTTTATCTTGGGTATCGCCGCAATGGAACGAATTCAAGAATGATATATTGCACAACTCAAATAGTTTTACGATATCGTTAAAACTTAAAAGAGAAGAAGCGGATTCCGTGCTGAATGTAAGGTGTTAACGCAAAACTAATTCTACCTTAGGTCACGTCTCATCTACGTTGATAGGATTAAAATGTCCATTGTTTCGTAGGGGTGCGTCCACATGTTACGATATTCCGCTCTGGATTTTTCCTTACTGTGCTCATCTAGTTTGCTTGCAGCCCGACATATCGAAAAGGGACAAGAGCTTTCTAAATTAAAACGATAAGCATGAAAGAAAATCCCAATTTTCATGGCTGTCATCTTTAGTTTTTGGTCTACACTAATTCAGGGTTAATTGGGGATTCCGTTTTAGTAGTGACACTTCACCATAATCTATTTAGTAACTTGAGATCTGCCTCGTGTTGCGAAAATCTCAAACGTGAAAGACTGTAGCTTTTGTTATCTCTCAGGCAGTATTAGCATACTTTCAATCGCGTAAAAATATTCGACTATATGTTTTGATTGTATCACATGAGATTATTTTTGTTTGCGCGCAAACTATAATTGAACTAGAAATATAGCTTTTGTTATTTCTTAGGCAGCATTAGCACTGTTTCAATTTTGTAAAAATACTCGGCTATGTGTCTTTATTGCAAGTGGCGTCAAACATTCGCATGATTGAGGTTGGCTTGTGTCACTGCATGCATGAGATTATTTTTGTTTGCGCGCGAACTAATTAAAATATTGTCCTGTTTTGTTCAATCTCAGTTCCGGATCTCGTTTAAACTTGCCTTTTTGGTTGCAGCCCTGTTTGCTTAAACGATTCACGATCTCACTCTACGTGTTATTTTTGCGCACACTTATTTGCATAGTAGCAACATCGAACGCGTCACAAGAGATTGATTGTTTAATTGCATTATCATCGTTTTAACACCGTATTTTTGAACACCTATACCATCAACACATTCATTAGGAATGACGACGAAAACAATCCATAGCTAGAGCCTGCCCCATTAATCCCATCGACTTAACCTGAGTGTCAATAAAAATAATTGCATCGAGAATTGTATTATATTAAGTGCAAGTGCATGCACAGCAAGCTGTAAGCTCTTCGCTTCAAATGTCAGGCCTGCATATTATTTTTTGGAGCTCGCCCGACACAGTGTTCGGCGACAGAGAAAATCGGCCGGACAAGACCACTTTTCTGCCAGACATTGCATTGTATGCAGTACGGTCTTATAAAAAACGTTATACAGCACTTCAGAAAAAGTAAAGTTCAGTCTACGCTGGCATGATGCCGTCCAAGAAAACTGTTGATAACTGTGGGGGAGTTTCTGTTTCCACTTGCTCAGTTATGTCACAGGATTCTGATACATGTGTTCTGGAAACATATTTCGAATGCGTGCTTAACTAGGGCTAACGAGTAACGGGTGCTCTGAAATTGCAATTCCTGAGGTAGAGGCATGACTTAACAACAACAACAACTTATTTGGTCTTGTTAAGCTACATTGAAACACTGCGATTAACCTGTATGTAAACGAAGCTTAAGTAGATAATTTCCTGGATCTCTGATGTTGTATAGAAAGACGAAAACATACCGTAAATTCTCGATTTAGCGCCGCGGCTCTTATTAAATTTTACACTAATTAAAAAAAGATTGACAAAATGCTGATAAGACACAACATAACTTTATTCACACAAAAAACCAATAAATTTAAAAAAGAACGTCAATCTGGCATCGTCATTATTGCCTTCGTGATCACTGTCTACATCTGAATCAATCGAGAATTTACGGTATACCATATATCATTTGTTAACACCCGCAATTTGGTCTCCTTCGATTTTAATTAAAGGTATTTTTTTAACCAAGACTTTGTTTACTTCTCCAAGCAAATTGTTTATTAAATAGACCCAAAATGGACATGGTAAATTTTGAAGAGGTTTCATGTATATATACAATTTCGTTTCAATTTCAAGCGAGACAAACAAGCGTTATCGGTAACCACTGAATCAAACACAGTTTGATCCTAGGTCAGTCAAGGTTAATCATAAGGGAAAGCAGCAAATATGGACCTAAAATACGTCGAGCTGGGGAACTATCTGGACATCGAAGTAGGGAATATTTTTGGGTGATAAATGTAGCTTATAGTCGTCGCTCAAGACATATCGAGTTCCGCAACTTAGGAATATAATCTTCAATTGGGTATAATTATCATTCTTGTGTATTCGCTGTGTTATTCCTAGTTGATTTTTCGCCACCATAATGCGTATTATGCACAGCGGGTCACCATCTTGTCCCAAATTGCATATTATGATATATGATGATGATCCGTGGTTGATTCATTTGAACTTGTAAACATTACCAGGCAGGAATTTTTGGCCAAGAAACATGTTTTGCCCTCCGCAAATTAAATGCATGTTGTTTTTGTGCGTCGAACACTTGGCAAAAACTAAACGCTTAAGGGAACCCTTGAAAAGCGGAACCAAGAGAGAAAACACAGTCCAAAATTTTACTTTGTTTAGCGAAAAAGCCGTCAACAATCTCTAATTTATTAAAACAAAATTTCGCGTCTTGGCCCGTCTGTGTAAGAAACTGAAACTGAAAGTGCAGCCGGTTGCTGAAGATTGCAACCGTTTGAGATGTTTTTGAATAGTTTGGCCCGGATACATGCAGGAAATAACTATAGAACGGAAGCGTCTTACTCTGATAAAGGGCTCTGCTCGAAACGTCAGTATTTCGTTACTAAAAATCTCGACAGTTACCACCTTTTCACTTTGCTTAATAATTAAATACACGGCCGTCTAATCGTGGCGGTGAGATTTACTCATTCACAAATAACCCACAACAATCTTGGCTCTGATCTTTGAGGCGCTCAATGGTTAGAGCATCTCAAATATTTTCGCTTGCGTCAAGTCCTGGAAGTTTGCCTTCATTGGTCAAGTGTTTTCAATCCTTATTTTTCCCATTTGCCATCCCCTCCCATAAATAATGACTCCTCCTTATATGATGCCTCGATAGTCTAAATCACGAGAAATTGCATTTCCCCCCCATAAAAGTTTTGCAATGCCGATCTGAGCTTTATTTTGGTTCATTGTATAGCTCTAGCGGTGGTCTTGATTATTGAAACGTTTCACACTTGTAGCATTTGTATATCTAGAGAAATTGTGTTTATGATAAGCGGCAGATTTTATGCAAATTAGTTTTCTGGATTTATTGGAAACACGATTTCTCCACTCAGGTAAACTTTGAGGGTATAAAACTTTTCAGTAAACAAGACCACCACTAGAGCTATATAATGAACCACGATGAAACGCAGATCTGCATTACAAACATTTTTCTTAGACTATCGAGCCAAGTTTACAACCTGTATCCTAATGATCAATGAGATGCTACAAACCATTGAGTGACACAGACTCAAATGGTAGGGCATAGTCAATCGAGACATGGTATGGAAACTCGGCAAACTTCAAAGCGACTATAATGAGCTACGTTTTGATGTTGAACCGTACCTTACACCGTGCACATCCTTTGTTTTAGGTTTATTAATATTTAAACAACACGGTTGAGCGATTAAACCCAAACGATATAAAACGTTTAGGGTATAAAACGTTTCAGTAAACAAGACCACCACTAGAGCTATGCAATGAACCACGATGAAGCTCAGATCTGCATTATAAACATTTTTATGCGGAAAAATGCAATTTCTCATGATTTAGACTATCGAACCACCTTAAGTTTACAACCTGTATCCTGATGATCAATGAGATGCTACTAACGATTGAGTTACACAGACTCAAGTGGTAGAGCTATATGGTTGTATATTCCCATATCTTATATCTTTCTAATGACTAGTGTGATGCTATAATAATTGAGCGACCATTTGAATAATTTCAGGTCGTTCAGTTCATATTCAGTTATCCAACGGTGACAGAAATAAACTTGGTCGTTTGGCAGGACTCGCTCTTGAAGCTGGTTTTGACTGGGTTCATTACGCCAATCACAACTACATACGTGCTAGTGTTATCCCAGATGGTGAGTACATACTACTTATCTCTTCTGATGGCGGTACTCGGTATATAACCTGGAATAGATGAATCTATTTTCTACCTATTATCACCTATTTCTGATTTCTTTTGAAGAATCAACAATTATTGGATGAGCATGATATGAAGCATTTATTTTTCCATTTTATTTTCTATTTCATTTCATTTCCCATTTCATTTCATTCCCGTTTCATTTCCGATTTCATTTCATTCCCATTTCATTTCCCATTTCACTTCTTATTTCATTTATTTTTCTGTTTCGTTTCCCATTTCATTTGCCATTTCATTTGCCATTTCATTTGCCATTTCTTTTTCCATTTCATTTCTCATTTCATTTCATTTCCCATTTCACTTCTTATTTCATTTCCCATTTCATTTCCCATTTCATTTCCTATTTCACTTCGCATTTCATTTCATTTCCCTTTCACTTCCCATTTCATTTTCCATTTCATTTCATTTCCCATTTCATTTCCCATTTCACTTCCCATTTCATTTCTCATTTCGTTTCCCATTTCATTTCCCATTTCATTTCCTATTTCATTTTGCATTACATTACATTTCCCATTTCATTTCCCATTTCATTTTCCATTTCATTTCCCATTTCATTTCCCATTTCATTTTCCATTTCACTTCTCATTTCACTTCCCATTTCATTTCCCATTTCGTTTCCCATTTCATTTCCTATTTCATTTTGCATTACATTACATTTCCCATTTCATTTCCCATTTCATTTTCCATTTCATTTCCCATTTCATTTCCCAAATTTTCCATTTCATTTCAGTTTGCCAAACCTCCGTGGATTTGGTTTTTCTTCTCGACGAGTCTGGCAGCGTGGGAGCGGGCAATTTTAGAAAAGTCAAAGAGTTTGTCCAGAAAGTTGTAGACTTCTTCAACGTCGGTCGGACCGGCACGCACATCTCCGTAGTCACCTATTCTACTCATACAAAACTGCATTTTACGCTTAAGAAGTACTTCACGAAATTAGCGTTGCGTAATGCTGTGTCCGCTGTAAATTTCGGTGGCGGCTGGACATACACCGGAGAGGCGTTGGACTTCTTGCTAGCCAATGTTTTCACCAAGGCAGCGGGTATGCGCGATGATGCTGGTGTGCCCAAAGTATTGGTTCTTCTCACAGATGGAAAATCCAACGGGAAGAATGCGTTGGGGCCAGCAAACGCGTTAAGAAATAAAGGTATTAACATCTTCAGTATTGGTGTCGGCAGTGGTGTGTCCGTGAAAGAACTGAATCTCATTGCATCGGATCCCGATAAAGACTATGTGTTTCATTTGGGATCCTTCAACGCTCTGTCCCACTGGGTTGACAGGCTGAGCTCTGTGTCGTGTAGTGGTGAGTATTGTTTGTAGTGATGTCGTTTGTTGCCGTGTTCCACTCGATAACAATCTAAACCACGTATCAAGACGATTATATGGCCCATTATAGCCTTCTATACGGTAATCATATGGCGCGTTTATAATGTCAAAATTCAATCTGACCATCTGAACGCCATACATCTAATTCGAACAACATTTACTCGAAACGAGCAAGCCTCGCGAAGTTATAAATTTTCCATTCAAGCGACACTTTTGCCAAATCGAACTTCACGTTTGTAATATTTCTGAATTGAACGATTTACAGGTATCTGGCGGTCAATTTCAAATCGAACAAACGAACGGGAAATATACCCTTCTAATATTAAAATAACATACGGTTGTCAAAAACATTGAGGTTACAGTGTCTCCTTCAATTAAGACGCTGTAGTCAGAAAATAGCTGAAAGTTTATATTGAAAATGCTACCACCAGAATATGCCTTAGTATATAAGCTATAAACTCAGAAACTTTCAGGACCTTATCTCTAAAACTGCCTGAGAAATCTTGTTTGAAGTATATATTAAAAATGTATTCAGAGGGATCTTGCTGATGACTTTATCAGCACATTCTGTTTTCTTTTCTCCACAGAGGGTTCTTTGATTAAATCATGTGATAAATCCGTCACCTCAGTCACCAGCGGTTCGTTCAAGTATTTCCGTACCGAGTTTAAATTTGCGTCTGGTCAATTTGTGAGTGTGGAACTCAGAGATACAAAAGGTAGGAGGCCATGATGTGGTAGTGTGTGTTAGATCTAAATTTTTAATCTTTTATATATATATATAATATACATTTTCTATTCATTCATTTTCTACTCATTTAGGTATCAGTCATTTGTATGCATCATCAACCAGCAAAAACCCAGGTCCTCTTGATCCAGACAGTGTTAAAAACGAGAATGACAGGTCACCCCGGGCAGTTTCTGTCAGACTAAATGCAGCCAAGGTATAGTTATTGTGACTGGGTGTTTCTGTAACTTGTTGAATAGAATTTAAACAGCAACACTCACCACCATCAACAACCACACCAACAACAGCAACACTCACTACCACCATCAACAACAACACCAACAACAGCAACACTCACTACCACCACCATCAACAACCACACCAACAACAGCAACACTCACCACCAACAACCACACCAACAGCAACACTCACTACCACCACCATCAACAACCACACTGACAACAGCAACACTCACCACCATCAACAACCACACCAACAACAGCAATACTCACCACCATCAACAACCACACCAACAACAGCAACACTCACCACCAACAACCACACCAACAACAGCAACACTCACCATCAACAACCACACCAACAACAGCAACACTCACCACCATCAACACCAACAACAACACCACTAACAATAACAACACCCACCACCATCAACAACAACAACAGCAACACTCACCACCATCAATACCAACAACAACACCCACCAACAACACCACCAACAACAACAACACTCACCACCATCAACCACACCAACAACAGCAACACTCTCCACCATCAACACCAACACCCATCACCAACAATACTCCACCAACAACAATAACAACAACACCACCACCAACAAGAGCAACAACGACAAAAACGACACCGAAAACATCATCACCACCAACACTTCATTTGTACCTGTTTTACATTATACATATTATAACAGAAAAGTAATTAATATAACGAAGTGAATCACAGGCGCAATAATTAACTGCAATAATCATAAGACGGTCCTCCCCCGTCCATTAATCGAGATAAAAGATAAATAAATCCAAATGCGCCTGTCTAATCTTTCCCCTTCATTTTCACCAGACGGTTTACGTGGCAGTACAAGGACAGAAAGATACCAACGAGTTCTCTTTGTCATTTTGGGACAACTTATTTTTACAAAGTACATCCACAGTAACCGTAAACGAAGGTCCACCAAATACAAGACTTGTGACCGCATTGCGATTGACACTGGCGGCTACTACATACAAGTAAGGATCGTTTAAAGTGGCACTACGATGAAAATTCACCCCCGTTTTTTAGATTTGCTTTAGTATAGTATTTCAGGGTCGAAAGTGATCATATTACGTTCTCACTAGTGATCTTCCTCAAATATCCTAATTACGTATGCCGCTCAAATGTATTGTAGTGTTCAACTATTAACATAACCCTCCCATGAGAGCATATCATCCAATCAAATATAACCTATACTTGTGTTCATTTGAGAAGCTATTTAAACAACTCCAGCTCGTGTCCCACCAGGATATCCAAACACTCGAAAACAATTAACAAAAACACTCGCGCTACGCGCTCGTGTTTTCATACATTGTTTTCTCGTGTTTGGATATCCCGGTGAAACACTCGCTGTCGTTGTTCAAATATTACATCAAAGCTTCTCAAGGCCCTGTTTACATGGATGTAGGGTTACCCTCCTAGTAGGGTCACCCTTCCAAGAGGGTCAAAAGACAGCCTCTGTTTACATGGTGTACGGTGACTCTTGTAGCAGGGCTAACTCCTCTAGTAGGGTCACCCTCCCTTTGCGTGGCCAATAAACAAATTGAAAATGGCGGAGAAACGAAGAGTTTTGGTGGCAAGTTTTATTCTTTTGTCTCTTGGTCTTTTGGTCGCCGCATTTAAATGATGTGGTCTATTGCTTAGCTTTTTGTTGTTTCAAAAATGTCATCAACAACAATTAGCAATTTATGCAGCGAACCAGTACAATGCTGCTTTAGCTCCGATGAGACACGTTCGAAGGAGAGCTGTTCGTCGTCGTCGTCGTCGATTTTGGCGGATTCCTATAATGGAGTTTTACTTGAATCTGAAATACACCGCGAACGAGTGATTTTATTGCGCGCTTTTTCACTGAAATATGACCCGTCTGGGAGGGTGACCCTACCTGATGCGTTTACATGACAAAAAGATAGCGCTGCCGCTAGGGTTACCCTAGCAAGCAGATAGGGTAACCTAGGACACATGTAAACGAAACCTGGAAAGACAATGTGGCCCACGAGATGATAGTCGAGTGGGTCACTGATGTTCTTACCATGTTCTGACGTCCTCTATGCATCTATAACTGAACAGACAACGGCAAAATGGAATCTATTTGTTTCACGCAATAAAAATTGAAAACAAACCATTCAAAAGGCTTAGTAGCTCTTTGGCGATTTCTAGGGCGTGAAAAAAGATAAAAGCAGTCACCTGGTGTGATTTGACGTGAGTTGACGTGATCCGTGCATCTGTCCTCTAATCATAGTCAATCGAGATATGGTCTGGAAACTCAGCTAAAGTCTTTGTTCTATCTTTTTGTTCGTCTTTATGCAATTTTGTGCACGGTGCACGGTCACTGAACCTATTGTATTTTAGTATAATGAAGCAATCATCCAATAGAATCGTTTGGGTTTAATCGCTCAACCGTGTTGTTTAAATATTAATAAACCTAAAACAAAGGATGTGCGGTGTAAGGTACGGTTCAACATCAAAACGTAGCTCATTATAGTCGCTTTGAAGTTTGCCGAGTTTCCAGACCATATCTCGATTGACTATGCTCTAATAGATCATGGCCAACAACCAATGAGAATACTCTAACCATTGAGCCACCGAGACTCAGATGGAGAGCGAAGGTTACAATGATGTACTCCAAGCTCTCCCACATTCACAACAGCAGTGTATAAGCTCAGATAATTTTTCGTTCCTCAGTCTAGGGTACAGTATCACAGATGGAAACCATGGTGGATTTTTCAGGATCAAGGTAAATAAAAACAGACCAGAAATCCATACGACCAAAGAACTCGACCGTGAAGCAGTGAGTGAGTATAACTTAGTTGTTGTAGCTCAGGATGCAAAGAATAAATGTCACAAGAGTCGAACATTGGTCGTCGTCACGGTTGGCGACATAAACGACAACAACCCAGTATTCACGAAAGACCCTTACACATCCAACATTAAAGAAAACGCTCAAATTGGTAGCGTTCTAGAGACTGTCAAAGCCACGGACAAAGACGTCGGAGTAAACGCCCAAATCACTTACAGCATTGAGTCAGGAAATACTGGGAATTTATTCGCAATACATAATGACGGCCGAGTTACTCTACAGGGAGCACTTGATTACGAAAAAAACCCAGTGTACAGTTTGATTATCAAGGCTGTAGATGGAGGCAATCCCAGAAGGTGGGCTAAAGCAGTCTTAAATATAAACGTGGTCGATGTAAACGAACGTCCAAGTATACGTTGCGATGGCAGCTGTGTGCGAAACGTGTTTGAAAATTCTGGAATCAGTGTTGTTGGTAAAGTGATAGGAAGTGATCCGGACTCTTTACAATGTTCCCTTAAGTACGATATTCCTTCAAGCGCCAAAAGCACCTTTCAAGTCAGCTCAGGTGGTGTAATAAAAACGAGCAAAGGCTTAGATCGTGAAGCTACTCCGCAGTATGTTTTCTATGTGAGAGTCCAGGACTGTGGGTCACCACCTCTCGTTGACAGTGTAAGGGTTACAGTGATTGTTGGTGATAGGAATGACAATGATCCAACGTTTAGTGGTCCGTATCATGTTGGAATATTGGAAAATGAAGCCAGAGGAAGCAACGTTGTTCAAGTCAAAGCTGATGGTAAGTTGATAATAGATTACGCGGTCGTGTACGTCAGTTTCAGTCCCCTACGCGGTCGTGTACGTCAGTTTCAGTCCCCTACGCGGTCTTGTACGTCAGTTTCACGCGTTTTCACGACATTGTCCAGGGTTCGAATGGTTAGGAATGCGGGTGGTTAGGGTTAGGAAGACACTTAAGGTTCGGGTAGGATTGGTGTTGTGTTGGGGTCGGGTTCTAGAATCGTACAATTGATAACTATTGCTAATTCTAGGCACTTGAAAAACACACACTATGAACCAGCGCCGTTAATCGTGTTCTACTAAGAGCAATTTAAATAATAGACCATGGTTGGTCGCCTAGACTATTTAGTTAAATACGCGATATTCAATTGGTTAAGAACTGCTTCCGTTTTCAATGTTTGTTGTTAACCGCGAAGTTTGCTATAATACTGTACTTTCAAAGGCTGACTGTTTATAGTCGGTATAATTTTGGTTCGAGGATGATCAAACAGTCGAAGAGATGCGGGAATCGAATTGTTAATCATACGATATTTACAGGTAGCCGTCGAGTGCCGATTCTCGTTATGCTGTTTCGTTTTAGCTTTTCAGCTTGTCCTATTTGTCTATTAGAACTAAGTTTGCTCTTCATATGAGTTCTTAAACGTTTAGTGAATACTCGTTAGTTGCTATAAGCATTGCGAACAATAAATAACAGAACACACAATTTGGCGCTGATGAACAGACGCTACTTAGTGCCGCCTTTTTGCGCCCGCGAGCGTCTGTACGCAGGCTTTTGTACAATTGCAGGCACTTGCAGGCACTTGTACAATTTATAATTATTGTAAATTCCAGGTAGGATATGCTGGTCCGTCAGTTATATATAGAGCTCAGTGATCGAAACTTGGACCCATTCTCTTTTTCGTTCCTAGACGCAGACACAGGGATTAATGGTGAAGTGAGGTACTCATTGTCCGGTGCTGAATCATCAGGATTTAATATTGATGATAGGAGTGGAAGAATTACGACCAAAACAACGTTGGATTTTGAGAAAAAGCAATCGTACACTTTCACCGTTACTGCAACTGACCAGGGTGCGGGTCGCCGTACGGGAACTACCACAGTAACTGTAAACGTTAAGGATGTGAATGACAATAAACCATCCTTCATAGGGTCACCCTACAAGGCACAAGTAAAGGAATCTGCTACAACGGGAACTGTCAAAACTGTCAAAGCAACAGATGCTGATTCAGGTACGGTTATCTTAGGTTACCTTTACACCCTACGATTTTCTGATCCTAGTGCATGTTATATAAGCAGGGACGTACAAGGAGGATTCGGGAACAGATGTCCTAACTTCAGAGACATCGTTCTGGTACTTCGAGCCGCTTACGACTTTATAGTCACGGCTCCGGTACTTCGAGCCGGTTATAGCTTCAGAGACACTTCCCCGGTACTTCGAGCCGGTTATAGCTTCAGAGACACGGCCTAGTTTTGATGTTATTTTATTTGCAGGAATAAATAGCGAGATAAGATATTCCATTACATCTGGAAACATTGGCAATGTGTTTGCGATGGACTCCAATTCGGGAAGAATTACCGTTAATTCTAAACTGGACCGCGAGACAAGGTAAGATGTGTGTGCGAATCTTGGGTGTTAGTGGTGTGTGAGGGAATCTTAGGTGGTAGTGGTGTGTGGGGGTGGTGGGTAAGGTGTTTTTATACACTCACAATTGAACGGTTCTCCACAGGTCTTTGTATAAGTTGATGATCCAAGCATCAGATCGAGGTTCGCCATCACTAACTTCTCATGCTGCAGTGGATATTACCATACTGGACGTGAACGACAACTCGCCTATTTTTCATGGTATTCCATACAGTGCATCCGTCCCTGAGAATAAACAAGTCAATCAACTAATCCTTAAGGTAGATTTCAATGGCATTTCTGCTGTAGAAATTTAAGTATAAAATACTAAATACTAAACCAAGGCTGAGAAAATAGCCGTCTCTTCTCACTCGCGCTCCCCGCGTGATAACACACCTTGACGTTACCACAAATTTTGATCTCCCTGGTACTTCGAGCCGGTTATAATTTCAGAGAACGTCTCGGTACTTCGAGTCGGTTATAACTTCAGAGACACGTCCCCGGTACTTCGAGCCGGTTATAACTTCAGAGACACGTCCCCGGTACTTCGAGACGGTTATAACTTGAGAGACACGTCCTGGTACTTCGAGCCGGTTATAACTTCAGAGACACGTCCCCGGTACTTCGAGACGGTTATAACTTCAGAGACACGTCCCGGTACTTCGAGCCGGTTATAACGTCAGAGACACGTCCCGGTACTTCGAGCCGGTTATAACTTCAGAGACACGTCCCGGTACTTCGAGCCGGTTATAACTTCAGAGATACATCCCGGTACTTCGAGCCGGTTATAACTTCAGAGATACGTCCCGGTACTTCGAGCCGGTTATAACTTCAGACACACGTCCCCGGTACTTCGAGCCGGTTGGTGTGTGGCTCCATTTTGAACGCAACGACGTAACATGGTTGTTGTTCTTGTCCCTTGTATTACAGAAGTCTTCGTTTTGGAACGACAAAATATGATCAAAGAAATGATTTTCTTGATTTTTTAACCCTAGTATGTTTGAAATATCTCAATAACTTGCTGTAGAGAGTAGAAGTTTTACCAACATTGATTTTTTATACAGGTGTCTGCAACTGATAAAGACAGTGGTAGTTTTGGACGAATTACTTATAGTATCGAGTCGCCTTCCATCGCGCAACAAACATTCAAAATAAATGCCAATGGTAAGATGGGAGGAAATTGTGGGGAATCGCTGGTATCGTATCGGTATCTCATTTTGTGTTTCCGTATTAGTACCTATGTAATGAAAACCATTTACAATTAACAACCAACAACTAACCATTTACAATTTTTCATATCTCACTTCACTCTTGAGAAATTAAAATTTGTTTAATATGTAAATGATCTTACTTATGACATCACACTGCATAATGACTTATTGAAAACGCTTATATATCCTTGAGATTATGCAATGAAATCACTTGAAATGCAGGTGCATGTGCGTGGATATATCCAATGACATCAAATATGCAAAACGATTCCATGTGATAATGGTAAAGATATGCAGAATTTTTCAAAAGTATGTTCATTTACATATTAAACAAATCTGAAAAAGTTGTAAATGGTTAGTCTTTATAGGTTTCAAGAGTTCTTTCAAACAAAAGAGTTATTTTACAACTGAATTTTTCATTGCATAGGTACTTTAACTCTGGTTGTTCCGAGTGGTGTATAAATTGTTACTTCTTGATATCGTAAAATCCCAGTTTCTCTCAATGACTGTACCATTAACAAAATCCCAATCCCATTTTGTTATCCCATTTTGTTGTTCTTTCAGGAAATATTCTTTTAAAACAGGCCAACTTAGATTATGAAACCAAAAAATCATATTCGTTTCTGATTGCTGCAACTGACGGCGGAGGCAGAAAGTCAACTACCAATGTCGATGTTTTGATTGAAGACTATAACGATAATGCGCCTGTTTTTGGTCAAAATCCGTACTTAACATCTGTCGCGGAAGACGTTAATGTTGGTTACTTGGTTGGAGTGGTTAAAGCAACAGATAAAGACTCTGGTCCCAGGGGGAGGGTAACATATTCCATATTAACCAGTGGTAATGTTGGTGGTGCTTTTAGGATCAGTACAGCTGGTAAGTTGTCGTGTGGTTAGTACTTGAGCCAATCAAACGTAGCATTGACTAATAAGTTTTATAGCAATACATTTTCACCACAACGCCATTTAGTCTGATAAGGCTGAAGAAGGTTTTAGTATTTAAACCGAAACTTTCCATTTTTTAAATTTTCAAGACAGCGTCAACTCTTTTTAGTTTGTTTTAACAATATCATAATTTTATGTTTATAAACCAAATATTCATTCACCATTTGCTCATGATCCGGTCTGTAAACTCGGCAAACTTCAAAGCGACTATAATGAGCTGTGCCCATCCTTTGTTTTAGGTTTATTAATATTTAAACAACACGGTTGAGCGATTAAACCCAAACGATTCTATTGGATGATTGCTTCATTATACTAAAATACAATAGGTTCAGTGACCGTGCACAAAATTGCATAAAGACGAACAAAAAGATAGAACAAAGACTTTAGCTGAGTTTCCAGACCATATCTCGATTGACTATGGTCGAACGCACTTACATAATCTTTGATTACTCCTAGTACTATAGTTTATATTTTATGCTAACATCGCATCTTATTACATCTAGGATCTGTAATCGTTGCTGCCTCTATGGACCGTGAAACTCGAGAAACTTACACTCTAACTATCAAAGCCAGCGACGAAGGCATACCATCACTGTATTCCACGACCAAAATGGTCATAACCGTAACCGATATTAACGATAACAAGCCAACATTTGACAAGTCTAGTTATTCGTTTAAAATATCCGAAAATAACGCCCCTAATACAGAGGTTGGTAAAATAGGACCAGCTACAGATAAGGATAAAGGTGTAAATGCCGAAATTGTGTATTCCATCATACGTGGTGATCCTAGTGGAACATTTCGTCTTGGAGCTAAAGGTGAACTTATAGCGAAGATACGTCTGGACCGTGAAAAAACCTCTTCTTACAACCTTATCGTCAAAGCAAAAGACAAAGGATCTTCACCTCTCTCTACACAGGTTCCCGTTGAAGTGATCGTCGATGACGAGAATGATAATGTCCCTGAATTTTCTCCGAAAACATATGATTGCGAGATTTCTGAGAACTCTGCGAAGAATACTCCGGTTTGCTTTGTCCGTGCCTCCGATAAAGACGCCGGTCAAAATGGTGTGGTGATGTATGAACTGACTAGACTAAGTACTTACTTCAGTGTTGACCAGGTATGTTTGTGATCCCCTAGTACAAGTTGACTGTTTGTATCCATTTTAAATAAAAAGCATTTAATTCGATTGTTTTTTATTTATTGATTCCTTTTCCTATCAATTTCTAGAACAACGGAGAAATAAAAGCAAAAGTTACCTTCGATAGAGAACAAAAGGCATCCTACTCCTTTGAGGTTCGCGCCGAAGATGGCGGATCACCAGCAAAGAGTTCAACTGCGAGAGTCAATGTTAAAGTGATCGATAAAAATGACAACGAGCCCGTGTTTAAAAGAGCAAAATATAGTTTTGATGTGAGTGAAGATGTTGCTGTCAGAACGAAAATTGGACAGGTAGTTGCTGACGATAAAGATGAAGGACTGAACGGTCAAGTTGTACATTCAATAATTAAAGGAAATACTAATACTGCGTAAGTACTGTCAAGCTAAATAATCTTTCTCGCTGTCTGTCTGTCTGTCTGTCTGTCTGTCTGTCTGTCTGTGTCTGTCTGTCTGTCTGTCTGTCTGTCTGTATGTCTGTCTGTCTGTCTGTCTCTCTCCACTGTATCTCATCACTGTATCATTCACTATGGTTTACCTTCGCTATCATTCCAGCTTTGAAATTGATGCAACTACTGGTGATATCAAAGTCAAGTCGTTGTTAGATCGAGAAAAACTGGCTAGCTATAAACTGAATGTCCGAGCAGTTGATCGTGGCACGCCATCTTTATTTTCAAGTCGAAATGTTCTTGTTACTGTCAAAGACGTCAACGACAACGACCCTATCTTTACTCAAGCAATATACCATGGTATTATCGCAGAAGATGCCTCTATAGGTTCTGCTGTGGTTCAGGTTAGTCCTACAGTCGTAAGCCGCTGGTCACCACAGCTCTATCGCTTATTCTACCATCTATGAATTTTAGGTTAAAGCAAATGACCCTGATGAGGGGAACAATGGAAAAATTACTTACACACTTACTGGAGGACAAAGTAGAAGCCACTTTAGCATTGATGGAGACACTGGTTTGATCAGGACAGCGAGTGCTCTTGATTATGAGACCATCAGCTCTTATTTGCTTGATGTAACAGGTAAAACAACTGTAGGTTAACTAATTAATTAATGTCGAAACAATACTATAATAATTTCTTAATTATTATTCGAAGTGTAAAGTTGATCGTCCAGGTTGTTGTAGTCTTGAGAAAGACTATTGTTGGTTACTGACGTTTCGTCGGCCTCAGCGGCGGTCATCTTCAGAATCAAGTAAAGCGTGTTTGTCAGGTTTGCCTATATATATACGTCTGGTTCATTACGTCATCGTTTGTTTGTGTCAGGATTACTGTGAACTTCTACAGAACAAATCATTACTGCTTCTAAATGGTGTTGACTAAGCAGAGATCTCAGTCGATTCTTGATGAAGCGCAATGATCTTTCGCAGGACTCAACTGTGTATGGAAGGATGAGCGCAGTTCTTAGACATTGGGTGTGTGACATTATAGGTGTATCTGGCCATGCCCCACATCACAATGCATAATGACTTATTGAAAAATTCTGCATATCTTTACCATTATCACATGGAATCGTTTGATGATTTGCATATTTGATGTCATTGGATATATCCACGCACGCACCTGCATTTCATGAATTGATTTCATTACATAATCTCAAGGATATATAAGCGTTTTCAATAAGTTATTGTGCATCAAACAATTCTTAATATCTCAAGAGTGAAGTGAGATATGGTAAAGTAGCAAATGGTTAGTCTTTATAGTTTCAAGAGTTCTTTCAAATAAAAGAGTTATTTTACAACTGAATGTTTCATTGCATAGCTAGGCACTTTTAGTATTGTACTCTTGATTATGAGAATATTCGTTTTTTTAGGACGGTTTAGTTTTGTTATTTATCCATCGATACTTAGGATATTAAATCGTTCATGTATTTTACGTTATATAGTTTTGTTTGTCATCTGTTTTTCTAGCGAGCGATGCCGGGAATCCTCCGAGATCGACTTCAAGTCGTGTGAATATCACCATTACGAATACCAACGACAACATTCCGACGTTCGTCGCTGGCTCTCCGACAGTTTCCATTTCCGAAGGTGTCGCCATTGGAACGAACGTTGTCAAGTTTAATGCAACGGATAAAGATGGCAGTGTACTGACGTTTTCTATTTCTTCTGGAAACACGGACGATGCTTTGAAACTTGACAGTAAAACAGGTTTACTCACCACAAACAAGAAGTTGGATCGCGAGACTATTCCGAGGTATAATCTGACGATAACAGTGACTGACAACGGTGGTCAATCATCTTCTCGGAATCTAAGTGTCATTGTTTTGGATGTAAATGATAATGCACCTAAATTTGAACCAAGTTCTTACCAAGAACAAATCACGGAAAATACACCTGCAGGTACGTTACTCAGTGGTTCAACACAGGGGCATCGGAAGCAAGGGGAGGGGGGGGGGGGCTTTGGCCTTCTCACTGTTTTCGGTGGGGGGTATGTATGTCAGGAGAACGAACTTGAGTCGTAGAGTTACTGAGTTAGGGGCTTCTTACATGAATCCCGATTCAGTTTCATTCCGGATTGAACGTGAATTCAAACCGCATTTACATAGGAATTCTATCCCAGGATCGAAAATTCGCGCGAAATTTGAAATTTTAAGATGGCTATCAATAACATAGCGGGTATGTTTCTTTCAGCGATTTCTGCGCTTGTACATTTCAACATGTGCCTTAAACTGATAATTTGGCGAAGAATAAACATCGCTAGCAACGATAATCGATGCGTTCGCAAGTAAACAAGCATTTCATTCACCTTTAATTTATAACGTCTTCGGCAAAGAGCTGTTTATATTGAACAATATGACGTCGGCGCAATTCCTGTCTCTAGCTGCAAATTGTCGTCTATAAATGTTAAAAGCACGCGTGTGTTGTTCGTTTCAGTCTTCTAGGTCGTATTTTTTTCATTCCGGAATGAAATCTCGCACCGCCTTTACATGACACCGGAATGAAATTTCAATGAAACTCAATCCGGAATGAAACTCAATCCGGAATGAGAAGCGGAATGAACTCAATCCGGATTGAGCTGCATCTCATTGCGGATTCATGTAAACACGTAAAGGGATTTTAACAGAACCAGTATGAGTTCAATCCGGAATGAAACTCAATCCGGATTCATGTAAAAAGCCCCTTAAATAGTTAATTCACATAAAACATCTCGTTTTAGGTTCTGTAGTTACAGTAAAGGCAACTGACAAAGACGAAGGAAAAAATGCTAAAATTTCCTTTTCAATCGATCCAACCTCCACCACGAAATTCACCATCGATATCACAACTGGTGTGATCTCGTCGAAAAACGCCTTGGATCACGAGAATGGAGCGAGATATATTATCGAAGTGACAGCCAAAGACGCTGGTACACCTTCGTTATCGTCAGTGGCCACAGTGGAGGTGATTGTCGTTGACACCAACGACAACAGTCCAAATTTCAACGACGACTACAGTACCACACTTCCAGAAAATACTGTGAAAGGAAAAACAGTTTTGCGTGTTGAGGCGACAGACCCAGACTCCGGTGTGAATGGGGAAATCCAATACAGCATTACCAGTGGTAACAACGATGGATACTTTTCTTTGGATATAAACGATGGTAACTTGAAAGTAGAGAAGCCTCCTGACAGAGAAACCAACCCTTCATTTACTCTTACTGTCCGTGCCAGTAACAAAGTGCCATTGATTGGCTCGATTACATCCACAAAGACAAGCTGTATTGTTAAAATTACCATCGAAGACCTTAACGACAATGCTCCTAATATCACAAACAATGTTTTAATGCTGAATATCCGAGAAAATTCCAAACATCGCACTCCTGTTTTTGATGTCCACGCCGTTGATAAGGACGCCGGGAATAACGGCGTGATTCAGTATGATATCGTTTCCGGGATTGTTAAAAATGCATTCGCCATCGATCTCGTAACTGGTCAAGTGACCGTAAATGGATTGCTTGACCGTGAAACTATTGACCGTTACATATTGAAGATACGAGCTTCAGACAAAGGAACGCCAAGTTTATTTTCCGATAAAGATTTTACAGTTAATATCACCGATGAAGATGACAACCCGCCTGTGTTTGAGGGCACTCCTTATGATGGTAAGTCGTGCAAGAAGTGGAAAATATAATGTTTATATTCAAGTATTGTATTACAATATCAATATTTGATTGTCCACTTACCTCCTGGAATACTTCCTCCCACCTCCTACAACTGGTTTTCCTTCTATTTTCCACACCCTTCACTTATTTCCCCCACCCACCCTTTACTTTCTCTTCACTCATTTCTCCACCTTCCTCCTCTCCATTTATTTCTCCATTGTCCACATCTCCTTTTCATTTACAATTCCCTCTACCTATTTTTCCATCCCTATTTTTCGTGTGTCTGTCTGTCTGTCTGTCTGTCTGTCTGTCTGTCTGTCTGTCTGTCTGTCTGTCTGTTTGTCTGTCTGTCAGGCAGCCTTTCTTTTTTATTTCTACACTTTCTTTCTCTTTACCTACTTCCTGATCTCCCTCCTACTTTACACACCAACCATCACATCACATCACATCACATCACATCACTTCCCTACCCAACCCCCTCCTTACCTCTCCACTATCACGCCAATCATTTCCCCATTTCGTTAAACCCAGCGGTTACATTTGCGCCCGTGACATCTTGCTTCCACATCTTTCAGGATTATAATTCCAGTTTGTTTTCAAATATACAAGTTCTGGCAGTTTCAACACACTTGTATTTTCTCTACCTCTTCTCTTTAGCTTCAGTCAGCGAGAATGCCAATATTCCAACACTTGTGTTTCGAGTTAAAGCAACAGACAAGGACAT
This sequence comes from Chrysogorgia sp. JL179-B06, assembly GCA_035772405.1. Classification (NCBI taxonomy): domain Eukaryota; kingdom Metazoa; phylum Cnidaria; class Anthozoa; order Scleralcyonacea; family Chrysogorgiidae; genus Chrysogorgia; species Chrysogorgia sp. JL179-B06. Next base: position 4,032,776 of record JAYKKM010000450.1, on the reverse strand, counting down.
CGGTGCGAATGGAAACATCAGGTACTCCATCCATTCAGGCAACGATCAACGACATTTTAAGATGGATCCAGCGAGTGGAGAATTATTTACGAACGCTTTACTCGACTATGAAAAAGTCAAAAATTATGATCTGGTAGTTTCTGCCAAGGACACAACACATACCTCACAGGAAAACCTTCGTGTACGTGTGGTCAACATCAACGATAACAACCCTGTGTTCAACCCAGATCGTTATAATGTCAGTGTAAAGGAAGATACTGAACTATACAAACAATTTCTGATCCTAGCAGCCACAGATAAAGATCCATTTGGTAGCTTGTCCTACACCATTGTTAGTGGTAATAATGATAAAAAGTTCTCTCTGGATTCAGGTAATGGACAACTGCATGTCGCCTCACAACTCGACCGTGAAACTACCGACTACTATAACCTCACTGTACTTGTCACTGATGGAGGTAAACCAACGCTCTCCGACCTTGGCTTCGTTGAAATTCATATCACTGACAGTAACGACAACGCCCCGAAATTTGACTCATTATTGAAACAAGGAACAGTTTTGGAGAATAGCCCGGTTGGTGTAACTGTTTTAAGGGTAAATGCTACAGACAGTGATTTAGGTGTGAACGCGAAAATCAAGTACACCATTACAAAGGGTAATGAACAGAGTATGTTTAAGCTAGACGCTGATACTGGTGACCTTGATGTGAATGCTAATATTGACCGCGAAAATATTTCGTATTTTCACCTGAACATTGTTGCTAAAGACCAAGGTTTGCCTCCTCTCACATCACAAACCCTTCACGTAGAAATCAGAGTTCTTGACGAAAACGACAACAACCCTGAGTTTACGAAGGACAACTATATGCAGAACATCACGGAGAATCTCTCTGGTGGGACATTTGTTGAGCAAATCGAGGCAACGGACAAAGATTTTGAGTTGAATGGGAAAGTCATGTACTCCTTCAAGAGTGGTGCTTACGGACACTTCGTAATTGGAAGCGAGTCAGGTAAGCATTTTTTATACATGCACGATCATCAAGCTCAAATCCAAAGAAAATCTGAGTCCCGGACAGGAATCGAACCTATAACCTTCTGATTACCGGTGAGACGCTCTAACCATTGAGCTAACGAGACTCAGATGGAAAGCGAAGGTTACAATGATGTACTGGTTCGATTGTTTGAAGTTAATGTGGGAGCGTATAGTAGACAAAAGATGCATAGACTATCGTGTATTCCACGGACAAGTATCGAACCCGTAACCCGTTGTTAACGAGCAATAATCATTTTCTGAAGATTTGAGCGAAACGATCGTCCATGTATCATGTATTATGTATTTAATAAAAATTGGCAAAACTTCTTCAGAAATAAAAATCGCTTTTTCATACGAGTATCAACATTATGAATTATCTTTTTTTGTTTTTAAAGGAATCGTCGAAACCGTTGTTCCTCTGGATCGCGAAAATGTCTCCTTCTACCGCATCGTAATCGAAGCCAGGGATCTTGGTACTCCCTCCAGAAATTCAACCGTGTCTTTGTACGTGAACGTATTGGATGCCAACGATAATGCTCCTGAATTTGTCAATTCGTCGCTCCAGGGAAATGCTACAGAGGAGGAACCAAGCGGGCAGTTCGTGACACGGATTCGAGCTGTGGATGGTGACGAAGGTCGCAATGCTGAAATAGAATATAAGTTAGCTACGCAACGGGCGAACACAATGCTTAGAATTGACCCAAAGACGGGCGAGATAAGAACACGCGTTCGGTTTGATTACGAAGAACAACAAGTGTACAAATTCAAAGTAACGGCTACAGATAAAGGTGATTAATATTCAAACAGATAGACAGACAGACAGACAGACAGACAGACAGACAGACAGACAGACAGACAGACAGACAGACAGACTGACTTCACAGACAGACTGACTTCACAGACAGACAGACAGACAGACTTCACATACAGACAGACAGACAGACAGACAGACAGACAGACAGACAGACAGACAGACAGACAGACTTCACAGACAGACAGACTTCACAGACAGACAGACAGACTTCACAGACAGACTTCACAGACAGACAGACAGACAGACAGACAGACAGACAGACAGACAGAAGGAGAAACGGAACGAGAGACATACGAATGGACAGTGAAGTTGAGAATTGATCTTTCATTAGATCATTAAAGAACGTTTTTACACCCTAATGCATGACATACATGTATACAATCTCGTTTTTAGGAAATCCTTCGTTATCAACTACTGCTGATTTGACCGTTAACATAATCGATGTCGACGACCATTGTCCAGTGTTTAACCCGAAAGAATACAACGTCACAATACAAGAGAACCTTCCCCTGAATCACACTATTGTACGAGTATACGCCACAGACAAAGACTCTGCTGACAACAAGGACTTAGACTATGGTATTAGGAGTGGCAATCAGGCTGGTACTATTGCGATTGACTCAGTTACAGGTGAGTTGGAATTATTATACAAACTAGAATATAACTCGCTCCGACAGTCTGATCACAGCTGTCAGACTACAACCTCAACATTCCTGTATCTTTGTTGTTTCAGGCGAACTAAAGCCCAGCGCTGATATTGATAGAGAGTATTCCACCGTCTACAGTCTCATCGTAAGAGCTGGAAGTGACTTTTGTGGTGTGAATGCCAGTGGTACAGTAGGTATGTATTGACAGCGGTGTACAATAAAACTCGATGAGTTGTGGTTTCTGCAAATTGTCGTCTATAAATGTTAAAAGCACGCATGTGTTGTTCGTTTCAGTCTTCTAGGTCGTATTTTTCATTCCGGAATGAAATCTCGCACCGCCTTTACATGACACCGGAATGAAATTTCAATGAAACTCAATACGGAATGAAACTCAATCCGGAATGAGAACCGGAATGAACTCAATGCGTATTGAGCTGCATCCATTCTGGATTCATGTGAACACCTAAAGGGATTTTAACCGAACCGGTATGAGTTCAATCCGGAATGAAACTCAATCCGGATTCATATAAACAGCCCCGGCACACCAATGTAATATCTCCTTTGTATTTTTTACTTCGAATGCGGGCTTTCGCGGCGGAAGGTCGGCGAAAATGGCCCTGGGATCGGCTGGTCCATTCTATAATGTGATTGGCTTGTCATAAAACTCAATTAATTCAGCCGAGTATAATTTATTCATCTAAATCTGAATACTGTCTTCAAATTTTACAGCAAATTAGAAGTGATAGCTTTCGCTAAATCGGATATATGCTTCTTCTTACCTTTTGTAAGAGATAACCATGGATGTATGGTGGATTATTAAGCTTGTTAGTTGCTTTTATGCCGACGAATGCCGACATGAACAACTCTGAAGAGCATTGAATATTTCTCAATTATTCAGGTCAACAAAGTAGACAAGGGCAATGGAACAAAGACCACAAAAATTATCATATCTAAACACCCAGTGATGTGACCAGCCGATCCCAGGGCCATTTTCGCCGACCTTCCACCGTGGAGGCAAAATGCCCTGGGAACGAGGTTGGGCTTTCGCACATCTGTTAATCACTTGTTCTGGTTTTCGTTTCCTCTAGATGAGACAACCATCGAAAAGTTATCGAATTCTATTTGCAATGTTAATATATTTGTAACGGACGTCAACGACAACCCACCGAAATTCCATAAAGCTTCGTATTCCCATGTCTTCTCTGATATATACCAAACAAATGTGCTTTCGGTGAATGCCACTGATCCTGACGCAGGAGTGAACGCCGAGGTTGATTTTGGACTAGCCGGTGTTGAAAGGGTAAGAATAAAAATATGAAATTGCTCTTCACCCCCCAAATGATTTTTATTAAATAATTTGTGCCTCCTCGAGTGTTTCTACGCAAAAAATTGATTTGGTTGAATCCTTGAATTTCTGTGTCTTATTGAAATACGGAAAATGGAGATACAAGTGTTGTTATTTTGGACCATGGCCGAGTTCAAGGCAGAGTTCTTTAGCAGCTGTTGTGGTCTAGTGGTTAACACACATGTCTATGAGCTGGGAGACACAGGTTCAAATCCTGGATCTGACCACCACTCAGGGTCTTAAAAATGGTTGGGAGAAAGTGCTGCCTTTGCAATAATACCAGCAATTGCGCTTCTAGCCTGTTGGGGTATTCCGTTCACCAAAAAGTGCGCGAAAATACTGCGAGCAGAGCCTGGGGGAAGTACATCACTTGACGTGCTAGCTACAGGCTGTAGTCTCACCAATGTTTTCTTGATCATTTCCACAGGTTAACTCTAAACGTACGCTGACCGTGAAAGCAACTGACAGAGGACTGCCGTCTCAGGCGTCGAACACAACACTTGCTGTGACAATGGCCAACGGGTTTGTACTGATTACTCCTTTGTACTTATGCTTTGAGGACGCCATCTTGATGTTTCTCATCTCGTTGTTGTTGTTGTTGTCGTCGTCGTCGTTGTTGTTGTTGTTGTTGTTGTTGTTGTTGTTGTTGTTGTTGTTGTTGTTGTTGTTGTTGATATTTAATTACTTTCATTTCTTGTTACAGGATGAGCTGTGAGGCCATGCTCTTTGATGTTTCACCACGCGGTTACGTAACAGTTAAGACTCTCTGCATCTTCGAAAAAGTCGAGATAGTAGGCGCTGCTTTGGTTGGAGAAGCGATAAAGGTAACTTCAACATTTTTTTTTCAAAACACACTTTTTCACTTTTTCCCCACTTTTTCATAAAACACTGTCTACGCAGCACTCTACTTTTATATATATATATATATATATATCGCTTTCTATCAAGTTTTAAAGACATCATTTTCAACATGCATTATGTACTTGTTTCAGCTTGATTGTATTGCCAAAGGAAACACGGTGCCTGAATACAGATGGACGAGGGACAGTGTACCAGTGACTGATTGGTTAAAAACGGGTGCTTATGAGATTAAAGCACTGACTAAAGATGACGCTGGTCGGTATTCCTGTATTGCGTCAAGTGAAGCTGGCACCATTTTGTCCGATCCCATCGCATTAACAGTAAAAGGTTGGTTAAAGTGCGTTGTTTTGGTTGCAAAGGATTTATGCTTGTCACGGCGGGTGGTAAAGCGAAAGGGGAATAACCAACGTACGCTACTACGTTAGTTGGGGTTTATGAGGGGCATAATGAGTTATGAGGGTTATGGAGGGTTATCATGGTTGTAAAATATTCATGCTTATCAAAGCGGAATGCGAGGGCTCATGTGGTTTTGCTAAGCTTTATGGTTGGGCTTACAAGGTAAAGAGGGGTCATGTAGGTAATACTGGGTTGGCAAGGTTAAAAGGCTGCTCAGGTTTCTAAAAAAAGATCCTCATTATCTCCTAGAGCCACCCACGATCACGGTTCATCCCAAGGACACCTGGGCCGGTATCGACGAACGTGCAGTTTTGCATTGCTTAGCAACGGGGGATTTACCCATGGAATACACGTGGTATAAACATAACGAAAAACTTCATTCGACGGGAGATCTTGTAACTGATCGCGCTGATCTTGTGTTTGAAAGAATTATTCCCGAAGATGCCGAAGAATATTATTGCGAAGCAAAAAACCGTGTCAAAGACGAACCAGCAAGGTCGAAGAAGGCCCTCCTACAAGTATACAGTAAGTGAGATTTCATATCTTGGTGCATGTTATATAAGGAGCATTCACGAGCAAAATGTCCCAATGCTCTCACGAATAGATCCACTACAAGCACCAGGGTACGAAATCGGCTCGATTAATCGCTGTATGTGAACGTACCTTTAATTCCCATTTACACGCTACGATTTTTTACACCTTACCAGTTATAATTTCAGAGACACCGCCCGGTACTTCGAGCCGGTTATAAATTCAGATGTACGGTGGGTACTTCGAGCCGGTAATGACTTCAGAGACACAGCCCGGTACTTCGAGCGTAATAAATTTAGACACACGTCTCGGTACTTCGAGCCGGTTATAAATTCAAAGACACGTCCCGGTACTTCGAGCCGGTTATAAATTCAGATGTACGGTGGGTACTTGGAGCCGGTTATAAATTCAAAGACACGTCCCGGTACTTCGAGCCGGTTATAAATTCAAAGACACGTCCCGGTACTTCGAGCCGGTTGTAACTTTAGAGACACGGCCCTTGTAAGTTAACTTAGTTTTGACTGTGATGTTGTTCCTCGTATTTAGGCGCTGACTCTGTCGTTGAAATGGACGTGCGTGTGGACAAACCACGACACAAGGAATCTTGCCAATATTTCAATACGAGGAACGTCATGGTATGGCCCTTCATTCCATTCCTTTGATTATCTCTTTCATCCTGCTTTCATGCTGAAACTTACACTAAAATCTCATCGTTCATTTTTAGGATGCTCTCGAGAAGGTCGTGGAAGGTAAAGTTGTGGTGACTGAGTTTGTAAAACCGAACACAACGTGCAATGTGACGCGGTGCTCGTCAGATCCTTGCAAGAATCAGGGCAAGTGTCAGACGACTGGTTTGCTTTGTCAATGTCCCAGAGGATGGACTGGACAATTCTGTGAAAAAGATGAAGATGAATGCAAGACAGGTTAGCTGACTTTGAATTCTAACCCGACGGCAAGAGCTTGGTAAACATACGAGAAATTGTAATTTAGTATACCGCCCCTGATCGCGATCTCTGCCTACTCCAAGCTCTCCCACATTCACTACAGCAGTGTATATATAATTAACACACCCTAGCATTACTGATATATAGTGACTGCCGCATATGGCAGTACATATATGGCAGTACATATATCAATCGAACCAGTACATCATTGTAACCTTCACTCTCCATCTTGATTCTCGGTAGCTCAATGGTTAGAGCATCTCACCGGCAATCAGAAGGTTACAGGTTCGATTCCTGTCCGTCCATGTATTGTCATACTGACCAAAGTAAGTCTGTAACTTTCGTACCAATATCTTTGACAGAATCTTGTGGTAATGGCACATGTCAAAATAGACAAGGGAGCTATTCTTGTGACTGTAAAACTGGCACTAGCGGCAAACGATGTCAACTCGAGGATGTTGCCTGTAAACCTAACCCTTGCACGGCAAACCAAACATGTTATCCAAAAGAAACACTTGAAGGATACGAGTGTATTGATGACGTCAAAACTGTTACCATGGTTGTCAAACTAGACGAATCCAGAAGGCCGTGGGAAGACTGGATGAAATATGACATTGCAAGAGAAATTGAAAATTCGATTGAGAACAGGAGAGAGACTGTGGTAAGGGGAAGGTTTAGTATTCTTAGATCTCGATATTATGAGGCAGGCATCATAGTCAATCGAGATATGGTCTGGAAACTCGGCAAACTTCAAAGCGACTATAATGAGCCACGTTTTGATGTTGAACCGTACCTTACACCGTGCACATCCTTTGTTTTAGGTTTATTAATATTTAAAAACACGGTTGAGCGATTAAACCCAAACGATTCTATTGGATGATTGCTTCATTATACTAAAATACAATAGGTTCAGTGACCGTGCACCGTGCACAAAATTGCATAAAGACGAACAAAAAGATAGAACAAAGACTTTAGCTGAGTTTCCAGACCATATCTCGATTGACTATGCTGGCGTGATAGCGAAGGTAAACCATAGTGAATGAAATGAGATACAGTGGAGAGAGGAAGGTGGCTGGTTGACAGGCAGACAGACAGACAGACAGACAGACAGACAGACAGACAGACAGACAGACAGACAGACAGACAGACAGACAGACAGACAGACAGACAGAAAAAGAGATAATATTTTAAAATATTGAATATTTTTTATTTCCTTTTCGTGTTAGGTAAGACAACGATCTGAAGGTAATGATTTCCTTCGTTGAACTATTTTCTCATACAAAAGATAATATTTCTAAATTCGACTTGCAATTCTGAACGTAATAGTGTTAACATACTTAACCTTTTTTAATTCCAATTTCAACATTCAAATATCCAGGAAACCGAAGGCGACGTAATGTTGTGGGTCCCGATTACAGCGCATGCTCAGTTCTTATCCAAAACGCGAATCCCATTGGAGGAAAAGCGGAAGTTCAATTGGAAGCTGTGTTGGTTTGTTCCATAGCTCCGTCGAAAAGTTACGTTTGTCGTGCAATGATTGATGAAGGCAGAGTGTCCTCTTGCACTGGAGATAGTGGACCAGTCACTGAAATACCACCTACTCAACCACCAACCATCGAACCAGTGAGGTAGGAGCAAGAAATGTTATTATTATTAAGAATACATTAAAGGGGTTATGTCACGATTTGCCTGGTTACTCAGCTAAGCGTACTTGTTGATTTTTTGTTCAAGATAGTATACGGCAATCGTGGCCTTCCAGCTCCTTCTCGTTTCCCACCACGATTAGACATTACATTTTCATTACGCTTTACTTATAACTCGTCCAAAAATAACCCACCAACATGAAAATAACAAACACTAATCGAATAAATCGTTGAGCTTTCGCTTCGCTTTGATTTTGGATTCCGAATCAAAAATCAAAAAGTACGCTTAGCTGAGTAACCAGGCAGATCGTGACATAGCCCCTTTAAGTAACATCTCTCTTGGTGGTCTTTGCTGCCCAACTAATTAAATTCAACTCGTGTGAATAAAACACAGCAAGTTTAGACCTAGAGATTAGCCAGGGACACGAGCAATAACCTCGGCAAGCCATCCAAAAATCATGATAAATTTGTACACGTTATTTAAGTAACTTGATGGTTATAATGCCTTAGATATTAATATGAGCAGAAACTAGCGCAAATTTAGTCATTTTTAGTCATCCAAAAATTTGGCAAAAATAGCCAAATTTGGCCAAAAAGGTTAACACCTTAGCTTTTTGACGATTTTCGACCATTTTTAACTTGACTAAATAAGCTTAAAATATGAAAATTTAGCCTAAATAATGCCGTAGATATTAATATGAGCAGAAACTAGCGTAAATTTAGTCATTTTTTGACGTCCAAAAATTTGGCCAAAAAGTAAAGGTGTTAACACCTTGTGTTAACACCTGGTGTTAACACCTTAACTTTTTGACGATTTTCGACCATTTCTAACTTGTCGAAATAAGCTTGAAATATGAAAATTTAGCCTAAATAATGCCGTAGATATTAATATGAGCAGAAACTAGCGTAAATTTAGTCATTTTTTGACGTCCAAAAATGTGGCCAAAAAGTAAAGGTGTTAACCTTAACGTTTTGACGATTTTCGGCCATTTTTAACTTGTCGAAATAAGCTTGAAATATGAAAATTTAGCCTAAATAATCCTGTAGATGAGCAGAAATTAGCATAAATTTAGTATCTTTTAGACATCCAAGAATTTGTCCGTCGAGCTTTGCCCCCAGCCATTATTTTAGGACGTCTTTACCATTGGTTGTTGTTCATTTCATTTAGGCTAACCGTAGTATTTTTCGTACGAGCGTCAGACGGGAAGGAAGTGGAGGCGTCTTCAACAATCAGCGTCCTCAAAGAAAGCGATGTTGACGACACCGCGCTTCTTCCACATGGTATAAAGATTTTAGCATTCAGAGGTAAAGTTCTTGGTAAAGTTCTTCAACTTTATAAATGGCTTAATCTAAACACTACGAGAAGTAATAAGAAGTAATATGATATTGAAGAAAAAATGATATTGATTGTTCATATCAAATCAGTGTGGAAGAAACAAGCGCATTCGGACTATATAAGCTTATTTAGCAACATGATATACAAAACTCGGTACTAGGCTCTCGGCAACGGCCTCCGTAACTCAGTGGCCAGAGCACTGCACTAGCATCACAGGATCGCGATGATAATATACTAAATTCTTCTCCCGGCATTACCACCACTATATATATATATAGAACTCGTGACTAGGCTCTCGACAACGGCCTCCGTAGCTCAGTGGTCAGAGCACTGCACTAACATCTTGAGTACTAGCACTTGAGTGCTAAAACAAAAGACAAGCACTCAATGACGTCAAGAGACTACCCGCTGAACATCGAGTCTGAGCCGTCGAGCAAACTCTAAAATGGCAGCGTCCAGAAGCATAAAATACGAGAATGAAAACGTTATTTCTCGAGTACAAGAGCAGATATCGTAAAACTATTAACATTTCTAAACATTATACTAAAAGGCCTTTTATTTTAAAGTAATTTGTTTTTTGGCTACAGTTCCCCTTTAATACAAGGGAAGAAAACTAGGCACCCAATTTAGGTTAATTCGTGGAAAAATTGTGGCGAAAAAAGATTTCTTATCCAGTACATTGATAGTGGGACATTTTTTCGCGAATGCCCCTTGCTACGATTAATCACAGTGACATAACTTCATTTATAACTTCAGAGACACGGCCCGGTACTTCGAGCCGGTTATAACTTCAGAGATACGTCCCGGTACTTCGAGCCGGTTATAACTTCAGAGATACGTCCCGGTACTTCGAGCCGGTTATAACTTCAGAGTTACATCCCGGTACTTCGAGCCGGTTAGAACTTCAGAGATACTTCCCGGTACTTCGAGCCGGTTATAACTTCAGAGATACGGCCCTGTACTTCGAGGAACACGAGAACAGGTCCCGAGAGTCTCTGCAGTCTGAAAGGAAGTGCACTGTGACATACCTTATTTGTTTTTTTTTCAGAACGTTCACCAAAACAAGCTAAAAAAGGTAAACAACATTCTCTCTGTCTGGACCTTTTATTATTATTATTATTATTATTATTATTATTTATATTTATATTTATATTTATATTTATTAGCTTTGCCATGATATACATATTAAAAACTCATATTTTACTGTTTGTAGAAAACGCGGATAAGATTTCAACAGGAGCTATTGCTGGTGTTGCGGTCGCAGTCATTGTCATTTCACTTGTGGTAATAGCGATATGTATTCTCGTTATCCGTGGCAGGTAAGAAAGGTCTCAATCAATCAATAAGACAGCCAATCAAATCAATCAAAAATCAATTATATATATATATATATAGTTCGCAGGTTCATGAATGATTTTCTTCGGTTAATCACTCAATCAATCTAATGCTTCGACGAGTTTAATTTCTCGTTTAAGTGATTTTCTTTGGTGATGAGCAACATGGATAAAAAAAACCCAGCTGTTGTGGTCTAGTGGTTACCACACATGTCTATGAGCTGGGAGACCGGGGTTCAAATCCTGGGTCGGACCACTACTCAAGGTCTTAAAATAATTGAGGAGAATGTGCTGCCTTTGCAACAACACCAGCAAATGGTAAGACTTTCGGGTCTTCTCGGAAAACGACCTTAAATCGTCTCCCTATCAGTTGGGTTTTCCGTTCACCTAAGAGTGATAAACTGAATAGTCGAACGCTTAAAACATGAGCCTCTGGCTTGGATAAATAGGGTAACCTTATCCTGCGTGATCGACTCTCATCGTAGCTGCGAAGATTTGATTGCGCGATTTAGTTCCTCGCTTTAAATTCAATGCCGTGAAAGGCGAGTGAACGCGCGACTGATTACGGAAAAAACAGATAGCGCGCCTTGATTTTGACGATGTTGATTACGACAATAAACTGGGGTATACGGGGAATCAGACTATCGTTCAGCGAGCGATAGAGCGATGAAGCTTCGTGGCTTAATCCCGTTTTTGCGCAGGAAACAAGATGAAGGGAAGTTTAGCATCCAAGGCAGAGCCGTGCTGAGTCGAACCACGAGCAGTCAAGCGATGTTGACACAGGATATTTCATTGAGAGATCTCAAGACCGCTGAGACACGTGGTATGAACAATAGAACGTTCTCGGAAATCTACGAGGAATCCGACGACGTACCGAAGGAGCTCGAAGATGGGGCGTTCATGGTCGACAATCCACAGCTAGCCCTGAGGAATCAACGCCGAGAGTACATGAAGGAGGTGAGTGATGGTCAGTGAGGGTGCGTGAGGGTGCGTGATATCGTTCTAGGGTATAGGTACATACTACTTCACTGAGGTTAATTTCCTACCTGTGTATGCCGACTGATTTTGAACGGAGATCTTTCACGATCTGTCATTCCACTCACGGCTTGTTGTTTAGCTTGTTATTAGACATAGTTTGACGCTACTCTGGCTTTAAAACGTTTTTTGAACGTAACTTTTAAAGTTACTGTCCATGACCCAACGTTTCGACACTCCAATCTAGTGTCTCCTCATAGAACCGATGATGACGTTATCTATTAACAAGATGCAAATAAGCTTCTGGTAATAAATATCCTAACTTTACAACGATCACCCCTGATGAAGACGACGCCATGATCTAACTCTTGTTTGTTTGATTTTTCTTTTCAGCTTGAATCATCACCTTGGTACCACGGCTCTATTTCACGTTCCAAAGCCGAGGAACTCCTAGACGATGAGGACAACGAGGGATCATTCATAGTCCGTGCAGGTCTCGACGAAGGCGAGTTCTATATCAGCGTTAGAGCCCGCCAAGGAGGCCCAAAATTCCGCCATATTGCCGTCAACCGTCGTGACGAAAGCTTCGTCGCAGTCTGTGGAGCACAGGGAGACACCGTGGAGTACGCGACCTTCCACGAGCTCGTCGAATACCTACGATCTACTCCGACACGCACCGAAGGCGTTGGTTCGGATATTCAGTTGAAGGATTACGTGGAGAAGAAATAGACACTGAACGAGCCTAGGCTGGAGACCTGAGATCAAGACATCGCGCATTGTAGACGGCGTAAGGTCGTTATAGTAAAACAATTTAAATTAAATAAATAGATAAATTTAATAAATTAATATAAATTAAATGGGAATATAGAATTGCTGAGATGAACCGTGTTGGCAAATGTAAGTGAAAAGAGAACTTTACAAGTAATAAATATCTATATACTAAAGGTCTTGGATTTTGTTTTGTTGTCCTTATCAGCTTTTGGAGTCTTACAACATCCCAATTGTTTATACTTTATATCATAATATATCAAACATATCGGCCTTCAATTTACCACAAATAGGATAAAAACCCCAAAGAACTTTTCCGACAAAGAACTTTCAGTTAACCAACACTTGTTTTCGGGATAGAGCATTCCTTTAACCATAGTCAATCGAGATATGGTCTGGAAACTCGGCAAACTTCAAAGCGACTATAATGAGCTATACGTTTTGATGTTGAACCGTACCTTACACCGTGCACATCCTTTGTTTTAGGTTTATTAATATTTAAACAACACGGTTGAGCGATTAAACCCAAACGATTCTATTGGGTGATTGCTTCGTTATACTAAAATACAATAGGTTCAGTGACCGTGCACCGTGCACAAAATTGCATAAAGACGAACAAAAAGATAGAACAAAGACTTTAGCTGAGTTTCCAGACCATATCTCGATTGACCATGCTTTAAATCTCAAAATTATTAATGAAATAATTCATGAGCCAAAAACAAAGGAAATCAGCACCGAGACGGTGGTTTGGATATCAGAGGAAGAAATTCCATAAATTAAGCCAACTTTCACCTCGATTTTCTCTTAAAATACTGATTTGTTTGAGATGTAATATAAAACACTCGGCAGTGTGTTTCATCAGGATATCCAAACACCTCGAAGTTTGTTACTAAAAACCTCGGCTTCGCCTCGGTTTTCAACAAACTTCTTGGTAAAGTTGTAAAGGTTTTACTGTGCAAGCTGTGTTAAGTTGTCAATACTCAGAAAAACTCTGAGCACCAGACAGGACTCGAACCCGTAACCTTCTGAATGCTAGACAGACGCTCTAACCATTGAGCCACTGGAACTCAGATGACAGAGCAAGGTTAATTACGGTATTTAAACCTGGGACGAGTCTTGCCGTTATAACAAATACTTGTTGGACTACAAGTCGTGTTGTAACAGTCAATTTCCAGTCAGATGTTGTTAGTTAAGTTAGGTAGTTGCAGCTTGATGTTTGTAAAGTTGTAAAGGTTTTACTGTGCAAGCTGTGTTAAGTTGTCAATGCTCAGAAAAACTCTGAGCACCAGACAGGACTCCAACCCGTATGATTCAGAAGGTTGCGGGTTCGAGTCCTGTCTGGTGCTCAGAGTTTTTCTGAGTATTGACAACTTAACACAGCTTGCACAGTAAAACCTTTACAACTTTACAAACATCAAGCTGCAACTACCTAACTAAACTTCTTGGTGTTTGGATATCCTGATGAAACACTCTTCCTCGTGTTTCGTATATTACATCAAAAGGATGTGTAACCCCCAATAGTAAGACGATACATGGGATGATCGTCAAGCTCGTATCCTCAGAAACAGGAATCGAACCTGTAACCTTCTGATTGCGGGTGAGACGCTCTAACCATTGAGCTACCGAGACTCAGATGGAGAGAGAAGGTTACAATGATGTATCTGTAACCTTCTGATTGCCGGTGAGACGCTCTAACCATTGAGCCACCAAGACTCAGATGGAGAGCGAAGGTTACAATGATGTATCTGTAACCTTCTGATTGCCGGTGAGACGCTCTAACCATTGAGCTACCGAGACTCAGATGGAGAGAGAAGGTTACAATGATGTATCTGTAACCTTCTGATTGCCGGTGAGACGCTCTAACCATTGAGCCACCAAGACTCAGATAGAGAGCGAAGGTTACAATGATGTACTGGTTCGATTGATATACGTATACTGCCTATGCAGCAGTCACTATAAGTACGTCAACGGAACAGAGTAAGTGAGAAATATGAGAATGTCGAATATTGTTGCATTTCTCCTAAAACACTCTTGCGAAAATTTCTGGAATGCGACATAAAAAAATTAGGTGTAGTCAAGGACGTGTTAACATGAGCTTCTCAAAAGCACTTGTATGAAACGCTTTACAGAGCGTTACATATAACTTTGTTAATGCTAATAATACTAACCCTAATACATATCATCCTATACTCTTCGAAATTCAGCTGTTCCTCCTTGTGATCTCTCAATTATCTATATTTCCCTCATTCGTTCAATATTGGAATATTGCTGTCCTGTTTGGAGCAGCTGTATCCCTCTCTATTTGTCTGATAAGCTTGAGAGAATTCAGAAACGAGCTTTAAGAATCCTTCACCCTGACCTCTTATGCTTCCGCTCTTGCTGCAATTTCTTTACCTTGCCTGGATATACTGTACGTAGAAATGCTTTTTGTGAAAGGACGCTGAGAAACATCAACTTCTACCAACTAGGGCCGAGTCGCACGGTCGAGTTTTGCGAAATGCCAAACGGTATTCTCTTTTTAAGTGCAGAACTGACCGTTTTAAAAATAGCTTTTTTCCTAAGCTTTCGACGGTTTATCTCGTAACAGTATTTGCCGTTATGCTGATATCTTCCATAATTGTATAGTAGCTAGGTTGATCTGAATTTATTGTATTGTATTGTCTAATATTATACTGCCCTGATTTCTTGTATTTTATTCGCCTTTATCTAAAATTGTATTTATATATTTTGATATTGGTGCGAAAAGATCTCATTACACAGCAAAAGGAACATTTTAAATCCGTCAAATTTGTAAATTTGTCAATAAGCTCCTTTGGTGTTTTCTCAAAAGTATGTCATACCTTTTTAGATGTTGAGCGATCTAGGTTTTGATAACAAACACCAAAATTATTGTATTAGGAGAATTATGTCTATTGCCATAAGAACAACATACTATATATTTTGTTGTAGAAATAAGGACTGGACAAATCCGGAATTACTGAACATTTAAAGATAGTTTGTAAATAATAAATAGGTTCATTACTAACATTAGTAACATAAAGTTAGGGCAAAGTATTGGCAAACTAAACTGATAAAAATGGCGGACAATTACCCCATTTTGGATATGATATGAAAAGGAGAAATAAGAGAACTTCAATGTGTCGAAAAATACTTAAGTAAGAGTACTTACGTATATTCATGGGATGACGTTTTGGACGATGTGTCCTGCTGTATCCGGAATCTGGGCGGAAACAGCAGTACTAGTGACGTCACATGTTAGAGTCGTCGATAATATCGATATGTTTTTTGTGGTGCTTGAATGCTTAGCTGTGGAAATATTCCTGATGTTTGAGTGAGAGTCAACTTCCTCCTCTGAAAGCGAGATAAGTAATGATTTTTTCATCTCTAAAATCTTCGTTTCAAATCTCTAAAATCTATCGTTTCAAATCGATACTCAATGCAAATTACAAGCTTAACAAACGGCAATGGAAATAAATGGGAAAAATGTAGAGGTTGAAAAATGAATCTCTTGTGAACGTAATACCTGAATTAAAAAAGTCCTGTATACTTATCTTCATTTTGCAATTGGTTTAATGATGCACCGGTATACACGAAAAGACACACTCATTTCCGTTGTTTCAATGAGACGAAAACGTGAACGGAAGTAACGTTGCGCAAAAATTTCACTGTGCCAAAGTATTGGCGGCCACTAGAACTGCAGGGGGTCTCTCGATTTCCTCATTTCCCTGGGAAAATTTTATCCAGGATCTACACTTCCGATGAAACGAGCACCTTATCCTTGTGGTATCGATTATAAAGATACAAAATTCTGAGTTATTTCCCGTGCTATAGGCATTCGTCAATTAGTAAGGAGTTCACATAAAGCAAATTATCTGTCACCACCATTCACCTCACTACACTGCGTCATAGAAGCTCTTCTTCTTGGAGAGTTCAGAGCTGTTATTAAGATTGATTTTAACATACACACTGCAATCGTTTTAGCATGCATGACAGGGCTCTGCAGTTGTTAATTCAAAGGGCAATAAGAATAAATATTCATACGTGTGATGTTGATCGTCCAGGTTGTTGTAGTCTTGAGAAAGACTATTGCAGTTGGTAACTATCGCCGCTGAGGCCGTCGATACGTCAGTCACCAACAATAGTCTTTCTCAAGATTACAACAACCTGGACGATCAACTTCACACATCTAATGATACTCCTAGGTTCAAACCATTTACTTTAAGAATAAATATGAAAGCTGTTAAAATTTAAACCACGAGAAAAAGACTGTCGTCGAATCGCCCGTGGTAAGACAGAAAGATGCTTCATTGCAACACATGAGACTATTATCAGAAACAAGCGGCTATTCGAAATGCTACGATTATATCCATTCATTTAACTCTTCGTATTTATTTATTTATTTAGCTTCGCCTCTAAAAAATACATAGAAGAAGCAGGGTCACCACAACAGTTAAACACCAATTACAGTAGGCCCTTACAAAAATAAAATAATAACTAATAACAGGAAGTTATGGGTTCAGTGAGGCTTCGCGAGACGTGTTGCACTTTAGGCAGACGTGTTTTCCAAGTTCGAGGATCGTCAACATTATAACAGGATAATAGAGCATAATTATATTAATTATATTAATTTATAAGCATAATTATATTAATTTAAAGAAGATATTCATTTTGACAGTATACATAGTATACTATATAGCGCCTAAAATCTGAACATCAAATTTTCATATTTGCCTCAAAAGTGTCAAAATTACAGATTTGCAAAACTTCTTTCCTTTCTCCTAATGTTTTTTTTAAAACTTTCGTCAGATATTGGCTGAGGACTCTCCTTAATCTTGACCACAAGCACCAACACCAGTGAATCGTGCTCACACATACATCAGAGCAAATAGCTCGTTTCGCCGCCCTTTCTTACAGACGCCCTAACCACCTAATTGACGCAATATTACAGAGCTTGTCGTCTGAAGTCTTCCGAAGTCTTTTGACGTTCGTTCGTTATTTCCGAAGTTGATTAGTTATACATAACAGCTATAACAAATTGCGAACTTCGATTTCATTATTATTATCATTATTATTATTATTTGTCTTCTTCGCACAACTTGATGTTCGGTTGGTGTTCATCAGTGCCAGCTGTCTACACCCAGTAGACTAAGGTGACACTGGGTTGTTTAGTTTTCTAATGGTTTTCTTAGTTCGTTTTCTAGATTTGCTCAATCTCCACCTTGATTCCAATATTTTCTATCCGCTGTTCAAACTTTTTACTCACCGCTCCTAGAGCTCCAACTACAACTGGAACTATTTCTATTTTTATCTGATTGCCGGTAAAACGCTCTAACCATTGAGCTGACGAGAGTAATGATAATAATAATTGTTATTATCGGACAGTCGGCATCACTAGATTTTATTGAAATGTTAAAAGAGCTTAAGTATGACGCACGTTGTAGGAAGTATATTTTAAAGAAAATAATGAACATCTGTATAAGGAGCACGTACTATGTTTTCTGTAAACGTGACAAAGAATGGAATAACCCAGAACTAATGAACATCTAATCTTTTATTATCATATAAAATCAGTTCAAGTAGACATTGGTAAACTACCTGTAAAAGTGAGGTTTATCATTGTAAATTAATTATTAATTATCAATAAAATTAAGTTTACATTATTATTATTATTATTCATAATTTAGCTTCATAATTTTAGCTTCCACAAAGTTTGCCATTAATCCTGGTTATGCTAAACCTAATCGCCTTCACCGTGTCCAAGGCAAAAGTGAAGGGTTTTGGAGGTCATGAACCAAGGTTGAAGTATCAAGCATTTATTATGACTTATCCAACAAACTTTATCACTTTATCCAACAAACATAACGTTCTTATAATTAGTCTGTGGCCTTGCTCTGCGGTACAATCCAAGAAACCACCAAAAATTGGGCGTATAGTCAAGCATGTGCAGGCCACATAAACCGCGGACGTGATGAAGACCGCAAGTTGGTGTCGCAACTCGAGTTTTTTGTACGTCGCTTATATTTTGTAATTTACGACGCAAGATCCGGCCGAGTCTTGTGGTTTTGGCTAAGTAATGGGTGTATAGCTCCCCCACCATGACAAACCACAATTTTTAAAGCAAATAGGACAAGGAAAACTGCGTGTAATGTGAACTTAGTATTCGATTTATATATATATATATATATATATATATATATATATATATATATATATATATATATATATATATATATATATATATATATATATATATATATATATATATATATATATATATATATATATATATATTCATTAGGAGTTGTCTTACCTGTAACTCCAGATGATATACAAGTAATAAACGGGTTGTTTTAACTTCAGATGAAGTGTTATTTTTCCTCTGTTGTAATTGAAGTTAAAATAATTCCTTCAGTGAAGCTGTCTCAAGTTAAAATAACCCCACATCAGGAGTAATGTTGTCCCTTATATAAGAGCTGTTTAAACTCCAACGCTGGAGTTAAAATAACCACATTACGGAGTAATGTTGAACCTTATAAAGCTGCTTTAACTCCAACATTTTAATTTGAAGTAATCACTTTAACATTTCATTCTCTGGTGAAGGGCCTTCGCTCGAAACGTTATAGACCCAACCTTTTTGAGTTCTCAATTTGTACTTTAATTCTAACTGCCTGAAAATAACAGAGTATACATTCGTTTTCATGTCTTACTGTTCTCGAGTTGATTTACGATGCAAAATTCCCGCCAGTCTTTGTGGTTTTGGCTAAGTGATGGGTGTCTCCTGCCCCGTTACAAACCACAGATGTCTTACAGTCCTCGAGTTGACTTATACGATGCAACATTCCCGCTAGTCTTATAGTGGTTTTTGGCTAATTAATGGGTGTCTCCTGCCCCGTTACAAACCACAGATCTTAAATGAAATAGGAAAACAGAAAGATGCTGTAAAATTCATCTCTTGTGAACGTAAAATACTCGAGTTTAAAAAATTAACATATTGTTATTTACTCGCGCGATATCTTGCTGTTCTATTCAAAACTGGAACAATGAAATTTTCTTAAAATAAACTTATGGCCCCGGTCATATACATGTATATAGTTTACTTAATAAAACGTGTTGTGCTGGGCAGTGTAGAAATACAAATCAAATATCTAAAAAGGTTGGTGTACTGCCGAAATAGTGTGTAAGTAGTCTAACTTTCGAGCGAAGGCCCTTCGTCAGAGGAGTGAAACGTAGCCAGCTGTTGTGGTCTAGTGGTTACTACACATGTCTATGAGCTGGGAGACACAGGTTCAAATCCTGGGTCGGACCACCACTCAAGGTCTTAAAAATAATTGAGGAAAAAGTGCTGCCTTTGCAACAATACCAAGCAAATGGTAAGACTCTCGGATAACGACCTTAAATCGTAGGCCCTCGGAACCCCTATCAATTGGGCTTCTATAGCCTGTTGGGTTATTCCGTTCACCTTCACTCGAAACTTTAGACTATTTACACGCTATTTCGGCAGTACACCAACCTTTTTAGATATTGGTGATTTGTATAGTTTACATAACCTTTTTAGGAAATAGATACTAATTAATGCAAATTACAAGCTCAACTGCAAGCAACAATGAAATATATTCGATTTCGATGGTAACGCCTTTTGATAAAAACAACAATCATAAACGTTATCTCGATATAATTATCTAGAAATTTCCAAGTCCTGATATTGAACACTGCAATTCAAAACTCTTGACTTCGGTAATCCGGTTCCGTGCGTCTGATTTGAGTTTTTCAAGATTTACTAAACGACGAGTTCTACTCTCTATGAGTGGTTCTAGCGTAACATCCGTAACTTGTGAACTTGTGCAACTTTAGAAGCGAAATACATAACAAGTTTCGACTTTTTCTCAAAAATACGATCGTGCTTTACTTATGTTTAAGGTTTTATCGCTTAACAGAAGAAAGAAAATTAGCATCTCATCGCTACATGCACATATAATAAGTAAACTGCTGCAAGATTTTTAGTAACGAAATACTGACGTTTCGAGCGGAGCCCTTCATCAGAGTAAGACGAGTTCCTCACTTACTTTTCGTGTTATTCTGATGAAGGGCTCCGCTCGAAAGTCAGTATTTCGTTACTACTAAAAATCTTGGCAGTTTACCATCTTTTCACTTTGCTATATATCCAAAACACTGTCTACGCAGCACTCTACTTTTTTACTACTCTTGAACATATATAATTACTGGAGGGAGTCAATCAATTAATAACGGTTCCTTTTTCAGTACCGCACACATGCCGAATATATTGCACCATTGTTGGTTTGTCTGGTTTATTTTAGCGTTAGAACTAGAGTATTTATTTGAGTTTTTGTTCTTGTAAAGCTTTTGAATTCTTATAAAAGATCCTTGATACAACAATATGTAAAATGACCATAATGTGTATAATCATCTGTATATTCATTGTCTGTCTGCATGATCATGTCTGATACACACGCAGAAATTCACCATAATTGTCGGCATACCATATATATTTAATTAGTTATTTACAATAAATTCATAGGTGTTGTATTATGTTGAGCAACTCGAAAGCAATATAAAGAGATATAACAAACATTTTCTTGAGTATTTGAGCTTAAACAGCCTATATGATCCCAAAAATGATATGATTGATACCGGAGATTCTACATGAAGTGATATTTGCAAATGGTTTATCATTTGAGCTTTGCATTGTTTTGTTTTGTTCGTACATGCTAATGTATGACGTCAACCCAGTTTCAGATACAATATTCTGGTGCTGGAGAAATTTGACTTAATTCAATCATTGATGATATCATCAACTGGAACGCGTAGACGTTTTATGAACTTTTTCACTCAAATCCTCAACAAGTCTACCACACGGAAAGCTAAAAAGAAAGGGCAAATTCCTGGGTTGAAATCATTAGCATTTCGGACAAACAGACCTTTCTAGAACATGAACGCAAAGCTCAAATCATAAACCATTATGCCATTTAATGACAGTATTCACTTCAATGCGAATATTAGTTAGAGAGATAAGAATTTGATGGGATAAGTGTTAAACGAGAAACACTGTTTCTGAAAAACACTATTTCTGGTTTCCAAACGTATAGAGTAAACTAGAGAGATATCAGTCTACCACTAACGATATATACTTAAAGATAGAATACAACTGAATACATTCATGAGTTGTAAAAAAGTAGAGTGCTGCGTAGACAGTGTTTTGGATATATAGCAAAGTGAAAAGGTGGTGCACTGCCAAGATTTTTAGTGACGAAATACTGACGTTTCGAGCAGAGCCCTTCATCAGAGTAAGACGAGATGAAATGATTTGAAATGATGAGAGATGAATGACGAGATGAAATGATTTCATCTCGTCTTGCTCTGATGAAGGGCTCCGCTCGAAACGTCAGTATTTCGTCACTAAAAATATTGGCGATAAAAAAGAGATTAGATAAATGAATTCACTTTTATTCAAATGAAAATGAAATCTTCATGCTACCTCTCGCATATAGAATCGAAACACTCTACACATTCCCATGGATAAGACTGAGATTGTCGTGAGAATTTGTCTCGCTGTTTTAAAATGGATGTTACTAGAACACTCTTTTCCGGCACGAGACAGTGAACCGATATAAGTAGGTATACATGCATGACTACATACATGGAAGTATAGACTTAAATTTTCATTTCACTCAAGCCTTTAACTTTCTTACATACAACTATTTGTACGGTTTGTTACTCCATTTTGGTCCAACATTTTTGTTGTAACAATATTGGCAAAATCTTTGATCGGAAATAAAGTCCATCTATAGTATCCTATACCACCACAAATATTCCGTGCAATGTGCATGCTCTGGACTATCTCCGATTTATATATATATATATATATATATATATATATATATATATATATATATATATATATATATATATATATATATATATATATATATATATATATATATATATATATATATATATATATATATATATAAATATATATAAATATATCGTTTCTATATTACCGCCAATTAAAACAGTCTGTCATTAAAACGTGTAGTTTTTCTCACGAATGTGTCGAAATGGGCGAAGTATAATGAGGCGAAAGAATTTGCGTAACTAAACTGCGGTCAAGTTAGTGTATGGGATATGTTTTATAATTTAGTTATTAGCCCAATTGTTGCTACTAGTTAGACCGATTATCATAAACAATAGGGGGACTTTTTGTGTTGAATTTCGTGATGTTTGACAAGTTAATTTCGGGTTGTAGTACGCGGAGGTAGTTTGACAAGGACTAGGACGCACCCGAACTCTTTTCGTTGCGCGGTATTGAAAGTGCATGACTGTGCATTGAAGCATCTCAAGTAATTTCATCAGTTGCCATCTCTTTGTTACGAGGTCCTCTTCAACATTTCCGGGGAGGTGTGCGTGCATACTGCATATAAAGAGTGAAGTTTTCGTTTGGATTTCACTATAGATTCACAAGAACCACTTAAAAGATTGGATAGTCTGTCGAGAACCGAAGAATCGTGCCGCAGTTGGTCTTAAAGAAAGCAACTGGAAGACATTCACACGCCGAGTGTTGCAAGTATGAAGTCCATGTTGTTGTTACTCTTTTGCTTGCTATTCCCAAAATTCACCACTTCGTGGACACTGGGGCAAACATTCCCTGACGGCAAAGAGGAATTAGAGATTTGTGGTCGGATTCGCGACGTTATTCCACGGGATTCTGGTCGCTTTCGAAAGATTTTGATCCGTAATACAAACGACCAGGCAGATTACGCGAACGACGATTGTCGCCGTATGACATCGAGGACGAAAAGCAAACTGGACGTTCTCGCGTCCAGAGTGCGTGCCACCATGAGTGGAGGGGTGAAGGTGAAGGTTTTACTTGCTTGGACCGATCAAATTGATCAATCAGATCCAGCATCGTTGCATTATGAAGGTAAGCCTGTCGTCGTTGTGCTTGGTTGATTTTCATATGATATATTGTCATTCATGCCATTGGTGAAATATGGCCTTTGAGATACTCTATATATACAGATTGACTGGGTATAGACCCAGTATTGTGAATACCAGCACTTTTACACTCACGCTTTTACACTCACGCAAGACAGGGGCAGAATTTCATTTCAAACGTAAAATACAACTCAAGGAAAGTGTATACTATGTTTTATGGTTGCATCATGTGATGTTTTTCAAATAATTATCAGTCAAATATGGCTTTTTAAATACTCTACACAATATTAATGGCTATATAAGCTGAGTTTGGAAATACCCGTCAACTTTTAAATTTTCCATTCGCTGGCGATAAAAACGGCACCGTAATTTCACTTCAAAGGTAAAACACAATCAAAGCATATCGTGTAGTTATGTTATAGCTCTGTTGTATATTTTGGGCAACTTACACGATGTCGTTTAACGCCGGATAATTGCCGGAAATCGTGAAATGGGTATATTAGGTTTATTGGTGATTTAACAGCCCGTCCGTTACGACAGCTCTTGTTCGTTGATGTGGTGAGATTGGCTTGTGATTTCGTTGCGCCTGAGCCTTTTGGCAACAACACGAAACTGCTACGCAATTGTTGCATGTGTCTTTTGTCTTGGTGAATACCATTAAAGAGATGCGTGGGTCGCTTTTCAAGTCTCAAAATGCAAATATGATGCAACTTGTTAAGTTCAAACACTTAACTCATGTACATTTAATGACCAATCTACACGATGCATTTTTTCCTTGCGTTTGGCCAAGTTGGTCTATACCTTATCAACTCAGAAAACTTCAGACGACTTCATCCATTCGATATGTTTGTCAGAGAGCATGCTGTACGATAGTTATCAAGGATATCAGAGATGTAATCTCGTTATTAACCTAAGTATTAGGCAATATTGCGCGCCTCCCCTAAATCACGCGCTGTATCCGGATGAACCTTTAATATATCTGGTGGATATTTGCGGTTTTTTAAAAACGGTCGTTTCAAAAAAATCCCTTAAAGATTTCCTGCTTGACCTAGGCTAAGGCTAAACAGTACGAGTTCGCGTTTGAGATCACCTGTTGTTTGTGTATATGGGTAACGCAATGTGATTGAAGATAGTTCGCCAACGGGTCAAATGTACGTCAAATGATCGAGCTCGTGTGCTTTTAATCAGTGCAATTGAGCCTTGGGCGTTATGTTGCCTTCACCCAACAATTATTTCTAGACTAGTTTTATTGATATGTAAGTTTAACTATGTCGCGTCATCTGAACAATGAAATCGATTTTCTTATTCAGCAATGCTCGCGAATGAACGGCTGTGCTCGGTGACCGAACAAGTATTTTCATTAACTAACGCACGTACACACATGAGAACATGTTTCCCTTGCTGACAGGACGAGCTTTTGAAGAAGACTCTTTGTCAATGAAAAACATATCAATTTGTTTCATACACACAAGAAAATTAGCATTGTCAAGGAAAACGTGCATTGATACATGGCTTTAATACTGCAGTTCATCCTAATCAACTTGGCGTACCACGTCTGGGTTGTATAATATAATGGCGAATTCCTTGTAATGTAACGTTAATTTTTTCCTATTAGTACCGAGAATGCTTATCCGCGGCGTGTTGTGCAAATTAACATTTAAAGTTTCTTTGATATACACTCTAAACCGTTTACCAAAAGCCAATATACCAAACCGAAGGATGTGACGACTTCATATGAACTATGTCTTCCTAGGAAATATTATATCTCAGGTACACGGAGGATACAAGTAATCGCTTTCCCTTGCTATTAATATATATTCCGTTAGGAAAAGGCATTATATACATCTTGTCAGATCTCCCGCCATCGCGCTTGGGCTAAAATTGAGCTTTTACCTCATCAGAGACCGGTCATTATTTCTGGCCGGGGTGGGGCCCGGAGAAAAAATGGTTTGATAACTGAAAATTCTAAAGCCTAAATGTTGGGTAAAAAAAGCTTTTGTTATTGTATTCCTCTGCTTGTTTTCCTTGGATTCCTGCTCTGTATAGGGAGATAATAATCTGAAAGTTACAGTAGGATCTGTCTGTATATCTATTTGGGTTTGTTATTAAAACTTGTATCGACGATATGCTGGGAATTGGGCTTTATCTAACTTTTTTCTTCTTGGGTTGGGTAAAAGATTTTCTTTACCCATAAATAGTTGGGACGGTTAAATTTCTCAGTCAGGTTGGGCAAATTTATTTCCAGCACCAAGTCTATTTCAAATCTATAAATAATGACTAAAAACGAAATGGCGTAAAGTGCGTTTATGGACTAGTGATATATAAAATAAAACGCGTTGTTATCCGGGGAAATTACACCACCTAAATCTTACTGTGTTAGTGCTTCAACTAATGCAAAAATGTTTTTTCGTATTTCGAAGAAATTTCAGGTAGACCCTCCCCTTAAATCGTTGATAGTAGATCTCGCAAAAAATAGACATCCACCATGGATATAAAATATACTTAATAATAACTGAAAACTTTAATTAAAGTATATAAAAAGGATGTAAAAGGTCGGTGTATTGACGCTTGAAATAGTGTACAGGAGGTCTAAATTGCCCTCCGTCAAAGAGTAGAACATTTCACCCTCTGACGAAGGGCCTTCTCTCGAAACGTCCAACTTTGTAAAGTTTTCGATTTGTACTTCAACACTACAAGAACAACACTTCCAGAGTTGACCTGTGTGGCTATAAACTCAACGAAGCAGTCAAACATTTTATTCATCAATGGTTCACCATTAAACTATTTATATTTCTTGCGTTTTTGCTCGTAGCAACATGATCCAAAATATGAACAACTATGGTCAGGTTAAACACGCGTTGCCATGGAGTTGCTATAGTGTGTATCCGAGTCTAGGCCGCTCTTCAAAGATAACGAACGCCGAAACTTTAAATATAAATGTCAAGATACCTGTAGTTATAATTCTCATTTTAATGTTTCCATTCATTAAGAACCGAGTGGAAATAAGTGTTATTCCGATAAGTATTGCATGAAAACCTAGATATCGTATTTCGTTTGATTGTGTTGTTGTTGTTTTTGTGTTCATCGTTGTTGTTTGTGAATGTTTTGAAAAAATATGAAAAACAAACGAACGGAGGAAGCACATAAAAGGGAGATCAGGCGTCGATCCAAGGCGGTTTCTGTTTCCTCTTGTAATTAACGCACGGCTTGATTTTGAAAAATATTACTTGAGTCAAAATAGTTCAAAACGGTCTCCTGATCTTAAAGAAATTGTTATTATTCGAAGTGAAGGGTAAAATATAATTTCAAATGACTGAACTATACAGTGCAGCCTATAGACACTTATCTACACTTAATACTTGTTTAATGTTTAACAATTGAAAGTAAAATTCACCCATTGTTCATTGTCCAATTTATTTAAATGTAACGTTTCGCTTAGTATGTGAATCCTGCCAAGAATGCGTGTTGGACATCAAATTCCATCATGATATCACCTACCTTTTTAAATCTAAGTAGTTTATGACCATGAATGGTTTCTCGGTTGCTTTGATATGTCTCTGTAAAAACACAACAGTACCGAAATAACTAGTGCTATAGACGTGTTTTATTTTTGTGTTCATTTGAAACGAGTAATTTCGCTTCTTAAAATGGTTATCGGGGTAGGTCAGACTGAAAATAGTACAAGTTGTATGTTTACTAGAATCTTAATTGACCCCAAACATCTTATGGTTTATGCATGTGCTAAATGCCTAAATATATATACGATCTATACCAATCAAATATTATGCCGCCATTTTTATAAGGGAGGAAGTAGCATTGACTATATACAAGGGAGGAAGTAGCATTGACTATATTGGCTCGTTTGTACACGGTCAATTTTCAAATAAGCTGAAGATAATTTTGCGACTTCTTCCGTGAAAATGAATAAATATAATTCCACACAATAAGTTCTTTGATAAGAATAGATAATTATTTCCTGATCATCGATGGAACTCCTAAAATTGAGCAAGTATAATGTAATGAATATGTTCTTTGTGTCTAATGAAGTTTAATGAAGCTCTAATAGTGGGAATTTTCAATAACTCTGTTGTATTTCAATCTGAAATGACAGCATTATTGTATGTCAGTGAAGTAATTGATAACACGCTAAATTTAATCATTAAATTGCAGTGCAGTACAATATGAATAATATTACTTGTGGGGGTACCATATATATTTAAAAATCTGGAAGGTATAATTTCGTGTTCTCGCGCTCATCAGAATTCCTGTACACATTCTCTGTCCCCACACACAGAGATAGCCATTAAAATCTTTGTACTTGGATTATTTTGGCATGCCACTGCTAAACGTGGCAACAATTAGCTTCTTTTAGCCACATGACAGGGTAATAAAAGTCTAAAAGAGTGCTCTTTTTAATAGCCATTTCACCAAACCTACGCCGAATAATCTTGGGCTTCCTGTACGCGGATCGTGTAAATAGATACAGTCAATATATTAAAAGGTTTAAAGAACGTTTAACTGCTGAAAGAGGAAGTCGAAAACTGGGAAGTCGAAGTACTTACGTTTTGAGTGAAAGGTTTTCTATCGTAACAAAACGTGACGCGAGGCTTTGCCTCAGGAACTGTTTCAGTTTGAATAAACTATATTACCATCTATATATAGAGATAGTCCATATATGAAATGGTTCAAAGAGTGTAATTACTCAATCAGAAAGTCGAAACCTATGCAATGACCAACTCGAAGTACTTACGTTTTGAGTAAAAGGTCTTATATCACAACAAAACGCGATGTGAGGAAAAAATAGACCTTCATGTCAAACCTTATATATATATTATATATTATATTAAAGGACATTGGCAACAAAAATTAAGTTTGTCTAATATGAAAGAACTCGTAAAATGATAGAGCAACACCTTTTACAACTTTCCCATATTTTACTTCGTTTTTGAAATATTTCAGTTTGTTTGATATGTAAATGAGATGGTGTCTGACGTCAGGTGTTGGGTGGAGAATTTTTCACTTAGCAATCACTGAGATATAATACATGTTTTAATGAGTGAAAATTCTCTACCCCACACCTGACGTCAGAGACCATCTCATTTACATATCAAACAAACTGAGATATTTAAAAAACGAAGTAAAATACGGAAAAGGTGTTACTCTATCATTTTACGAGTTCTTTCATATTAGACAAACTTAATTTTTGTTGCCAATGTCCTTTAACATATTATAATATTATATATATACATATATATATATATATTAACATGAATCCTCCTTCTCAAGCTTAAAAACAGTATAAAAATCATCAAGATAAAAACTTTTAAAACTTTATTTTATCTTTATTTTAATATTAATTAACAGCTACGTTTCATTCAAAGCTTTAAATGCATTTCAGGTCGTTCAGTTCGTCTTCAATTATCCAACAGAGACCGCCGTAAACTTGGAGATCTGGCAAGACTCGCTGTTGAAGCTGGATTTGACTGGGTTCATTACGCCGATCCCAATTACATACGAGCTAGTGTTATCCCAGATGGTAAGTACATACTACTTGCGTCCTCTGCTATTCTCTCCTCTTTTCTGCTATCCTCTCCTCTGCTTTCCTTTCCTCTGCTATCATCTCCTCTGCTTTTCTCTCCTCTGCTCTGCTCTGCTCTCCTCTGCTATCCTATCTTTTCCTCTGCTATCATTTCCTCTGTTATCCTTTTCTCTCCTCTGCTTTCCTCTGCTCCTTTCCTATCCGCTGCTATCCTCTACTTTCCTCTGTTATCCTGTTCTTTCCTCTGTTTTCCTTTCATCTTCTCTGCTATCCTTTCCTCTGCTATCCTCTCCTCTTCTCTGCTATCGTATCCTTTCCTCTGTTATCCTGTTCTTTCCTCTGCTTTCCTCTCCTCTGCTATCCTCTCCTTTCCTCTGCTATCCTCTCTTCTTCTCTGCTATCCTATCCTTTCCTCTGTTATCCTGTTCTTTCCTCTGCTTTCCTCTCCTCTGCTTTCCTCTCCTCTGCTATCCTATCCTTTCCTCTGCTCTTCTCTGCTCTCCTCTCCTTTCCTCTGTTATCCTGTCCTTTCCTCTGCTTTCCTCTCCTCTGCTTTCCTCTCCTCTGCTTTCCTCTCCTCTGCTATCCTCTCCTTTACTCTGCTATCCTTTCCTTTCCTCTGCTATCCTATCCTTTCCTCTGCTATCCTATTCTTTCCTCTGTTACCCTTTTCCCTCTTCTTTTCTCTTCTTTCCTTTCCTCTCCCCTGCTGCCCTCTCCTCTGCTTTCCATTCCTCTCCTTTCCTCTGCTACATTTCCTCTCTTCTCTCCCCTACTTTCCTCTTCCCTTAACTCCCTCCCGTCTCTACTCTTTCCTCCCCTCCCTCCCTCCCTCGCTCCCTCCCCCTTCTCTTCTCTTCTTTCCTTAATAAAACATTTCAATCAAAATAACTCCACCTGACTTTCCTATAATATTTTCGTGTCGTCATATTTCAGTCTGCCAGACATCTGTGGATTTAGTTTTTCTACTCGACGGATCCGGCAGTGTCAATAAAATTAACTTCAGGAAGGTCAAAGATTTTGTAAAGAAAGTCATAGACTTCTTTAACATCGGTCAAACAGGTACCCATGTTGCCGTGGTAACCTACGAGACATCGCCACGGCTAGAGTTCAAACTGAACAAGTACTACACGAAGTCTGAATTACGGAAAGCTGTCGACGAGATCTATTACCGTGGATTCCTTACGTACACTGGGGAAGCATTGGACTTTGTCCGCAACAATATATTCACCAGCTCAGCGGGCATGCGCACAGACCCTGGTGTTCCCAAAGTATTGGTGCTTCTTACAGATGGCTTTTCAAATGGAAAGAGTGTGTATGGTCCGGCAAGTAGTTTACGTAACCGAGGTGTTAATATCTTCAGTATTGGTGTGGGGAGTTCTGTTTCTCTGCAGGAACTCAACCAGATAGCTTCAGATCCTGATGGAGACTATGTGTTTCTTCTGTCGACGTTTAATGAGTTATCGAAATGGGTGGACAGATTGAGTTCTGTATCGTGTAGTGGTGAGTAGTGTACGTCTGAGGTCTGGTTGCCATACAGCTCCCCGGTTAGGCGGGGGTGGGGGTTAGCGCCCCAGGTTAGGCGGGGGGTTAGGATTAGGTTTATTTAGGGTTAGGGTCACAGTTTTGTGAGGTTCTTATGTTAACATATGTTTATTGTTACTATTTTGTTGAGTGGTATGGTTACAGTTTCGGCAACTTCCATTGATGCCAGGAAGTGCTGAATGGGTCGGAACACCAAGTTGAATTTTCTCGAGTCATAACAGCACTCAATGTTAATAAAGAGCACATTCTGTTTTCTTCTCTTTACAGAGGGATCTTTGATTAAATCATGTGAGAATGCCGTCACCTCAGTCACCAGTGGTTCGTTCAAGTATTTCCGTACCGAGTTTAATGTCGTGACGAACGACTATGTCAGCGTTGAACTGAGAGACTTCACGGGTTAGTATATATCACACCATTAAAGAGGACAGGACTGATAGCAGAATAAAAATCCATTGAAACGTTAAAGTGTCAATGACCCTATTAATGTGATATATAGCAAAGTGAAAAGGTGGTGAACTGCTTTAGGAACGAAATAGTGACGTCACGAGCCGAGTGCTTCTACCACACATGTCTATGAGCTGCGAGACACAGGTTCAAATCCTGGGTCGGACCTCCACTCAGGGTCTTAAAAATAATTGAAGAGAAAGTGCTGCCTTTGCAATAATATCAGCAAATGGTAAGACTTTTCGGGTCTTCTCCGATAACGACCTAAAATCGTAGGCCCTCGGAACCCCTATCAATTGGGCTTCTAGCCTGTTGGGTATTCCGTTCACCTGAAAGAGTGATAAATATAGTAAACTAAACAACTCTTTTGAGCTTTGTGTTTATGTCGTTCTAGAAAGGTTTGTTTGTCCGAAATACTAATCACTGTGACGTCAAATCAGTTATAAAAGTACAAATATGTCTGCGTTTATTTCCGATCTGTGCTCAAGATCACGCACGCGTTGATTAGTCGGCTAGCCGGTCCAAGGTTTGCGTGCAGACTGGCAAGCATTGGCGGAAATATTTTTGAGATGCTTGAAGACAAATATAGAAGAGAGTTAAATAATGTTTTACAATGTTTGACAAATTGCTCAATACTACGGATATAAATACAGTGTAGTTTTCTTAAGCATTTCAAGTAAAAACAAGATCAGTTTCAGATTATATATGTTGAAGAAGATTCGACCAATCTTGCCCCAGGAAACTGCTCTTCTGCTATATAAGACTATGATTATTCCAGTAGATGATTACTGTGATATCGTGTAGCACGGACTTGGATCAGATCTTTCTGAGGGCCTTGAAAGACTTCACAGGAGAGCGGAAAAAATTATAACAAATCAGTACTGTGACGGTGAGATCCAACTCAAGACTCGCTTGACTCGCTACCCTACATGCTAGAAGAGAAATGCATATACGCACAATGGTGCACAAATCACTTATAAATGCTGATGATTTTCCTGATTATTTACGACATATTCATGATCATAATACTAGGTCTAGTGATAGAATACATTTACCACCAATTAAACTAAAATGTATGAAAGGTTCTTTTAAGTATTACAGTCCAAAGACTTATAACGACTTTCCAACTTATGTGAGGAGAGCAGCATCAGTAAATCATTTTAAGAAACTTTATGACTATTTTATAGCTTAAATTCCCTGTTTCATTTTAGATATATATTGCATATACTATTTTCCTTTTTATCTTTTATATTTCTAATTTATTTGTATTAATTTAGCTATTATTTTATTATTTTACTATTGTTGAATGCTAGATAAACACGAAGCGATAGATAAAAACAAACAAGTATAATTAACCGCCATCTTGCGACGAGAACAGTGTTGAAAGCAAAAGGAAAACCGAACAAAAGCCGAATACTATATTCCTTATTCGGGAATATAATATACTCCCAAATAATATATATATCCATTCTATATAACGGACCTGGATATTTGCACTAATATACACTACGTTTAAAATAACCATGGCGTATAGTGATTTGTATCCTGATTAAACAGTAATATTGCATTAAACACAACAAAGAAACGTAGTGATTTTTGGACGGAAGACTTACATAAACCAAACACCTTAAAGAGCGTTCGTGCACTTTCCTGACAACGCAAAGTCAAACGGGTGTTTTCACAAACAGTTTCTTCTTACACAGTGCAAGAGTTCTTTCTGTTGTTAAAAGAAGATGCTGCTGTGTCTGTTGGGTACTTATTCCCACTTCCTGCCCCTACCACCACCTTTAATAGCAACTGTCTATACATAGAAATGAACGATTCATTATCAATAGTCTATACATAGAAAGCCACGACTACACGCTACGATTTGTCTTTACAACTCTCATCTTGAAGAGTCCCATTGACTATAAACATAGTTAAAATGACTTATTATACGTGGCTTATAGCTCGTCATCCGGTCTCGTGGGCTAACACCTCGAATTAATGGGTCTTGTTTGTGTCTAGCCTTGTTTGGTCATGTTGTAATACAATTTGCCAAATTTAAGTTATTAAACTGTTCTCAAAATGATGCACTCTGATTGGTTGGATATAGCCGAGTTAGTTTTGGCGCGAAAATTGCTTGGCCGACTTGAAGATAAGCAAACAAAATTTAGCTGCATGCTTTGTGAAGGATTAAATAACAACAGCAAATTGTTTAAGAACGTAATTCAGTCCCTGCCTGGACTATTTTTAAAGACACGAAGCCATTCTCAAACTGACAAGTAAGGAAACTTAAACAGCCGTGCACCACGCAAAACAAAAGCGACGAAGAACAGAACGAAAAGCCGTGGAAAATGCTTGCCCTCGGTTTTAAACGTTGTTTTTCTCCTTTATTAGGTACCAGTCATTTGTATGTATCATCGACCAGCAAAAACCCAGGTCCTCTTGATCCAAACAGCGAAAGAAACGAAAACATCAGATCACCTCGGGCTGTCTCAATCAAACTAGATGGAACAAAGGTATATACAATGTTGCCCACAGTTAGTTTAATTTTATTTCTATGTCATTGACGAGTTGCTATTCGTCTTTTTTCTCTAGACGGTTTTCGTCGCAGTGCAAGGACAGAGTGCCGACAATAGATTCAGTTTATCATTTTGGAACAACTTGTTCTTGAAGAGTTTATACACAATCACCATAAGCGAAGCATTGCCAACAAAACAAGAGTTGCCTGAATTGCAACTGTCATCCAATCGATACACGTAATTATCTAGTTACATTGCTATTAATTGGTTGTTGAATTAGGTCAACTACTTGCAATATGGTTGCGTTTTTCCTTTGTTATGATTGCTTGGTATGCGTCTCTTTGTATATATACTGTTTGACGGTCTATTTATTTTGCATTATGATTGGTTGGCAAGCGCTTTTGATGTGTAATGTGCACATGAACATATGTACCAATGTAATATGCGCAATATAGATTATGTATTGTTATTATTGTTACTCATTCTACTTCGCTGAACGCCAGTTTTTGACGACAAAAATATTGGGCATATTATCAAAGTGCCTATCTCACGTTTGGGGATTTTACATATTCGTAATATTTGGGTCTTTCTGAGCAAAATCATAATATGTCTTGTCAGCCGACAATTTTATCTTCATAGACTTTTTGCTGTTAAAGTTATCGGATGTGATGTTACAAGAGGCATTTTTGTGGCAAGTAACAAAGGAAAACTGCAGGTTTGGAATGCCTCTTGTGACATCACATCCGGTAACTTTAACATCGAAAACTCCATGAAGATGAAGTTTTCGGCTGACAATATATATTATGATTTTGCTCAGGAAGATCCAAATATTATGGATATGTAAAATCCCCAAACGTGAGATAGACATTTTAACATACAAAACGTTGGATAAACTTTGACATTTTTTATCCCTCAGTCTAGAGTACAGTATCACAGACGGAAACCAAGATGGAATTTTCAGTATCGAGACATACAGACCAAGAATATCTGCGGCTAGCTATCTCGACCGTGAAGCAGTGAGTGAGTATAACTTAGTAGTTGTAGCTCAGGATGCCACGAACAAATGTCACAAGAGTCGAACATTGGTCGTCGTCAAGATTAGCGACGTAAACGACAACGCCCCTACGTTCACGAAAAACCCGTACACAGCCGACATTAAAGAAAACGCTCAAACTGGTAGCGTTGTAGAGACTGTCAAAGCCACGGACGAAGACGTCGGAATAAACGCCCAAATCACTTACACCATTGACTCAGGAAATCCGGGGAATTTATTCCAAATTCATCACGACGGCCGAGTTACTCTACAGGGCGCACTTGACTACGAAACAAAAATGTCGTACAGTTTGGATATCAAGGCTGAAGACGGAGGCAGTCCTGGAATGAGTGTAACCACAGTCTTAAATATACGCGTACTCGATGTAAACGAACCTCCAAGTATACGTTGCGATGGCAACTGTGGTCTAAAAGTTTTTGAAAATGTAGCGTTGGGTACCAGAGTCGGTAAAGTGATTGCGACTGACCCAGATACTAAATCTGGCTGTAATATTCAGTACGACATTCCCTCGAGTGCCAAAAATACTTTTCAAGTCAACTCACTTGGTGAAATAAGCACGAGAAAAAGCTTAGATCGTGAAGCTACTCCGCAGTATGTTTTCTATGTAAGAGTCCAGGATTGTGCGTCACCACCTCTCAGTGACAGTGTAAGGGTTACAGTGACTGTTGGTGATAAGAATGACCATCGTCCTACGTTTAGCGGTGCGTATAGTGTTGGAATATTGGAAAATGAAGTCAGAGGAAGCAACGTTGTTCAAGTCAAAGCTGATGGTAAGATTGTGTAGATGTACTTTTGAATACCCTGTATGTGCATAGTCTTGGGAAGTATATTTCCATGCGCACATTGTTCCCCGGGACATTGAATGCATTAATGGCAACTGTAGTCCACCAATAAATAATATTTTTATGACACCTCCAAGTGTCATGTTTAGAAATGTTAATCATCTGACAGTATCTGCTCTTGTACTCGAGAAATAACGTTTTCATTCTCGTAGTTAATTATGCTTCTGGACGCCGCCATTTTCGAGTTTGCTCGACGGCTCAATCTCGGTGTCCAGCGGGGGTTTCTTTTCAATTTGACGTCATTGACTAAATGACGTCAAAATTGAAAGGGAAACCACCGCTGTACATCAACTTTGAGCCGTCGAGCAAACTTTAAAATGGCGGCGTCCTGAAGCATACAAGAATGAAAACGTTATTTCTCGAGTACAAGAGCAGTTACCGTAAAACTATTAACATTTCTAAACATTATGCTAGAAGGTCTTTGATTTTAATTATTATTTGTTTTTTTGATGACAGTTTCCCTTTGACGTTTAAGTAGCAACATCACTGTTTTTAACGCCGCTATTTTTAACGTCGCTATTTTTCGCCGCTATTTTTATGCCGCTATTTTTAACGTCGCTATTTTTAGCGTCGCTATTTTTAACGTCGCTATTTTTAACGTCGCTATTTTTAACGTCGCTATTTTTAGCGTCGCTATTTTTAACGTCGCTATTTTTAACGTCGCTATTTTTAACGTTGCTATTTTTAGCGTCGCTATTTTTAGCGTCGCTATTTTTAACGTCGCTATTTTTAGCGTCGCTATTTTTAACGTCGCTATTTTTAACACCGCTATTTTTAACGTCTATTTTTAACGTCGCTATTTTTAACGTCGCTATTTTTAACGTCGCTATTTTTAGCGTCGCTATTTTTAACGTCGCTATTTTTAGCGTCGCTATTTTTAACGTCGCTATTTTTAACACCGCTATTTTTAACGTCACTATTTTTTACGTCGCTATTTTTTACGCCGCTATTTTTAACGCCGCTATTTTTAACGTCGCTATTTTTAATATACCACTATTTATACTTTTAGATCCAGACGAAGGAGTCAATGGGGAACTGAGATATTCATTGCAAGGCCCCCAGTCTTCGTTGTTTGAAATTGATGCTGTAAGTGGAAGAATCACGACGAAAATTCCGTTGGATTATGAAATAAATAAATGGTACACTTTCAGCGTTATTGCGACTGACCAGGGCACGAGTCCCCTTGCGGGGACTACCACGGTAACTGTGAACGTTATGGATGTGAATGACAATAAACCATCGTTCACAGGGTTACCCTACACTGCACAAGTAAAGGAAGATACTTCAAGGGGGACTGTTAAAACTGTTCAAGCAACAGATGCTGATTCAGGTATGGTTTATCATAGGTTACCTTTACACACCACGATTTTCTGATCCTAGTGCGTGTTATATAAGCAGTGAGGGACGCAACAAGGAGGATTCGCGAACAGTCCCAATACTCTCATGAGTAAATCCATTACATAACATGCACCAGGATAGGAATTCGACTCGACTAATCGCAGTGTGCTATTTTATTAATATGAATCACTGATCTCAAAAATAGGACTGTATCGAGCTTCTGTTGTTACAAAAATGAAGCCAACAGCGGCAATATTGGAGTGACCACCTAAGGAGTACTGTGGCATCACAGACATGTTGGGGAGGATTCTGACATTTGCTATTTAATGTTAGCGAAGGAAATATATTCACTGGACAGATCACTCCAATATGGCCGCCGTTGGCTCTAATTATCCAGTGAGAGAAGCCTAATATGAGATGTCAAATTAGGTTCAAGATTTTATGCATTTAATGTTGTCAAAGAAAATATATTGGCCAGTCACGAGCGTCGCAGTTTGATTTGCTTGAAAACTCGGAGCTTCTAATGATCTCTCGTCAATTTGCGTTATGCAAATATGCAAGCTTCGAAATCAGCTCATCAGATACAATGGAAAGCTCAATCCAGTCCTATGTTTGAGATCAGTGGTATGAATAGATGGTTTAGGTTGTGACGCTTTCTTGTAATCTAAGGGTGCGGGGTGGACGAGAATAAAAAAGGCCGGACAATTAGGTTAAGACGAGGCCGGCCTCACCGCCACAAGTTTTAACAATTTCATTGTGTAAAATTAGTCAATCATATTTCTCTAAATTTCTGTGTCCCGATGAGAGCCCCTAGATTTCTCGTTCGCGCCTGAACTCCTCGACTCTTTTTTACAGGTCTGGGCGGCGAAGTAAGGTATTCCATCAATTTCTGGAAACATTGGCAATGCATTTGTGATGCACTCAACGTCGGGGGAAATTGACGTGAATGCTAAACTGGACCACGAGACCAGGTAGGATCTGTAAAAACGATTTCTAGCCGCCACGACTAGTTACCGATATTTCTAACGATCTCGTTCTTCTTCAGGCCTTCGTATAACTTGGTGATCCAAGCATCAGATCGAGGCTCACCATCTCTAACGTCTCAAACTACAGTGGTCATTACCGTTGAGGATGTGAATGATAAATCACCTGTTTTTCAAGGAACTCCATACAGTGCGTCCGTTTCTGAGAACGTACCACGCAATCAGTTCATACTAAAGGTACGACAGAAAGTGACGTGAACCCAGCGAGTAACGTCACCCGGAGACACGCAAACACATACAATAATCCCAAATACAACCCTGCTGAATTCAATCATTTAAACCTTATTCTAGCAAAACATAAACATATAGTAACGATTTAAATATAATCAGAATTGTGTCCCCAAGAATACAAGTTAACAATAAATCATAATCATTGCACTCAATCACTACAGCATTTCACAATGTAAATATCCCACCTACAACTTGTCTCGCAATCACAAAGATGCAGGCGAAACTTTGCGAATCAAGTTGCCCGAAACGTTGCCTAGTGTAACAAACGCTCCCTTTCATGCAACTACAACGTAGCAGATTGAGCCATTGCGAGTCAAGTTGGATGAAACATTGCCTAGTGTAACAAACACTCCCTTTCATGCAACTACAACGTAGCAGATTGAGCCATTGCGAGTCAAGTTGCATGAAACGTTGCCTAGTGTAACAAACACTCCCTTTCATGCAACTACAACGTAGCAGATTGAGCCATTGCGAGTCAAGTTGGATGAAACATTGCCTAGTGTAACAAACACTCCCTTTCATGCAACTGCAACGTAGCAGATTGAGCCATTGCGAGTCAAGTTGCATGAAACATTGCCTAGTGTAACAAATATATTAGCATAAACCTAACACTAATACTACCATGCTAATATATTTACGGCCTCGTAACCAGCTGTTGTGGTCTAGTGGTTACCACACATGTCTATGAGCTGGGGGAGACAGGTTCAAATCCTGGGTCGGACCACCACTCAGGGTCTTAAAAATAATCGAGGAGAAAGTGCTGCCTTTGCAATAATATCAGCAAATGGTAAGACTTTCAGGTCTTCTCGGATAACGACCTAAAATCGTAGGCCCTCGGAACTCCTATCAATTGGACTTCTAGCCTGTTGGGTTATTCCGTTCACCTAAGAGTGATAAAAATCTAATAAATAAGTAACATTACATTATAACCAACTGTTTGTCATTCTGTTTTGTCCATACAGGTGCTTGCGACTGATGGTGACAGCGGTAATTTTGGACGAATTACTTATAGCATCGAGTCCCCTATCATCGCGCAACAAATATTCAAAATAGATTCTAATGGTAAGAAAAAAATGGAAAATTACTCGTTTCACATATGAAATACCTGATACACATGTGAATACTGTATGAGCAATGTTACAAAACGCAGTACGTTGTATTTTTAGGAAATATTTATTCCAATTCGACGTTGGATTATGAGACAACGAAGAAGTACACCTTCACAATTGCGGCGACTGATGGCGGAGGAGCGAAGTCCACTGCCAATGTCGATGTTTGGATTACAGACTACAACGATAATGCGCCTGTTTTTGGTCAAGATCCCTACAGGGAATCCGTCGCGGAAAACGTTGATGTTCGTTATTTGGTTGGAGTGGTTAAAGCAACAGATAAAGACTCTGGTCCCAGGGGGAGGGTAACATATTCCATAACCAGTGGTAATGTTGGTGGTGCTTTTAGTATCAGTACAGCTGGTAAGTTGTCGTTAATGATATTCGGTTATTACACGGTGGAGATGGGGAATCCCATCCCTACCTGCATTCCCATCTTCATTTCCATCCTCATCTTCATCTCCATCCTCATCTTCATCTCCATCCTCATCCCATCCCTACCTGCATTCTCATCTCCATCTTCATCCCAACCTCCATGGGATGGGATGAGGATGGAGATGAAGATGAGAATGGAGATGAAGATGAAGATGGGAATGAAGATGGGAATGCAGGTAGGGATGGGATGGGATGAGGATGGAGATGAGAATGCAGGTAGGGATGAGGATGAGGATGGGGATGAGGATGGAGATGAGGATGGAGGTGAGGATGGAGATGAGCGTGATGATTGGTTGAGGATGGAGATGGGATGAGGATGGAGATGGGATGAGAATGGAGATGGGACGAGGATGGAGATGAGGATGGGATGAAGATGGAGATGAGGATGGGATCATGAGGATAGAGATGGGATGAGGATGAAGATGAGATGAGGATGCAGGCAGGGATGGGATGAGGATGGAAATGAGGATGCAGGCAAGGATGGGATGAAGATGGGATGAGGATGGAGATGAGGATGGGATGAGGATGGAGATGAGGATGGAGATGGGATGAGGATGGTGATGAGGATGAAGATGGGATGAGGATGGAGATGAGGATGAAGATGGGATGAGGATGGTGATGAGGATGGAGATGGGATGAGGATGGAGATGAGGATGGAGATGGGATGAGGATGAGGATGAAGATGAGGATGGGATGAGGATCAAGATGAAGATGGGATGAGGATCAAGATGGGATGAGGATGTAGATGAGGATACAGGTAGGGCTGGGATGGAGATGAGGATGAAGATGGGATGAGGATGGTGATGAGGATGAAGATGGGATGAGGATGGAGATGAGGATGAAGATGGGACGAGGATGGGATGAGGATGAAGATGGGATGAAGATGGGATGAGGATGGAGATGAGGATGAAGATGGGATGAGGATGGTGATGAGGATGAAGATGGGATGAAGATGGGATGAGGATGGAGATGAGGATGAAGATGGGATGAGGATGGTGATGAGGATGGAGATAGGGATGGAATGAGGATGGAGATAGGGATGGAATGAGGATGGAGAGATGAAGATGGGGATGAGGATAGAGATGAGGGTGGGGATGTGGATGAGGATGGAGGTGGAGACAAGGATGGAAATTAGTTTGGAGGTGGATATGAGGATGGACCTCTTATCCCCAATTTCATCTCCATTCTCATCTCCATTCTCATCTCCACCTCCATCCTCATCTCCATTCTCATCTCCAACCTCATCTCATCAAAGAAGTATAAATAGACAATATACTTCGATATTTCAGAACCATCCGCAAAATATAACATGAACATTAAAAATCATGATATTTTTTATACTGCAATACAACTGTTAACTTTTACACCTAGGTTCCGTAACGGTTGCTTCCTCGTTGGACCGCGAAACTCAAGATTCTTATAGTTTAGCTATCCAAGCCAGCGATGACGGCATACCATCAGATACGTCGACGACCCAGATGATTATAACGGTCACAGATATCAACGATAACAAGCCAACATTTAGCAAGTCTAGTTATTCGTTTAAGGTATCTGAAAATAACTCTCCTAATGACGAAGTTGGTACAATAGGGCCAGCTACAGATAACGATAAAGGTGAAAATGCTGAAATTGTGTATTCCATCATAAGTGGTGATCCTAGTGGAACATTTCGTCTTGGAGCTAATGGTGAACTTATAGCGAAGATACGTCTGGACCGTGAAAAAATCTCTTCTTACAACCTTATCGTCGAAGCAAAAGACAAAGGATCTTCACCTCTCTCTACACGGGTTCCCGTTGAAGTGATCGTCGATGATGAGAATGATAATGTCCCTGAATTTTCTCCGAAAACATATGATTGCGAGATTTCTGAGAACTCTGCGAAGAATACTCCGGTTTGCTTTGTCCGTGCCTCCGATAAAGACGCCGGTCAAAATGGTGTGGTGATGTATGAACTGATTATACCAAGTGCTGACTTCAGTGTTGACCAGGTATGAGTTCTAGTTTACTGTTTGAGTTTGTGTACTAGTGAACGATGTATCCATTTTAAATAAAATAATTTAATTCGAATCTTTTTTATTTATTATTCATTTTCCTATCAATTTCTAGAACAACGGAGAAATAAAAGCGAAAGTTACCTTTGATAGAGAACAAAAGGCATCCTACTCCTTTGAGGTTCGCGCCAATGATGGCGGATCACCAGCAGAAAGTTCAAAAGCCACAGTCAATGTTAAAGTGATCGATAAAAATGACAACGAGCCCGTGTTTACAAAATTTAACATACAGTTTTGATGTGAGTGAAGACGCTGATGTCAGAACGAAAATTGGACAGGTAGTTGCTGACGATAAAGATGAAGGACTGAACGGCCAAGTTGTATATTCAATAATTAAAGGAAATACTAATACTGCGTAAGTACTGTCAAGCTAAATAATCTTTCTCGCGGTCGGTCGGTCTGTCTGTCTGTCTGTCTGTCTGTCTGTCTGTCTGTCTGTCTGTCTGTCAACCAGCCAGCCACCTTCCTCTCTCCACTGTATCTCATCACTGTATAATTCACTATGGTTCACCTTCGCTATCATTCCAGCTTTGAAATTAATGCAACTACTGGTGACATCAAAGTCAAGTCGTTGTTAGATCGAGAAAAACTGGCTAGCTATAAACTGAATATCCGAGCAGTTGATCGTGGCACGCCATCTTTATTTTCAAATCGAGATGTTTTTATTAATATCAAAGACGTCAACGACCACGACCCTGTCTTTACTAAAGCACTGTACAATGGTATTATCGCAGAAGATGCCTCTATAGGTTCTGCTGTGGTTCAGGTTAGTCCTACAGTCGTAAGCCGCTGGTCACCACAGCTCTATCGCTTATTCTACCATCTATGTATTTTAGGTTAAAGCAAATGACCCTGATGCGGGGGGAAATGGAAATATTACTTACACAATCACTGGAGGACAAAGTAGAAGCCACTTTAGCATTGAAGGTGACACTGGTTTGATCAGAACAGCGAGTGCTCTTGATTTTGAGAAAATCAGCTCCTATTTGCTTGATGTAACAGGTAAAATAGCTGTAGATGAATTAATTAATTAATGTCGAAACAATACCATTACTATAATAATTTATTATAAATTATTATAATAAATAATATTTATAATTTATTCAAAATTAATTATATAATATTTACAGAATTAATTAATATATATTTATAATTAATATATATATACTATAATTAATATATAATTTATAATTAATATATGTTAATTAATATATATTTATAGAATTAATTATGTATAATATATTTTAGTAATAAATTATTAATTAAATATTGATTAGATTATTATACTATGTAATTATCAAGAATTATGATTATTATGTGATATAACTATAATAAATTATAATCAACAATAATACTAAATTGATTAAAAATTTATACGTTTTTATAAATTGATCCATTTTTATAGATTGATGCATTTCTATAAATTGATACATTTTAATAAATTTATACATTTTAATAAATTGATACATTTTTATAGTTCTGTTAATTCCCATTACTTTATAGCGAGCGATGCCGGGAATCCTCCGAGATCGACTTCAAGTCGTGTGAACATCACCGTTACTAATACTAACGACAACATTCCGACGTTCGTCGCTGGCTCTCCGACAGTTTCCATTTCCGAAGGTGTCGCCATTGGAACGAACGTTGTCAAGTTTAATGCAACGGATAAAGATGGCAGTGTACTGACGTTTTCTATTTCTTCTGGAAATACGAACGATGCTTTGCAAATTGACAGCAAAACAGGTTTACTCACCACAAACACGAAGCTGGATCGCGAGGCTATTCCGATGTATAATCTGACTATAACAGTGACTGACAACGGTGGTCAATCATCTTCTCGGAATCTAAGTGTCATTGTTTTGG
The DNA here is from genome assembly GCA_035772405.1 of Chrysogorgia sp. JL179-B06. Taxonomy (NCBI): domain Eukaryota; kingdom Metazoa; phylum Cnidaria; class Anthozoa; order Scleralcyonacea; family Chrysogorgiidae; genus Chrysogorgia; species Chrysogorgia sp. JL179-B06. The sequence goes on along the minus strand of JAYKKM010000450.1, from coordinate 3,989,201 downwards.
ATGTAAATGATAATGCACCTAAATTTGAACCAGGTTTTTACCAAGAAAAAATCACGGAAAATTCCCCTGCAGGTACGTTACTCAGTGGTTGAGTAAAACATATCTTTTAGATACGTTAATGCGTATCTAAAAGATAAGTTTTATAATGAGTTATAAAACCTCTCTTCCTCCCTCCCTTCCTTCCTTCCTTTGCCCCTTCCTTCGTCCCTCCTTCCCTCCCTCCTTCCTTCCTTCCTCCCTCCCTCCTTTCATTCCTCCCTTCCTTCCTTCGCCCCTCCCTCCTTCCTCCCTCTCTCCCTTCCTTCCTTCTATAGACACTTTTATATAACTCATTTTAATCCTACATTCGTTTCACATTTCCTCCATAGTTTTTCATTTGGCTCTATCCAGTTCGTCAGGCTCTATCTAGCCTGCGAAGCGCCCCTCCTACTCCCCTTCGTCCCCGACGTCGGAGTGCCTCTTCGCAGGCTATTAAGCTCATTGAAATGTCATTGAGAAAACTATTTGTATATTATATTTATTAGACTAACTTATAATCTCTCGTTTCAGGCTCTGTAGTTACAGTAAAGGCAACCGACAAAGACGAAGGAAAAAATGCTAAAATTTCCTTTTCAATCGATCCCCCTTCCACCACGAAATTCACCATCGATATCACAACTGGTGTGATCTCGTCGAAAAAGGCCTTGGATCACGAGAATGGAGCGAGATATGTTATCGAAGTGACAGCCAAAGACGCTGGTACACCTTCGTTATCGTCAGTGGCCACAGTGGAGGTGATTGTCGTTGACACCAATGACAACAGTCCAAATTTCAACAACGACTACAGTACCACACTTCCAGAAAATACTGTGAAAGGAAAAACAGTTTTGCGTGTTGAGGCGACAGACCCAGACTCCGGTGTGAATGGGGAAATCCAATACAGCATTACCAGTGGTAACAACGATGGATACTTTTCTTTGGATATAAACGACGGTAACTTGAAAGTAGAGAAGCCTCCTGACAGGGAAACCAATCCTTCATTTACTCTTACTGTCGTTGCCAGCAACAAAGTGCCACCCACTGGTTCCATTACACCCACAAAGACAAGCTGTACTGTTGTGATTACCATCGAAGACGTCAACGACAACCCACCAACCATCACAAACAATATTTCAACGGTAGACATCCGAGAAAATTCCAAATCTACCACTCCTGTTTTTGATGTCCACGCCGTTGATAAGGACGACGGGGAGAATGGCGTGATTCAGTATGAAATCGTTTCCGGGAATGTTAGAAATGCATTCGCCATCGATCCCGCAACTGGCGAAGTGACCGTAAATGGATTGCTTGATCGTGAAACTATTGACCTTTACACATTGAAGACACGAGCTTCAGACAAAGGAACGCCAAGTTTATTTTCCGATAAAGAGTTTACAGTCAACGTTACAGATGAAGATGACAACCCGCCTGTGTTTAGTGGCGTGCCTTACGATGGTAAGTTGGCAAGAGGAAAGTTTATATATATATATATTATATTGTTGCTCACGCGTGTATTCTGCTTTCTCTCTATCTCTTCTCTTTAGCTTCAGTCAGCGAGAATGCCAATATCTCGACATTTGTGTCTCAAGTGAAAGCAACAGACAAGGACATCGGTGTGAATGGAAACATCAGGTACTCCATCTTTTCAGGCAACGATCTAGCACATTTCAAGATAGATCCAGCGAGTGGAGAATTATTTACGAACGCTTTACTTGACTTTGAAAAAGTCAAAAATTATGATCTGGTAGTTACTGCCAAGGACACAATACATACCTCACAGGAAAATCTTCGTGTACGTGTGGTCAACATCAACGATAACAACCCTGTGTTCAACCCAGATCGTTATAATGTCAGTATAAAGGAAGATGCTAAACTATACAATCAATTTCTGATCCTAACAGCCACAGATAAAGATCCATTTGGTAGCTTGTCCTACACCATTGTTAGTGGCAATAATGATAAAAAGTTCTCTCTGGATTCAAGTAATGGACAACTTCGTGTTGCCTCACAACTCGACCGTGAAACTACCGACTACTATAACCTCACTGTACTCGTCACTGATGGAGGTAAACCACCGCTCTCCGATCTTGGCTTCGTCGAGATTCATATCACTGACAGTAACGACAACGCCCCGAAATTTGACTCATTATTGGAACAAAGAACAGTTATGGAGAATAGCCCGGTTGGCGTAAATATTTTAAGGGTGAATGCTACAGACAGTGATTTAGGTGTTAACGCGAAACTACAGTACACCATTACAAAGGGTAATGAACAGAGTATGTTTAAGTTAGACGCTGACACCGGTGACCTTGATGTAAATGATAATATTGACCGCGAAAAGGTTCCGTACTTCTACCTGGACATCGTCGCCACAGATCAAGGTTCGTCTAATCTGATTTCGCGGACTCTTCGTGTAGAAATCAGAGTTCTTGACGAAAAACGACAACAACCCTGAGTTTACGAAGGACAACTATATGCAGAGCGTCACGGAGAATCTCTCTGGTGGGACATTTGTTGAGAAAATCGAGGCAACGGACAAAGATTTTGAGTTGAACGGGAAAGTCGTGTACTCCCTTAAGAGTGGTGCTTACGGACATTTCGCAATTGGAAATGAGTCAGGTAATATTCATCTTAAGAATATGAATTTAATTGGCAATCAATCTTTAACATTATTTTAAAATTGACAGATCATTTTTCCTGCGGAGAACCACTTTATAGTTCTGCCTTGACATTGTGTTTCTTTTTGTTTTTAAAGGAATCGTCGTCACCGTTGTTCCTCTTGATCGTGAGAATATTCCCTCTTACAGCATTGTAATCGAAGCCATGGATCGTGGAACTCCCTCCAGAAATTCAACAGTGACATTATATGTGAACGTATTGGATGCCAACGATAATGCTCCTCAATTTATTTCTTTACCCTTCCGGGCAGACATTGCCGAGGAACAACCAAGTGGGCAGTTCGTGACTCGGATTCGAGCTGTGGATGGTGACGAAGGTCGCAATGCTGAAATAGAATATAAGTTAGCTACGCAACGGGCGAACAAAATGCTTAGAATTGACCCAAAGACGGGCGAGATAAGAACACGCGTTCGATTTGATTACGAAGAACAACAAGTGTACAAATTCAAAGTAACGGCTGAAGATAAAGGTAAATTGCATGAATAATAATAATAGTTTATAGCAGAATTCTTCAGGTGATCAACAGGGCCTGCAGTTGTTCATGGATAACCTAACTCCTATTCAACGTATAAATTCGCCGTCACAACTATAGGACAGATAATTTATTATAATTATAATTATTATAACCATAATATATATAATTATTATAATTATAATTATATAGTTATTATTATAAATATAATTATAATAATTATAATAATTATGATTATAATTATAATTATTATAATTATAATAATTATAATTATAATCATAATTATTATAATATTATTTATAATTATTATAATTATATTTATAATAATAACTATATAATTATAATTATAATAATTATATATATTATGGTTATAATAATTATAATTATAATAAATTATCTGTCCTATATCTGTATTATAATTATAATAATTATTATTATAATTATATTTATAATAATAATTATATAATTATAATTATAATAATAATTATGGTGGTTGGATCAGTGATGACCTACTGTATAATCTCTTTTTTAGGAACGCCTTCATTATCAACAATTGTTGATTTGACCATCAATATTACCGATATCGACGACAATTGTCCAGAGTTTAACCCGAAAGAATACAACGTTACAATACAAGAAAATCTTCCCCTGAATTACACTATTGTACGAGTATATGCCACAGACAAAGACTCTGCTGACAACAAGGACTTAGACTATGGTATTAGGAGTGGCAATCAGGCTGGTACTATTGCGATTGACTCAGTTACAGGTGAGTTGGAATTTATTATGCAAATTAGAATATAAATTAGAATATATAGTTGTTGTTGTGGTCTAGTGGTTACCACACATGTCTATGAGCTGGGAGACACAGGTTCAAATCCTGGGTCGGACCTTCACTCAGGGTCTTAAAAAATAATTGAGGAGAAAGTGCTGCCTTTGCAATAATACCAGCAAATGGTAAGGCGTTCGTTTCTTCTCGGATAACGACCTTAAATCGTAGGCCCTCGGAACCCCTATCAATTGGGCTCCTAGCCTGTTGGGGTATTCCGTTCACCTAAAAGTGTGATAAATCTAATAAAACTAAAACGAAAAGTTTCTAAAAATATATAACTTTTATAAAACCATATACACAAAGACTCGAAAGAAACAATACACCATCGAACGTGTTCAGTCAGAATCCGATCACTTTTGAATATTGAAAAGTACATCCTGGCTATACATACTAATGGAATTACTGCGAGATTATTTCTCCAGATGGGACGCCGTAAATATTCGTGAGAAATATCAACCAGTATGTCAAGGTGATGGATATAAATTATGTTCATTTCCAAAAACAAACGTCGAGGTGGGAGGAGATTAATTTGAGTCGATGAGCTGTGTATGACACTCTTTTGAGTGATAAATATACTAAACTAAACTGATCACATATTTTATGAAACGAGCAGTCGGCTGTCAGACTACAACCCCAACATTCGTTTATTTTCTGTTGCAGGCGAAATAAAGCCCAATGCTGATATTGATAGAGAGTTTTCTACTGTCTACAGTCTTATAGTAAGAGCTGGCGGTGACTTTTGTGGTGTGAATGCCAGTGGTATAGTAGGTAGGTATTGTCTGTGGGTGATGTTTAAACACAAACTTCTTTGTGTTTTTAAATCGTGATAACTCGGAAAATGTTTTCTCTTTCTTAAGTTTTGTTTTCGTTTCCTCTAGATGAGACAACCATTGAAAGGTTGTCGAAATCCATAGCTAATGTTAATATATTTGTAACGGACGTGAACGACAATCCTCCAAAATTCCATAAGGATTCGTATTCCCATGTGTTCTCTGATATATACCAAACAAGTTTGCTTTGGGTGAATGCCACTGATCCTGACGCAGGGAAGAATGCTGAGGTGCAGTTTGGACTAGCCGGTGTCGAAAGGGTAAGGTGGAGGAAGACTTGATTAGACTACAAAATTGATTATTCCGCTATTTTTGTTGTTTACTAATAGAATATGAGCTGATAACTTACTAGTATAAGAACCAATAAAATTGCAGAATAACTCATATCTATAATGGATGTCTATATTAGAATATTTTATATTCATTAGGTTAACTCTAAACGTACGCTGACTATAATGGCAACTGACAAGGGTGATCCTCCGCGGAATTCTACTGCAATGCTCGACGTGACAATGGCAAAAGGGTTAGTTTTAGATACGATTTTCATTTGCCTTTCCCCTTGATATTTTAAAATTTAATATCCCTGCGTTCTTTTGCTGAATTTATCTACATATATTCTCTCGCCTATACTTGTTGTTGTTGTTGTTGTTGTTGTTGTCGTCGTCGTCGTCGTCGTCGTCGTCGTGGTTGTTGTTGTTGGTCTCGTTGTCTTCGTTGTTATTGTTGTTTTTGCTGTCATCGTCGTTGTTGTCGTCGTCGACGTTGAATGATGATATTTAAATGCTCTCCCTTCTCCTTGTAGAGTAAATTGTGAGGCCATGATTTTCACTGTTTCACCGCTCGGACAGGTAACAGTTAAGACTCTCTGTATCTTTGAAAAAGTCGAGATAGTAGGCGCTGCTTTGGTTGGAGAAAAAACAAAGGTAACTTCGACTTTCTTTCAAGTTTTCAAAACATCATTTTCAGCGTGCATCCTTTTTATTCATAAATTTCATTATGTACTCGTTTTAGCTTGATTGTATTGCCAAAGGAAACACGGTGCCTGAATACAGATGGACGAGGGACAGTGTACCAGTGACTGATTGGTTAAAAACGGGTGCTTATGAGATTAAATCGCTGACTAAAGATGACAGTGGTCGGTATTCCTGTATTGCGTCAAGTGAAGCTGGCACCATTTTGTCCGATCCTATCGAGTTAATAGTGAAAGGTTAGTTTGTCATGGATTAAAGCGGTCATTATGAGCTGTGTTGCCTTGCCTTGCCTTACCTTACCTTACCTTACCTTGCCTTACCTTACCTTACCTTACCTTACCTTACCTTACCTTACCTTACCTTACCTTACCATACCATACCATACCTTACCTTACCTTACCTTACCTTACCTTACCTTACCTTGCCTTGCCTTGCCTTGCCTTGCCTTGCCTTGCCTTGCCTTACCTTGCCTTGCCTTACCTTACCTTACCTTACCTTACCTTCAATTAACCTACAGTATAGTTCCTGAGACACTAGCAAGATCCCGAAATGTACTCTTATTATCTCCTAGAGCCACCCACGATCACGGTTCATCCCAAGGACACCTGGGCCGGAATCGACGACCGTGCAGTTTTGCATTGCTTAGCAACGGGGGATGCACCCATGGAATACACGTGGTATAAAAACGACCAAAAACTTCATTCGACGGGAGATCTTATAACTGATCGCGCTGATCTTGTGTTTGAGAAAGTTATTCGCGAAGATGCCGAAGAATATTATTGCGAAGCAAAAAACCGTGTCAAAGACGAACCAGCAAGGTCAAAAGTGGCGCGCTTTGAAGTCTATTGTGAGTTGGCTCAGTTTGCTGTTTATTTCCTATGGCCATTCTATCTATCTATGCCCCGCTATTAATATGATTTATTTTCATCATCATTACCATCATCATCATCCCGTTTGTCCACTCAAGAGGGGTCGGGTCGTCTCGACACTGTTCTCCACTGTCTTCTGTCACCAACCCAACTTTACCATCATCTCGAACACAATCCATCCATTTCTTTCTCGGTCACCCTCTCTTCCTTGTTCCCGTCTCCCAGCGTTACGCTGACCATCTAACCAACTCGTCCTCTTTTCTCTTCACGTGTCCGTACCACCTCAGTCTGCTTTCTCTTATCTTCTCTCTCTCAGTTCCGTCACCTTCACTTCCTGCCTTGTCTTCATACATCTCATCTCCGCTACTTCCAGCTTCTTCACATGTTCTTCCTTCACCGCCCAGAAGTGATTGTTTTGTGAGTGCTGAATCTTTTCTTTGTCTTTATGTTTTTGTTTTTTGTCTTTGTTTAGCTAAATACGCCATCGTTGAAATGGACGTGAGCGTGAACAAACCACGGCACAGCGAAGCTTGTCAATATTTTGATATAAAGAACCTCACGGTAGAAACTCAAAGTTGTATATTTTATTCCTTTATTGAGTGACGTGCTTTGCTAAAAAGAACCGTTCTTATTTTTCCAGGCCACTTTAGAAAAAGCCGTGGAAGGTAACGTTGTGATGACTGAGTTTGCAAAACCGAACACGACGTGTAATGTGACGCGGTGCTCGTCAGATCCTTGCAAGAATCAGGGCAAGTGTCAGACGACTGGTTTGCTTTGTCAATGTCCCAGAGGATGGACTGGACAATTCTGTGAAAAAGATGTAGATGAATGCAAGACAGGTTAGCTGACTTTGAATTCTAACCCGACGGCAAAATACCTTCCCCGTAACGTTACATAAGCTTGGTAACACAATTTGTAACATTCTGTCGTGTGTTTATCCATAACCTAACCATTTCTTAATTGAAACTTCGCTCACCTACTGAGCATATCTCACTATATGATCAAAGCCCAACTGCTCAAATGGTGATTAACTATAATCCTGTGTTAAAATTTAAGCGAAACTCCAAGAAGATTGTACTCAAAGCAAGTGTCTTTCATTATACTGACCAAAGGGTGTGTTGTATATATATAATCAATACTCCCTAGCATTACTGATATGTAGCAACTGCCGCATAGGTCATGTAACCTTCGCTCTCCATCTGAGTTTCGGTAGCTCAATGGTTAGAGCGTCTCACTGGCAATCAGAAGGTTACAGGTTCGATTCCTGTCCGGTACTCAGAAACATTAACCAAAGTAAGTCTGTAACTTTCGTACCAATATCTTTTACAGAATCGTGTGGTAATGGCACATGTCAAAATAGACAAGGCAGCTATTCTTGTGACTGTAAAACTGGCACTAGTGGCAAACGATGTCAACTCAACGATGCTGCCTGTAAACCTAACCCTTGCACGGCAAACCAAACATGTTATCCAAAAGAAACACTTGAAGGATACGAGTGTATTGATGCCGTCCAAACTGTTGCCATGGTTGTTAAACTAGACGAATCCAGAAGGCCGTGGGAAGACTGGATGAAATATGACATTGCAAGAGAAATTGAAAATGCGATTGAGACTGTGGTAAGTGGAAGGTTTAGTGGCATCGTTGATGACAGACAGACAGACAGACAGACAGACAGACAGACAGACAGACAGACAGACAGACAGACAGACAGACAGACAGACAGACAGACAGACAGACAGACAGACAGACAGACACAGACAGACAGACACAGACAGACAGACAGACAGACATATGGCATATGACATATAACAGATAGACATTGATAGACACAGACAGACAGACAGACAGACAGACAGACAGACAGACAGACAGACAGACAGACATTCACAGACAGACAGACAGACAGACAGACAGACAGACAGATGAATTAAAGACGGGGGAAGGCATATATGAAAGTTAATATTTTCTTCCTTTTTGTTTTAGGCCAGACAAAGATCTCAAGGTAAAACTTTTTCTACTTAATCTTAATTTTAAAGTCAAATCGTAAAGAACATCTTGAAATTTAAACCGGCGAAGTGATCTGGTTCCTCGTGTCTTTTTGAACACCATTAAAAAGCATTCCGCGGAAACCCGGCTACCCACAGAGTAGTTTCATCAGGTTTACCCCGGGTGTGACGCCACCAACTTCCCAGTTAATTAGGCAAAGTATTACAACAAGATGGCGAATGACAGGATTGTCTTTTGTCAAAATTAGTTCTGTTGTTTTGTACAAGAGTAGTTTTGTTTACTTGAATTACCTTCATAAGCCTGTTTGTTAATCATAAAGTCAAAAATTTGAAATTGTAATTTATGTTGCCAATGTCCTTTAAAGGATGTAGTTCTAGGGGATCAACAAGGGATGGGGCAGACTTGAGGCATCCGTAAATGTGCCAGGGGCCCACCACATGCTTCATGCCCACCACCATTTCAAGGCAGCACTTCCCTTGTGATAGTTACTTCTAGTTCTAATTCTAAGTTTAACATTCAATATTCAGGAAAGCGAAAGCGACGAAATGTTGTGAATCCCGACTACAGCGCATGCTCAGTTCTTATCCAAAACGCGAATCCCATTGGAGGAAAAGCGGAAGTTCAATTGGAAGCTGTGTTGGTTTGTTCCATAGCTCCGTCGAAAAGTTACGTTTGTCGTGCAATGTTTGATGAAGGCAAAGTGTCCTCTTGCACTGGAGATAGTGGAACTGTTACTGAACCACCACCTACTGAACCACCAACCATCAAACCAGTGAGGTAATCATATCAATTAAATCAATACACCAGGGGAGAGTTATTACGAGAAAGTCGAAACGTGGTATCTGAATAAAACTACCACCGTCTTCATAAACATGGACTCAACGCTCATCGGGCCCGCACTTACAGTACTTGGGCCCCGTGCTTTCTAGAAAGAGCGCGTGAAATTAAAATTGCGCAAAGAGAAAGCGCAGGGCCCCAGAAAGCGCTGGGCCCCCGGCGCCATATGCCACTTCTGTCATAGGGTAATCCGGCCCTGACTAAAACTGTTTAACATGTCGAAATATTAGGAGCTAGTCTAACGTTTTGAGTGAAGGCCCTTCGTCAGATTGTTATGTGGACCTCGACATGACATCAAGCTTTTATAGTTTGAGATTTTTTATGTACTTTTACATCGCGTCTTCATAATTCAATTTTAACGAAAATTGAGATTCGTGCCTTTTGAAGTATTATTTGTCTGAAGCTTGTATTTTTGTAAACATTCAGATTAACTGTAGTATTTATCGTGTCAAACGATGGTAACGGAGAAGGGATGGATGCTGTGGTTGCAATCAGTATACTTAAAAGAAGTGATGTTCATATTACGCTGAAGAAGCAAGGTGTAACACCGTTGGCTTACAGAGGTAAAGTTGTTCAGCAAGGTTTTGTATATAGCCTTTCATGGTTCTAGAGAAATCACGGCAAAAAGGGTACAGTGATGGATCCAGCTTGATCTGGTAGGGGGGTGCTGAGCGAGCGAAGTGAGATCAAGGCCTGAGGCGCGGGGCGCGACCAAGGCAGGGTGGAGCGCCGCTGAGGAAGCTACGGCAGGGGTCTTCCAGATACCTCGATGAACAGCTGTTATCACAGTTTGTAGATCACTATGGTGCTGATGCTCTGGGTTTAAACAGAATACTGCTTCAGCTTGAGATACAATAACATACAAAATGCAGTGTGACCCTAGCTTTCAGATTTCTACAGAATGAAATTGAATCCTGAGCACTACCCAAATCTGATGAAACTTTTCCACCTAAAGAGGAGTTTGCCAGTTTCATCTGCAGACATTAGAAATGTGATTGACATTTTCAATGCAAAGCCGCGTCGCATCCCACTGAAGATTGAAGACTTGCTTGCAATTTGAATTTTCTAACTATTGTACGTTATCATGCTATTGTCTTATTTTGTCTCTATTTTATTTTTGTTTGACAATTGCCTTGCCAAATCCAAAAAAATTGGATTTGACAAGGCAATTGGCACCCCCCTGCACCCCCTTGGCCAAGGCCAGGGGGTGCCCACCCCGCTGTAAATCCATCACTGAAAGGTTATAACAAAAATTCCAGGTTATAAATTTGTCACGATTATAACGAAAGTTTTTTTTTTCTTTAGCGCGTTTTGAAAGAGTACCTAACAAAGGTGTGTAACGTTTTATGTTCAGTGAAGTTTGCAGTCTTGTGTGGGATTTTTCCTGTTCTAAATTTATATCCGTTCTTCCTGTTTGTAGAAGCTTCTAGTGGATTATCATCGGGAGTTATTGCTGGAGTTATAGTAGCTGTTATTGCTGTTTTAATAGTTGCCATAGTGATTGCGTTTGTTTTCGTTCGCACAAGGTAGGTTCAATATCTGGGGAAGACAAAAGATGTGATAGTTTAGATTGGGTTGAAGAGGAAAAGTGAATTAATCAATCAATAATCATTCAATCAATCACTCAATTAATTCATTAATCTATCAATCAATCACTCAATTAATTAATTAGTCTATCAATCAAAAAAACAATCACTCAATCAATAACTCAATCAATTAATTATTCAATCTATCAAACAAACAATCAATCAATCAGTTAATCAATCAATCACTTAATTAATCAATTAATTAATTAATCTATCAATCAATCGAACAAACAAACAATCAATCAGTTAATCAATCGATCACTTAATCAATTAACCAATCAAACAATTAATCAATCAAACAATTAATCAATAGATTAGTCGATTAATCATTCGATCAAAATAATTTAATTAATCAATCGATCAATCAAATGATCAATAATATGATCAATAAATTAAAAAATTAAACAAACAAATAAACAACAACCAATTAATAAATCGATATCCTAATCAAACAAATTAATAATCAATCAGTTGGAATATGACTAAGTTCATTTATGGTTAAAAAAGTCAACAGGCTTTGAGGAATATTAAGTCTGCGGACATAAAAATCCTCATATATAGAGCCGTGTAGAATTCCACCATTTGATTGCGCCATAATTTATAACAGATTTTGATTCTGTTCTTGATTTCACATACTTTAATTTAATCGATTATAAATGGTCTCGAATGAACGCGGAAAAGTCTCAACTAAACGTATTTAACCAACCACCCGCCATGATTATCACAGAGCGTTTCTCCTAACCTTTGACGGACGTGTTCCAAAGTTCGTACTCGTTATTTGCCGGAAATCGGGCTACGGACTTCGCAAACTCGTTACGCAGTAAGTAAGTAAGTAGGGTGGCACGCTGCCGAAGGCGACCCGTATAGGTTCCTTTTTCTTTTGCTACTACCCAAAGGTAGGGGTGGGCGCACCTACTATCCCTAGACAAAGTCCACTTACCCCAGCAAGCTGGTACGAAGGATGGAAGGCTGAGTTGACCACGAATGCCGTGACAGGCACACCTATTTGAAGCACAGGAGAGAATCAACAACTCTACTCACATGATTCTGAAGCTCAGTGATCAGACGAGGTAGTCACCCATCAAAGTATTAACCCCGCCCGATCTTGCTTAACCTCAGAACTCAGTGGTGAGAAGCAACGCGCGCCACCCGCGTGCTTCAAGTAGTAGCCAATCAAATCAAATTGCTAACTTCAAATCAAAGTATACTTCGTGGCCAAATAACGAACGAACTTCGGAAGTCTTCCGTCAAAGGTTACGCGTAAAAGGTTGGAGAAATTTCAGAGAAATTAAAATATACTAAGCTTAAATGAGTCCAGAATGTGTTCAGGTAAGCCGTCAAGACATTGCTCTGTACACGGTCACTATAGCTCAATCACGTCACCTTTTCGTGCAGGAGAAAAAACGATAAAGATTTTAGCATCCGCGGCAGGTCAGTCATGGCTAGAAGTGCCAGTAGCACATCAATTCTCAACCGTGACATCTCCATGAAAGAAATCAATGACTCGGAGATTATGAATAACAGGACGTTTTCGGAGATCTCCGACGACATTCCGAGAGATTTGGAGGATGGGTCGTTTATGGTCGACAATGAACGATTATCTCCGAAGAAACAAGATCGAGATTACATGAATGAGGTAAGGATGCGCTGATATAGTATAATTCCTACCCAATTCAGATATTATGACGTTTACAGACGTATCAAATGACGTAATGTGTTTGAGTAATTGTCTATTAGAGCAGTGTGGTATATCCCACATACCGTCTTGAAGACTGGTGAATATATATATAGCTTTGGATGCGCTGGGCTATAGGCTTCACCGCGCTGACGAGCCCCAATGAGAACGAAACAGCTGTCCGCGGTTGCCAAATAGTCCAGTCAGACTCGCATGAGGAATCACTGAGTCACATAATGTGTTTGAGTAATTGTCTATTAGAGCAGTGTGGTATATCCAACATCCCGTATCTATCTATCTATCTAAGTCGAGCGCACTCGCATATATATATATATATATATATATATATATATATATATATGGTCAAATATATGTATATAAAAAATCTGACTGCCCCAACCGGGAATCAAACCCGAAGTCTCCGAATTAACGCATCGGTCAGAACAGTCAAACATCATATACTTGTACATATTAATACATCGCCCATGCAGACTCTCAAATCTACAGGAAGACATCCATCTTCGACGAAGTAGAGCGAAGCCTAAAATGCCGTAACACTGTGTTTCATGCCTGAGGCAATCATCAGAAAATAAAGAGTCGTCTGATGATTGCCTCAGGCATAAAACACAGTGTTACGGCATTTGTAAAAGTTTAGATTTTACATATACTTTATAACTAGCTCTACAAATTTTGTATCGAGCACTCTTACTTATTGGGACATTGTCCATGTTTTGGTCTATTCACCTAATATATATATATATATATATATATATACAGCGAATAACAATTTATATTACTTTATTTTTTCAGCTGGAATCCTCACCTTGGTACCACGGCACCGTTTCGCGTACCAAAGCTGAGGAACTCTTGGACGATAGTGACAATGAGGGATCATTCATAGTCCGTGCAGGTTTCGACGAAGGCGAGTTTTATATCAGCGTTAGAGCCCCCCAAGGAGGCCCAAATTTCCGCCATATTGCCGTCAACCGTCATCAAAATAACTTCGTCGCAGTTTGTGGACCCAAGGAGAGTGCTATGGAGTTTACGACCTTCCACGAACTCATCGAGTATTTACGATCTACTCCGACGCACGTCGATGGTGGCGGGCCAGATGTTCTGTTGAAAAATCACGTGGAAAAAGCGTAACGTCAGACAAAACGCGAAAATTCCAGGAATAATTCGAAGCTTTTTTCGATTTCTCAATCTAAACAAGCCGAGACATGCAATGACTTTCGGTTTAATGGACTCTCGATTGCAGATCGATTGCCTGAACTGAGTCACAAAAAAAGAACTTCGTCAGTTCGCGTAATTTAAAGATAGAGAAACTCTGAGAAAGCGAATGACAGTATACTAAATCAATATTCCATGTATCGCATATAGGTTTCGCGAGTCGATCTTTCACCAATTCTCTTCAATATGGTATAGCTTCGATCTTCTTAAAATTTAGATTATCGAAATTCATGAATAAAAAATATATTTGTTACACAAACATATTAGCGATGTCATTATTTGTCAGAGTTTCTCATCGTTAAATCACCATATATATACGTTTTGCACCGGTTTAGAGAATGTTATATCATAGTTTGCACTGAAGAAGTAAAGCACCTATCTTATGTTTGGAATTTCAATATATATTTATAATCTTTGGCATATTCTGATGATCATAGTGAATATATGCACCAGTGTATATATAATCAACACACCCTAGTATTACTGATATATAGTGACTGCCGCACAGGCAGTATATATATCAATCGAACCAGTACATCATTGTAACCTTCGCTCTCCATCTGAGTCTCGGTGGCTCAATGGTTAGAGCGTCTCACCGGCAATCAGAAGGTTACAGGTTCGATTCCTGTCCGGGACATTTTCTGAGGATATGAGCTTGACGATCATCCATGTATCGATTATCATCACTTCGTGTTTCCTCTGAAATGTAAACCGACACTTGCTCAAACACCATTACTAAACTCTCTACGGATTCCACTGTTGCCGTTTACAACTCTTCCATATCTCACTTTGTTCTTGAGATATTAAGTTTTGTTTGATATGCATAATGACTTATTGAAAACAGTGTTGCCAAGTCAAGTTTCGTAAAAATCCCAATAAAGGTCTGAAAATATCCCAAGATATCCCTATTTTTCACCAAAAGATCTCAAGGTTCACCAGAGGTTCACAGCTTCACTTCCTGACTAGTTCCCAGGTCTCTATCGCCGTTTGAGTACTCTCTCCGACTCAAATAACCGAGAGACAAGAAGCTTTCAAATAGAAAATCTATTTATTTAATTAAACATAAGTACAAATTCACACGCCTTTCAGGGTATTGAAATTGAAATCAGCTTTTTAAAACCGAAACTGTTTGCTCTGGAAAAATCCCAAGGTCGAATCCCTGAGAAAAAATTCAAAAAAAATCCCAACTCCTTCAAAAAATCCCAAGATCTTGGGATAAAATCCCAAGGTGGCAACACTGATTGAAAAAGCCTGTATATCTTTGGGATTAGCAAATCAAATCACTCGAAAAGTAACTTCATATGTTTAGTGTCATGGGACACACACACTTGCACAGCTTTCATAATTTTGTTACATAATCTCAAATATATACAGGCTTCTTCAATAAGTCATTATGCAGTATGGCGTCAAAGTGAGGAGATCGAAGTGAGAAATGGACGAATTGTAAACGCCAATCATAATTTCTATATTTCTTTACAGTAAGAGAGTTCATTTCGAATTGAATTTTTCACTGCATAATTCACTTTAACCAATTTTTATCAGAACGTACCAAAGATTATACATATATATATAAAGACCAAACGTGAGATTGGCAATTTAATATTTTTACGTTAATAATGAACTGCCAGGGTACATCAAATGAACACGTATTCTGAACTTCTAATGCACTAGTTAAATGCACTAAATAAATGCACCTAATAAAACTAATGAACTAAATGCACTTCACCTAATAATTTAAATAACTTAACTGCACCTAATAAATCAAATCCAATTAATCCTAATCAATGCACTTCCCAATTGGGTATTAAATGCACTTTATTCCAGCACTGTCAGTAAGTAATATTTTATAGCTTGTAGAAAGTCTTTGTTTATGAAATATAATATTATATGATAGTATTGATGGTAAGAAATAGTTCACGTAGTTACGATTAGGCAGTCTACCAGAACAATATGGTTGACGATATCGAGAGCACAATCAGGATGTCTGAGAGTGCATGGTAAGTAAACAATGTGATTGTTGGAGAGACATGAAAAACAACAACAACAAGAGCACCAGCAACAACAACAACAAGAGCACCAGCAACAACAACAACTATACTTTTAGTCATCATTAGGAATGCTGTTGGTGGTAGTTTATCTAATATATACACCAAGGTCTTGGTTTGTGAATTAAACTTTTAACAACAACTATCATCACCGAAAAATCAACGGAAACAACAATTTTTACAAGAATAACATCAACAAAAACAGCAACCAACAACAACAACGGCAACAACAATGGCAACAAAAACAATAACAATTACAACAGCAACAACAACAACAACAGCAACAAATCCAACAAATACAAATACAACACCACCAACAACAACATATACAACTACACCACCAACTACAAATACAACAGCAACAACAACAACAAATGTAACAACAAACAATAAGAAATACAACACCACCAACAACAACAATTACAACAGCAAATACAACAACACCAACAACATATACAACAACACCAACAACAATAACAACAAATGCGACAACAACAACAAATTCAACAACAACAAACATAACTAGAAATACAACACCGAAACTGCAACAACAAAAAATAAGAAATACAACACCACCAACAACAACAACAACAACAACAACAACAACAACAACAACAACAAATACAACAACAACAACAACAACAACAACAACAACAACAACAACACCACCAACAACAACAACAACAACAAATACAACAACAACAACAACAACACCAGTAAATACACCACCACCAACAAATTTGCAAAGTAGTAAACAAATTTCTCCTTTTATCGCCGACTTTCAATAATCATGCGAAGATCTAACTAGGAATGATCTTTTTTATAGCAAAGATAAGAAGAACAAGGAAGAACAATTTAACATGGCTGACAGATCACCGACAAAAAACGCCATGTTAAAACAAGCTGTTTCTGTCCAGGAGTTAAATGAATCCGACATACGCGGTGTATACAACACGGGTTTTAACGATCTCTACGAACCATGCGAAAGTATTCCGGACTATGATGTAAAAGATGGCTCGTTTATGGTTCAAAATCCAGAGTTTAACAAGAAACATGACTTGGAATACATGCATGAGGTGAGTTCGTCACTTTCTCTCTTTATAAATGGCTTCTCATATTCATTCATACCATGAGTAGACCCCTGGTCATGGCACATTGGCGTGCACATATAAACAGAGAGATGGATAAATAGATACAGACAGACAGACAGACAGACAGACAGACATAGCCTAACATGAACGTAACTTTAAAAGTTTTCAACACTCCAATCTAGTGTCTTCATCAGGGGTGATCGATGTAAAGCTAGCCTGATCCCTATTTATACCCTCATATTACCAGAAGCTTATTTGCATCTTGTTAATAGATAACGTCATCATCGGTTCTATGAGGGTATAAATAGGGATCCTAACTAGCTTTACAACGGTCACCCCTGATGAAGACATTAGATTGGAGTGTTGAAACGTTGGGTCATGGACAGTAACTTTTAAAGTTACGTTCAAAAGAGTAGGATGTGAGTGATATTACAAGATAAATATAAAAGCTAAGAATGAAGGTGAATATTACTAAAAACATTAAATCTATGAATTATAATTGACTTTGGCGTGCTTTCTCTTGAAGCTCAATTGCGCTCCGTGGTACCACGGCGTTATTTCACGTGGCAAAGCCGAGGACATCTTGAACAGCAGGGGTACTGTGGGGACATTCATAGTACGTTCAGGAACGAAGGAAGGTGAGTTCTATATCAGCGTCAGGGCTCCCGAAGGTGCTGGCCCACAGGTACTTCATATCGAGGTGGACCGTTTTCAAGACGAATTTTTTGCTTCTACTGCCTCGTCCGTTGACCCCTTGGCGTTCTCGGCCTTCCACGAGCTCATCGGATATTTACGGTCAACTCCGACGTATTACGAAGGTTTCGATTCCGATATTACCCTGGACGATTACGTGCCAAATGACGATTGTTAATGTACTCTCTACCCGCCAATAGGGTCATGGCTGATCCTATGAACCTAATTTCGTTGTTTTTTTCAGTTATGGTAAATTATTGTAAAACCTTAGTAATTAAGTTTATAACCTTTTAAAAGTATTTTGAAACAAGAATTGTAGAATATGAATGTATTAATTGAAAGTCGAAGTGGAGATTGGAAAGATATTAATTAAAATTAAAGTGTAGATCAAGACCTCGTAATTTTCAGAGCGACCTGAAGGGTGAAATGGGGAACACGTGGGATTTGCTCATTTTCAGTAGTTACCGTACTTTGCGTCACAACCGAACACATTCCGGAAGACAGCGAAAGTTCGCCGAGATAGTTTGTTGCTTCACCGAATAGGCTTCTTCCTTCGCTTATTTCGTCCACGATAGGTATTGAACTACTTGTGTTGTTTATCTGAGCCATTGTGTTTACACTGACCAACATTTTGGTCAGGTTCTCGTGTGTAAATTTCACGGACTATGCGAGTTCGAACGAAGACAGTGTCAGTGTGTTTGCAATGATCGACATTTTTGGCCAGGCGCTATATTTTGTGTTTCAGTGGTCGGCTCATGTGATTTAAATTTAATAGTTATACTGCCAGGTAATTTCAAAATCGCTTAATATTTTAGCCGAAATAATTGTATATCGAAACTTTTGAACCTAGTACGAGTATTAATGTTTACCGTCGCACATATTTCTCATATTATATCTTAAACAAACGCATCTCAATTAACTCAAACATGATCTACACCTTCGCTAAACTTTCGTAGATATAACATTGAAAGAAATACGCTTTCAGACATTACTAGTCTACACAACCTATATAATTTGAATAAACTTATAATTTCCAAATGTTTAAATTGTTTGCCCCCATTCCGCAGTATATCGTGACAACTTAGCGCGAATCTATCTTCTAGTTCAGCCCCGTTCTCATAGCCCTATGATCTCACATTTCTCTATAAGTCAAATGTCAGCAGATACATGTACGCGTTGCGTACCTATTTTTATGTATGTATATTGATGTTTGCACCTTACGCGTCACGAAGAGCGATCTACAAAGCTGTTTTTAAATGTCATAAGGGGTTTTTGTCCAGCGTATTAAAACAACATATTTAAGAAAAATTCAAATTTTCATAACTACAATATACAAGAAGCAAAAATTACATGACATTCAACATTCATCTTTTAAGAACTCATTCAAATTCTGGTCTTAGATCTTTTGCTTTTTCTGGTGCAAAACTTTTTAACAATTTAGATCATAGTTAGATGTGTAAGTTGATCGTCCAGAGCCCAGAGGTTGTTGTAGTCTTTAGAAAGACTATTGTTGGTGACTGACGTTTCGACGGCCTCAGCGGTGGTCATCTTCAGAGTCAAGAGTCAAAGTATAGAGTGCATGTGCAGCATTCTCTTTAGCAGTATGTAAGAAACAAAATTACCAAGACAGAAATCCGCTATCAAAAACCTTTCAAAAAAACACGGAGCAGTAGGAGAAACTATGGTTTTAATATTCCTGAAACCGGTAAGGTAAGACGGTAAGTGACAGCGAAACATACCACTTAAAATCGATAGTTATCGAGATATTTCACACATCGAATTTCAACTAACATATTTTTTTCACTTTCCTATTAAACACATGAATGTTGTGCAGTGTTGAATGTTGACAAAGCATCATTCCAAAGGCAAAATGATGGAACTCAGGTTCCCATTTTTAATATTCTATGGAATGAAAACGAACGAGTTTAAAAATGTTTTAGAGTCAGACTTCAGCAATGTTCTTGCTACGGCATGTTTTGTTTTGGAGTGGTATTTTGTTTTGCCGACAAAGAAGGGAATTGTTGTTGAATTAATGGTAGGCGCTCTATGTTGTAGACAACAGCAGCGGCCAGAACGACGAGCAGGATTAAGATGATGAGTAAGATCCACCATTTTCGCGAACTTGTTTCATCCTTTTTCACTTTATTCTTGTCTTGTGTCATCGGTTTCTCCTCGACGTTCCTGCGACTGTGTTTCTCGGGAACGTGTTCTGGCTTCGATTTCCTGGAAGGCGTGCGCTCCCGTACTCCCGTTCCATTTTCTTTCTCCGGGGTCAATCTACACCAGAAACAGAAGTAAGAATGAGAGTTGCAACTGTCGAGACTCTCATCTACTTTGAACTTGCACACTGACCATTTGGTTAGTACAAGGGTTAGTATAAGGGTTTGATTTTGGGTTAGGGTTATTTTTCAAACCCTAATACTAACCCTCATACTCGGGAAGGGCACCCTCTCATGTGGCCCATGCTGTTATTTGCTTCTTTGGCTTGGCACTGACACAGAGTTTGGCCCAAATACCGTAGAATTTAAGGGCGGCTACTTTCAGGTTGTTATTTTTAGCATCGGCCAAGTTTTAACCACTACTGTACATTTTGCACAGCGTTTCAAAGTTTTGTTTTATTTTGATTAAATTACATAAGAGTTGTTACTTATTATCTAATGCTAATAATTTACCGTACTCGATACCGCATATTCAGATACCTAATTCCGAAATGGAAGAGATCGACTGTCTGAACGATGACAAAGACAAACTTATAACTACTGTCTGAAATTCCTGAATCTTTGATATTACTGTTTTATACATTTTTAAATCCATGCCATTCAAAATAAATTGTTAAACAGATGTTACAACTTATTTATACAATAGTTATAGACATCGAAAGCGGATACTTTCGGGGGGCGGCTACTTACACAACGTTCATGCCTGTGGCCGGAGGAGGCTAGGATTGAACCTGGGTTCAGTTGTATAAACATTAACCCTGGTCTTATTCAGTTATTGCTAACGTCAGAAGTTAAAACAATGGATTTGAATAGATCTAGTATAACCGTCATCTGACAGTCAACCTCATTCCCAGGTTCAATCCTTGTCTGCGGATTTGAGCTTGATGATCGTCCATGTATCGTCCAAATTGGTATTGTCCAAGGTAAAGAACTAACTTGGACCTTCACTGCCATTAACATTTTCGATTTGAATTAAACAACTATCAAACTTGGTGTTATTGTAAGTTATTTGACAAATCTCATTCCCAGTACTCTTGCCACTCGGTCCTAGAGCAAGAGAGTACTGGGAACAAGCTTGGATACTGCCAGAAGCACTTTCTGTTGGATCCTTATTAATGTCTGTAATAAAATTAATACACATTTTCTGTTATGTTATTCATCTTGTTATTATTACCTATCTATCAGGATAGGGGATAGGTTCTGCCTCCTCTTCATCTTCGCTGTCACTTTCTGGTACAAGGATAAACCGAGTCGCGCTACTTATAATGATGCGCGCTATAGCGAGGCTCCACTGTATCATGATTTGTCAGAAGTGTTGTACCAGCTGATAAATCACAATAATTGTTAACTATTACATATTATAGTTACATTACCTCCCCGCAGTAGTTAGTGCCTGCTTTATACTTGATGGTAGACTATTCATGTTAATAACTCCATCATCTTTGTCTTTGTCTTTATCATCCGATGAGCTCCAACTCTTCTCTTCAAATTTATCCCCCTTCTTTGTGCGCACTTTGTTTATCGTCTTGCGGTCAAATGACGAGCTCCGTTCGACGTTTCGTGACGACGACATAGAGAAGTCTCGTGTGACTTCTTTCTTTGACGAAGAGCCTTCGAAGTTCTTGCTGAACTTGGACCCAAAGTCATCGCTCCTCTGGCTTGAACTGCCATAAGAAAACTCTAAAATGTAAAACAAATTTCATGATCAGTAGGTCCTGAACTGCATGCTAATAAACAAGCAGTGGGAAAGAAGGCTGCCAGGACCATTGAGGTGCAGGGGGGGATGTGGGGTAATTACTCCAGGGTGAATAGGGGTCATAACATTTCTTTCTAAGAAATGTCATGGTTACTAATTTTCAAGTGGCATTTCTGATGCAATATTGGCATTAAATAGTGAATGTCACTGTCAACCGTCATGCATTGTACATTTGTGTTTATCTTTCTATACGATAAAGTGTTTTGAAGTGCTTTGTTGCCAACTTGACGTGGTAAATACTTCAGAAATTTGCCGAGTCTTCTCAGAAAACCCTGTAGAGGCTTTCTGCTTCATCCACAATCCAAATACGTCGACTCGAAACCGGATTGTTTGAACCTCGTCACTTGGTCTTCCACGCTTCGCATCAGTCAAGGCTGACATAATTCGAAACGAAAGTCAAGAAAATGTCGAGTTTTGTGAAAAATGCAGAAATAATTACTTTATAAGGCATGTCTTCTTTCAATGAAAAGACAAAATTAATAATTTATATCAAGGATTGACAAGATATTTATGGATGAGTTTCGTGCTTCAAAAAATGGCTGACCGAGCGTGCAATGTATCACAGTTGACACTCAATCACTCTTTAAAACTACTCAATCATGTACTGTAGAGGGACCTAAAGTTTGATCCAGGGCACATCTGGTGCTCAACGGCCCTGTGGGTGGTACTATTGGTAAAGAATATTGAAAAAAACAGCCTTGCCATCATCAGGTATGTTCTCCTCTTCTGGCTCCTGTTCTTCTTGAAAGTCTTCATCAGAAAATTCAGAATTTGTGATGGTTGCCACGGCGCTGGTACTACTCTTTGGTGATGTAGCTTGTAAACGAGCTGTCAGGGGGGAAAACAGGTTTTGTGGATTAATTATGGAGCTGAACTAGAAATATATTTATCCTCTGCAGCATCATACCTAGCTTTTGTTCATAGAGACCTCGAGTAGTGGGAAGAATTGGTCCAACAGGCTGTCCCAGGTCAGATAGTCCATCCCTTAATTCATCATTAGTCATAGATTTTATTTCATCACTTATGATTTCTTTTGAACCAACTTTCTTTATGATGCGGCTTGTTCTTGGTACGATTTCCTAAGGTATGTCAACGTCAACAGTTATATAGACATAAATCCACAAATATAATACTTTGTAATAAGGGTTAATTATATGCAAACATAACTATATACAAACACTTATTTAGTTCTCACATATATATATATATACACAGTATATATATATAATATATTTTTAATATCGACATTTTTTCATGACTATGATTTTCACAAGTTTGGCTTATGTGAACATTGCAATAATGGTAATAGTAAACAAGTCGACAAAATATTGTTTCAATTTTCACACAGCCAGTGACCGCTGAAAACCAATATTTTGGTTGCCATAACAACCTCCTTGGTTTATCCCATCATGCTTTTATCGTTCAATTTGTTAGTTTAATAATGAATCGAAGGATAAAAGCTAGAAGCTCTGTGGAGGAGAGCATCATGGAAATAGTTATTGCCCTGCCCCCTCGTGCTAAATATCTGTATGTTGCTAAGTGTTATATTGACAATTCAATTAAATTCTGTGTATTGAGTCAATATTATGTTTTCCAGTGGTGTCTGATGGCCAAAAGATACCCAAGCCAAACCAACTGAAACCAATATAACAAAACATCAACAGGTGCTATACAAAATGAATTAAACATAATATATAAACTCCACTAAGGATGTATTTTTGAGCCAACAATTGTTGAAACTCCTAGTGGGGACAATGATAATTAGGGCGCTTAAAATACGGCCTATACTGTTGTTCACGTTGTTTTTAAATTAGCATAATATTGAAAACAGGGGAAGGTACACAAAGAAACGACCATAAACTATTTATTAAATACACAAAGATATAAACAAAGGGTTTTGAAAAATAAAAGTACAAAAACCTCATTAACTTGATAGTTAAGTACATTTTAGCGCGTCGGTTCAAAATATACGTTCGACTTCCAGCTTATATTATACAGAAGAATCTACCCCGGAAATCTTTGTTCAGTTGTTGCTTTTGTTTTGAACAATAATTTACAGCCGGTTACCAATGAGCGATAAGTGAAACCGTTAAAAACCAGCGTGTGTGCTGTTTTATTTAACGGCATCAAAAGGAAATCAAACAAGGATTAGATGTATACTATTTGATGTGCGGTTCATCATATTCAATCTTATATTCTCCGGTTAAATATGCATCATTGACAAATATTAACTGATAACAGCGGTTGTAAAAGCATTGCAAATAGTATATTGTAGATGCGTTTGTACCTTTCTTGACTCAGATCTTTCGTAATCGTCGTCGTCTGAACTGAATTCTCCATTTCCAAGACGACGACCCGGCGGTTGAGGCTCGGGTTGAGGAGACAAGTTCTCTTGGTACAATCTCACATAAACCTCTTTCTTTTGATCACCTCGAGGCAGTTTAATGCCATTTCTCTCAAGCTCCTTCTTTATGCGATCCTTCGTGAGAAGACTTGGATCTTTAAAAGGCCGTGACATAGCGAAATGAAAGTGAAATCAGAATTTGAAAGTAACCAAAAGCCGAACGTTGACGAAAAGACGCCAAGCTGCGAGAGCTGGATTATTCAATTTTTACGTCGAACCTGATTGGTGGTTCGAAAGAAATCTAACCAATCAAAAGCGCTCTTTTATGAAACTCAATATTTTTTAAAAAATATGTTTCATGTATAATATTATCTATTATCAAAAGATATTGTACGATATTACCGTATTGCGATAATTTACACAATATTTTATTATATATTAGTAGGAAATTAATATACATGATGACGTAATATCACAAATATTAACTTTAATAATAATTTTCAAATTAATTATCCGAGTCTTGTGAGCCCGCAGTGCTAAGTTCCAAGAATCAAAATGGCGGCTAATTGATGAAATGAAAATTTAAAAAAAGAAATATTTTGATGTTGTACGTTATATATATTGGTCATGTTACCGTCGGCAAGTGTTGGAGATAAGACTCTGGTGTTAGCGAAACTTTGTGGTACGTTCTGTAGACTTTTAACAACTTTTAACTTGAAAAAAAACAACATAATTTTATGCTCAAAAATATGCAGTCCTATCCGTAATGTTTGGTGCAGACACAATGTGATACTCTCTCATTTCTTTGCCTACACCTATGTACACGTACAGCTCCAGTTCATCAAGAGGTTGAACCTGTCGGTCGATGGTTTGAAGCTTATTCGTCCCGTAGCAAACGTGACATATCGTTGTCTAATTCTGAACAACCTGCTAACAATGTTGAAGAAGATGATGAGAAAAAGGAAAGTAGCTCTAGTAGCTCTGATAGCGAAGATGAAAGATATCTACTGACTTTAGATCCAAAAGATTGGAAGGTAATGTAAAAGTAACTTGTGATATTGAACTAAAGCTCCGGAAACTAGAAAGCCCATGGATGGCCAAGATGGGATTGCTGAGTTGTATCAATCAATCCCCTTGGGACTCAAAAGACAAAGGCACGCGCCATGGCCATGTTGGTGGGTACAAATGTACAATTTCATCTGATGAAATTCTTTTGTAATTGAATTCCAACATGGCCACTGTGACGTCACATGCAACTCGGCAATTGGCATTATAGGCACATTTTGTATGGTACCAAATTTTGAACTTCCTGTCCCTGAAAAAAGTTCTGTCCATTGCCAGTTGCATAACTATAGGGGACTATGGGGATTGGGGCGGTTGTCCCCCACAGAACATGTAGATGGTCATCTGTTAGATATATAAACAGACAGACAGACAGACAGACAGACAGACAGACAGACAGACAGACAGACAGACAGACAGACAGACAGACAGACAGACAGACAGACAGATAGATAGATAGATAGATAGATAGATAGATAGATAGATAGACAGACAGACAGACAGATAGACAGATCTAGACAGATAGATAGACAGATAGATAGACGGATAGATAGACGGATAGATAGACGGATAGATAGACGGATAGATAGACGGATAGATAGATGGATAGATAGATAGATAGATAGATAGATAGATAGATAGATAGATAGATAGATAGATAGATAGATAGATAGATAGATAGATAGATAGATAGATAGATAGATAGATAGATAGATAGATAGATAGATAGATAGATAGATAGATAGATTCAAAAACATTATCACATTACTCAGACTTACTCTAACTTTGCCTGTTTCCTCAGCTCATGATGAGAGGGCATTCAGTTGCCTTAAGCCAATCAAAACTTATTTACAGAGTACAACGATAGAACACCATCTTTATAATCTCACATTCATTGCTATAAATCGCGAGCATGTCTCATCCATTGCTGTAAGGGATCTCCAAAAGCCATTTTTAAACACAAATACAAGGAAAATTTGGAATTTTGCACACGGAGAGGGATTCTTTTGTCTTTTGAGCCCTTAATGAAATTAGTTCCACACTAGAGCTCACAGGACAGGGCATCCCGCTCCGCGCACGTACCTAATTTATTAATTCCTTTTTCACCCAACTCACGTCGGGACCGCAGTAATTGGTGATTGCTGTTACGGCCACCCTGCCACATGTACTAGTACTATACTTGTACTACTACTAATAATAATAATAATAAAGTTATTTGCTATAATAACCTTAGCAAATCACTTTATTAATCTTAATCACTACACACTCCAGTATTTGTGGTGAAACCAAATTAATAAATACAGGTATGTTGAACTTTTCATATTGCAACATATGGTGGGAAAATATCATACCATACAATATTCCAATTGTAGGACCAAGATCACTACAAAATACTTGGTTTGAAAAAACAAAGATACAGGGCAACTGAGGATGATATAAAAAGAGCATGTAAGTTTGATGAAAAACCTGGCACAAATATTAAATTGAATTGTGTAGATTGAATTGATGGCTTCCATCAGTGATATACTTTAACAATTGGCAAGCTATCTTCACAAAAAAACATTCACCTGTATAATTGTAGATCGAAAAATGGTCCTGAAGCACCATCCTGATAAAAACCAATTGAAAAAAAACAAAATGCATCTGCATGCAGTTCAGGAGTACTTCACTTGCATAACAAAAGCTGGAGAAATTCTCTCCAATAAATGCAAACGCAGAGCTTATGATAGTATAGATCCTACGTTCGATGATTATGTTCCACTGGTCAATGCTAACTCCAAGATTAACTTTTACCAAGTATTTGGACCAATCTTTGACGACAACTCCAGGTACGAGTTCTCATTAAAAGTTTAAATCTCAATTGTAATATTAATAATTAAAAAGCAATGTTTTATTTTGATTTAAACTTAGTGCCTTGTTGGCTTTTTGTAGGTGGTCGAATAGTCAACCTGTTCCACGATTAGGGGACGAAGAATCAACATTCGAGGAAGTTGATGAATTTTATAAATTTTGGTAAATTTACGTACATGTAGCACAAATATTAATTTCAAAGGGGTATAACTTGTGTGCGAAAATTATTAGGGATGAGCCGATTGAGAAAAATCCAATTTACCGATCCGATAAATTCCGATACGATTTACGAGCTGATCGGCCAATTTATCGGTGGTCACCAATATTGGTCACCACAAATTCTTAACAGTTGAATTTCGGGCCAAACTTCACTTTGCATTGAACGAGCCATATGGTACGCAATACGCATAAGTTTGAAGGGTGGATAAGCTGAGGTTGCCAATGCAATCTGACTATCTGAGACTGTTGCTCACATGTCTCTGGCTTTTAAAATGCGTTCAACTACAATCGTGTAATTTTAGTTAGAAAAACACCACTTGCAACGTTCTACTTCCAGAAGATATTGTATATATTATTGGGCAAAGATGATGTGTCGGTAACCAACTGCATAACAAAGTACTTTAAGTTATGAAGTACGAATGACGGAAGTCGGAAACAAAAAATGTTTCACCTACAAAGAGAAATATGTCATGCGCCATATCAAATTCATTGTGGAAAAGTATCTGTGTTATAAAAATGTTGACGATTTTCTTGACAAACAAAAGGAAATATTACAAGTAGAAAAATGAGAATAATATCTATCGGGACCGCCGATATATGTTGACGCGATCGGCCGATAACCGATCAGCTTGAATGTTGCCAATTATCGGCTCATCCCTAAAAATTATATCAAACAT
Organism: Chrysogorgia sp. JL179-B06; assembly: GCA_035772405.1. Lineage (NCBI taxonomy): Eukaryota > Metazoa > Cnidaria > Anthozoa > Scleralcyonacea > Chrysogorgiidae > Chrysogorgia > Chrysogorgia sp. JL179-B06. The sequence goes on along the minus strand of JAYKKM010000450.1, from coordinate 3,961,238 downwards.
ACTGTACAAATTATCTTTATTGGTATCCAAGCATTTCTTATAGTACTAGTGGGGATTCAACTTTACTTTTGGTGATCATTTCCTTTATTCTCATTACTGTACTGCTTGGTTAACCATTGATATTATTAGGAGAAGTTAGATGCTGATCACCCAGGGGTATACTACTTTATGTGGTGACCCTATTATATGTGGTGACCCTATTATATGTGGTGACCCTATTATATGTGGTGACCCTATTATATGTGGTGACCCTATTATATGTGGTGACCCTATTATATGTGGTGACCCTATTATATGTGGTGACCCTATTATATGTGGTGACCCTATTATTGCCATGGTTACAGGTGTATATGAATAATTTGCTAATGCAAAGATTTTAATTGTTAGTCAGTAATACATGTATTAATAGACACATCCCAAATTTGATGTCAGTATATGGCTTTGGCTTCTTACAATGAATTGTTAAGCGTGGTTTCAAACATCAGAAAAGCCCAGCACATGACATATGTAGCTCACATACGGTAACACATCTTGGAAACAATTGTTTCCAGAAACAGTTTGTGTAAATTGTCAGTCTAAAAATCCTGGAAAAAGTTAACATCACAGTTTGAAATTGATGAAAGTCAACTAGATGATGATGATGGTGGTGGTAGTGATGATGGTGATGATGGTGGTGATGATGGTTATGGTGGTGGTGGTGATGATGGTGGTGGTGATGATGGTGATGGTGATGATGGTGGTGATGGTTGTGATGATGATGGTGGTGATGGTGGTGGTGATGATGGTGGTGATGATGATGGTGATGATGGTGGTGATGATGATGGTGGTGATGATGATGGTGGTGATGATGGTGGTGATGATGGTGATGATGATGATGGTGATGATGATGGTGATGATGGTGGTGATGATGATGATGGTGATGATGGTGGTGATGATGGTGATGATGGTGGTGGTGATGATGGTGATGATGGTGGTGATGATGGTGATGGTGATAGGCACAAACAATGCCTTGAAATCAAGGTTGGATTATTGGATGTGAGTTAATAAATATATTAGGTTATAACGTGCCAACTTCGACTTAGAGCCATAATTGCATTTTCCTGAGCAATGAAGCAAATGCAGGAAGTAGCTATTCTTCATACCATACGCTCATAACGTGTTGCCTTTTTGCAATTTTTTGTTTGCACTTTTTTTGTTTATTCAGGTATGATTTTGATTCATGGAGAGAGTTTTCTTAT